>WOVY01004744.1:0-217287 GCA_013436015.1 Rhipicephalus annulatus
ACTCGAGGCTTGTAGTGCGGCGCCGTCCGCAAGCTTCCTCCTCCTTCTTCCACCATCTGTGCATCCCTTCCTCCTCTACAACACCGCGCGCGCTTCACTCCTCCACCATCTGTGCACCCTTCCTCCTCTACACACCCAAGGAGGATTAAAAAAATTGCTGGAGTGGAAATGATTGCGAACATGTGAAGCTGTTCCTCTGGCAAGATGGCGGCTGTGGCGGCGATCTTACTAGGGGCATGATAAAGTGTCGCCGTTCAGCCATCGAAAACGAAGCGTTTCCACTCGCACGCCCAACGAGTTTAATGCAACCAACATTTTTGGGGCCTCATAGTGCTCCAAGTGCGTCTTAAAGTCACTAGTTTTCCGTAGTGAGCCTCTAATTGGAGGGCAAAGTTCTTTGAAGATTCAGTCATCCATATTTATTTCTGAGTGCTATTTTGTCAGGAACAACCATCCTTTAATATAGAACTACCGTAGTATTTACATAACGTATCAAAGCCACTTGATCTTTAAGCGGGGCACTATCAGAAAAGAGCATGTTTCCGCCATCTTGGCAGTGGCAATAGGTGGCTTCACTTCTGCTAACAAGGCATCGCAGGAGCTTCCACTCCAGCAACTTTTCTTTGATTCTCCTTGTACACACCGCGTGCGCTTCTCCTCTTCACGAACATTCGCTAGCTGTATAATGTAGCGCGCATGCGCCCGTCACGCTTCGAGAACATCGGCAGCTGACGCGCGCGCATGCGCCGTCGCGCTTCGAGAACATCGGCAGCTGACGCGCGCGCATGCGCCGTTGCGCTTCTCCCCCTTCTCGAACATTCGACAGCTGACAGTGCATGCGCCGTCGCGCTGTATATATACTCAAGGTCGGCGCTCGCTCGCTCAGTTGCCGCTCGTCGGTTGGTTTGTACGGCGCGTCGACGTCCAAGGTCACGGTGAAATGAATTCCAACGAATCCACAAACACAATGATCGACGTCCCTTCGACCAGCGCCGCCCTTTCGCATACGTGTGTACGTGTTCACTCATTTAACACCCCCTCCTACAACCACGTTAACCAATTTAGCCATCGACCCAAGTAAGTCGCAATTTAACACCCCATTTCACAACCACGTTAACCAATTTAGCCATCGACCCAAGTAAGTCGCACTTTAACACCCCGTTAACCAATTATATGCTCCGCATCCTCCTCTGTGTTCCCCCGAGGGAAGCTGCGGGCAATTTTTTTTGCCTGAGAACTAGCTCCAGGATCACATGTTCTATGTTGGTGTCTGGGATATTGTCTAAGCCAACTGCGGTTAGCACTTTGTCAATCAGGATGGCCGCTTTGCCCTTTGTTTGACTATTATAGGACTCATAACCTGAAAATATGGGTGGCGTTCCGGGCACCTGAAGCGCTATGACATCTGGCTGAGCAAGGTGTGTGTTAATGTACTGTTGGAGGAGGCTCCGCATTTTGCGGAAGCCGCGGCAGTTCCATTGCCAGACTTCTAAATGTTCGCCAATGAGTGGGGCTGTGCTGCCCATGGTTAATTCGTTGAGTGGAAAGGTGTGGGTATCCGAATCTCGGCTTGCGACGCCGATGTAGGAGTGAGGGTGAGGGCGCTGGGTGTCAATGCGGGGGTAGCGAGGATTTCGGATGCATGTGATTCCAATCCTAGACTATGGTAACCTTGATCTGTCGTGGCATGCGAGCTACGAGTGGCCCTCTTCCTGCGTATGTTTTTGCCTGTTTTCAGTAATTTGCGCCCCGAAGCGTGTCTCGAGAGAGTCGAGACGTTCTCCGAACTGCGTGAATACGGCACTGAATTGTTGCGATAGCTGCTGCGCGAGCGTTGAGAGCATTTCGCGTAACTCTTCGCGTGTGACTGTGGTGCCCGACGCAGCAGGAATTGATAGCACCGTTTTAGGGGTTTTCTGTCTCTTGGGGGAGGTTGGGGTTTTTTTTTGGGGGAGTCGGACGGCGATTCAAGACGCGCCATTAGGGCGTGAAGTTGAGAACTGTCCTTGGCTTGACGTACCCTGACGGCCGCCAGCTCCTGTTTGAGTTTTATATTTTCCGCGAGAAGGTGTTCGTATGCGGTGGACAGGGTATTGAGTGGAGCGATGGCAGGATCTACATTTGCTGACCAGCTCACCTTATTGTCGGTACCGGCTGATGGAGTGGGATTGGGCTTCTAAGTATGTTTGCTGGAGGTGTGCTGGGACTGCTGACAGGTGGGTTGCTGCTGCTGCTGCTGCCCCTTGGTCATCTGGTTCTTCGGATGCTGTCGCTGCTTTGGCTGCTGCTGTTGGCCAGGTTCCACAGAAGGGAGGGGCGGGAAGGACTGTGACCTCGAGCGTGAGCGGGAGTGGCTGCATGAGGTCTCGCTTTCCTTGCTGAACCACCTGCGTTTGGGAGTGGGTGGGTTTCGATGGGGGTTGCGGCCCCTGGCTGGTGCTGCTGGTTGAGGAGGTGGCCGTGGACGCGGGGCCTTCAGTCTCTGAGGGCACTCTTTGGCGCCCGTTAAGTGGGCATCTCCACACAAGTGACATTTGGGAGCACAGGGGTGACCGTCAACGGGGTGGAGGATACCAAACTGCCGACACACGGGAGTGTTTGGCGTGGGGCATACGTCTGAGTGCTGCCCCGGTTGTAAGCAGACTTGGCAGGCTTGTCGCGTCGGCTTGTACGGATGGCAGGCCACCTCCCCACCGTAATACAGTACATATTGGGGCAGAAGGGGGCCTTCAAAAGTGATCACGGCAGATTTGGTAGCACCAAACATTCGTGCACTGTGCACTGTCATTCCCTGCGTGCGCACGCGAAGGTTGTCGGTGAGTTTCTTCCGGAGTTGTGCCAGGGTCTATCCCATGAATAACTCCCCGCAAGGTGCCCTCAGGGGCCGCCACATAGGTATTGAATTCGTTGGTTTTCCTCTCAAGCGTGAGGGTGGTGATCCGACGAAGAATTTCGGCCGTCCTCAACATGTGGCGTGCTGGCAATGATGATGTTCGACCCGGGGCGAGTACGTATAATGAAATGATCACCAGTACAATGTTGTCGAGAATTGCCCGCCAGTGGTATGGCTCGGGGATTTGATGCGTAGTGAAGTTTCGAATGGCCAGGGCCCTTTTTCGGGCGCATGATGATCTTTATGTCCGTGCGTGGAAGCGGCGGCAGCTTCCGTCGTAGCTGGCGCGGCTTCGTTACGGGTGGTGGTGTTCGCGGCGGTGCGACGCCGGCCGCGTCTTCCTGCGCAGCAGGAGCGCTCGCAGCCGCAGCTGCCCCGGCGTTGACGTGGCTGGGCGGAGTGCTTGCAGGACCGGCCGGCTGCATCAATTCCGCTCGAGCATTGTCGAATTTTTTCTGGCGTTGACGCTGGCGACGGGAAATCGCCAGTTTCCAGTTGGCGTCGGTGTCGCTCGCCGGTCCCAGCGATGCAGACGATGTAGGATGGTGCACGGCAACTTCATCTTCGCTTGCCGAAGTGAGGTCGTGGAGGTCGAGAGATTCTGTGTTAACATGGGTGTCGTTGGGGCTGAATGCAAGTTGAACGCATCAGGTAGTAGTCACGTCAGCAGTTGGCGTAGTGCTAGCATCCATATTGTTGCGGAAGGGGTCCCGCCGTTAGGCCTAGTCACCCGTACTCGCACAGGCGAGCTAAGTCAACGATTAGGCCCAGCGGCCCAGCGCTCACATGGGCTCTTCTGAAGGCGATAGAGAAAAATGGAGATGCTCTACAGCCTCGGGAAGGGTGTGCGGTTTTCAGTACAGTTAAAACTTGACGATCCGACCCAGTGCCGGTGACGATATTAGAGTAATCCGGTCAATGAGAGCACACGTTCGGCGGAGCGTATGCGACGCGCGTTCGCTCGCTCCAAAGTCCACCGTGCGTTTCTTGGTGTTTGGAGAGCGGCCACTTGAAGACGCGAGGTTTCCTAGAAGAGAAACTTCGGGGACAGTGGAACGACAACAGCGCTGGACTTTGAGTGAGGGATTTTCGGAAGAGTATAATTCAGACTTTGTTTCAAGGACTTTGTTCAGACTTAATAAGTTTTTGAACTCTTCAGTTTTTTAGTTTCTTAGTTGTTCGATCCATGTGATTGCATTGTAGAGCGTATTGTTGTTTGTGTCTGTTGTTTCAGGTGTAGGTGTTTGTACTGGGAAGTACGTTGATTGATTGGTGACATATCGTATTCAACTATTGCCGAGTGTGCATATTCGTGCATTGTTCGATCTGCCATATCTGAAAATATAATTTTGTTTTGTTTATCAACTCTCAGCTCTGACTCATTCTTTGGACTACAGACGGCGTCCGCTGGCGTGCCAAATAGGACCACTTCTAAAATGTCCATGCTTTCGTGGTGCAGTTCGGAGGGCCGATACTGCGGCCCTTGGAATAAGCCCGGCGATCATCTCCCTAATTAACGGGACCTGTGACACCCATTCCAAGAAACACGTATATATTCTGTATGTGCGTCTTTTACTAGAAAAGGCTTACATAATTCTAAGGACCATAGCATTTATCACGCTTCGCTGACCAGGAAAATCTTGCACGAAAAGGCAAGCGTTTCCAACGCTTTGGTAAGAAGACGTGGTGCTGGCACCTACCCGTCGCCTTGCGTTCTACGCCTTATCAACTCTGACACGGGTGCGCACGCACGTCCAGAGCCATAAGCTTCGTTTTTCAAGATAACTGCCAGATAGCGCTCATGTTTCAAGTGTGTCGTCACTTGATGCGCTCGTTTGCCTCCACTGCACGCTCGAGGCACTCTATTGCAGCGCCTTCATAATACCATTCACCGATTTTCTTGCGCAGAACATCAAATAAACGTTTTGTTCACTCTCTGCAGACGCAAGATTACCGTCTTTCGACGACATTTCCAGTGTGACATGCAGATACGGGGCCCAATTTTTTCCACTTTATTCCCTCTTTTGCACACCCATGGTGTTAAACTGCCATGGCACACAACGTGTGCCTTCACCTTCAGTCACAATGCGCGGCTGTCTACATCGCAAGTCGTGTGCTATTCCTAAGCAACGAAATTACGAGCATTTTGCAACACCACTGCCGTTCTAATGGTTTCACGAGCAGGTTCCTTGTCCAAAAGCTCTATTATTATTGGGAAAAGTTCCACTGAAGTTCCAAAACCCGAACCTTATTCTGTCTTATAGCTACGTTTCTCACGTTTCTTTGCGTGCTTTCTTGTACGCCTTCGTTGTATCTTTGTATGTAATATTGTATGCGTTTTTAGATGCGGAGCATCTAATACTCGAGGCTTGTAGTGCGGCACCGTCCGCAAGCTTCCTTCTCCTTCTTCCACCATCTGTGCATCCCTTCCTCCTCTACACACCACGCGCGCTTCACTCCTCCACCATCTGTGCACCCTTCCTCCTCTACACAGCGCGTTCGACATCTACAATTCTCCTGATTCTCCAGTGGACGCGCATGTGGCGTCGCGCTTCGAGAACATTCAACAGCTGACAGTGCATGCGCCGTCACGCTGTATATATACTCAAGGTCGGCGCTCGCTCGCTCAGTTGCCGCTCGTCGGTTGGTTTGTACGGCGCGTCGACGTCCAAGGTGGCGGTGAAATGAATTCCAACGAATCCACAAACACAATGATCGACGTCCCTTCGACCAGCGCCGCCCTTTCGCATACGTGTGTACGTGTTCACTCATTTAACACCCCCTCCTACAACCACGTTAACCAATTTAGCCATCGACCCAAGTAAGTCGCAATTTAATACCCCATTTCACAACCACGTTAACCAATTTAGCCATCGACCCAAGTAAGTCGCACTTTAACACCCCGTTAACCAATTATATGCTCCGCATCCTCCTCAGTGTTCCCCCGAGGGAAGCTGCGGGCAATTTTTTTACATGCGTTTCTATGTTTTATTATTTGTATCTATGTTTCTGTTGATATCCGGGTTTAGGCGCCCGAATCGTTTTTTTTACCACATTCAGCGTAGGGAAATCCATCCACAGTACCGGCACACTGTATGATGCGCCAACTCATTTTTGTTTTGTTTTTTCCCGCTCTGACAACAAACCTGTGGCATTTTTATCGTTGCCCTATACTCTACGCTTTCCCACAAAAATAACTGCATGATTTAGGTGCACAAGCGGTGAAGCCAAAAAAAACGGGGGGAGAGGGAGAGGAAGTGATTCAAATTTACAGATTTTTTCGAGTTTTCATATATATGCAAGCACAATAATGCACAGACTATAATCACGAGCTCTTGCATTCACGAAAAAATGGGTCATGCCATCACCTTGAATTTATTGTTTGCGTAGAGCATGTTTTATTGTGCATACAAGAACCTCAGGCTATGTATACCTTTTCATCAGAGCACGCTATGAGGAATTCATGTCTTCACACTCCAAAAATTTTGATGCGGCTTTTCCACTCGTTATCGCTTTCGCTAACCTGATCTATCTATCAATCTATCTATCTATCTATCTATCTATCTATCTATCTATCTATCTATCTATCTATCTATCTATCTATCTATCTATCTATCTATCTATTTATCTATCTATCTATCTATCTATCTATCTAGCTATCAATCAATCTATCTATCTATCTATCTATCTATCTATCTATCTATCTATCTGTGGTGTGGTCACTGCTTAAAATTCTCTCAAAACGGTTTTTTCTCTCAAAAAGCCTCTCAAAAGTTATTCGTTACTGAAACGTATTCGCTCATTTTATAAAATTATATTGCAACCCGTGGTAGCCGTAAATTAGAGTAACCTAAACGCAGCCAGTGATCCTGAGAGCTAACAATCTTCTCACATTATTCTATAGAGCAAATGCATAAATTTTGCGTATTTAAGCACATGTTTCTTAGTCAATAATCAACGTTAGCAGATGTGAAAACAGTGATTGTGATGCCACGTAACCAGGCGGCTTACGTCGGCTTACGGTTTGCATGAAGCATACGCGCAAATTAGTTTTAGTGACGTGCAGTCAGCACCTGGAAAAGAGTGATGACCGGAGTATACGAAGTGTAAACTTTTCACCCTAACCTTCTCTAAAATACAAGGAGGGGCATGCTGCGAGCAAAGGCGACCGCGTTTCGCCGTCTCTGTGTCTGACATGCGTGTGCGCGTGACAAATGACGTCACGCGACACTCGAGGAAATGGGCTTCATACTTGCATGATACTTCTGAACCACCGAAGTATTGTATGAAACTATGGAAATTCTTTTGATTTTTTTTGCATTTATGGCTCATAAATCCACAATTTTTATAGAGTAGGACGACCTCACGTGTATCATGCCTATTCTGATTACATTAGACCAAGCAGATTCTTAGATGCCTTATATAACCTGTTCACTACCTAAGAAAGCTGTAGTAAAGCAAAACCACCATGGTCACGCCGAATGGAGAGCACAGTCAAAGCGAAAGTTGGAAGAGTGGCCTTTCCAGAGCCTTCATTCATAAGTCGGGGAGCCTTTAAAAGTTGAGACGGAACAGCGATATTATGTTTCTAGTGCGCACTTCAAACACACGAAGTATGAAATCTTTCCTTGTCTGCTATGCACCTCCTACGTGGCCTTAAGGGTGCAGTAATGTGTGTGCCTTTTGTAGTGGGTAACTGGCTTTCAACTAAGAAGTCATTATTGCATTCCCATGTACTATCACCTAATGGCATTGCGCGCTTTTACCAAGCATTAGTGCTATTATTACGGTAATAGTTCATGTTGCACTGTGGAGCATGCATACATGATGCCTGTGTTTGTAAAGCACGGAAGTTACTTTCACATCACTTCCAAGCAGATTAAGTTACTTTTGTATACTTCAGAAGCAGAGGCAATGGCTGTGTGGTGTAACACCCTCTTGCCATGCAAAGGACCCGGATTGGATCCCCACTCTGACCGAAAATATTTTGTTGTTTATTTTGATTGCATGTTTAACGCGTTTAAAAGTAAGTGACACGGCAGCGCACTTAGTGGTCTCCACTCAAACCAAGAGCGCGTGGCAGGAGCGAGCACTTCAATGTCTTCGCTGTCGAAGAGAGAGAGATCTCACGCTGGAAAGGAGCACGCGCTGCAGCTCCTGTCACGCCGATGAAGGGACACGACTAGACCCTAAGGTACTTCGCCCCTAAAAGTTAATTGAGATAGCCGACTGCTTCTTTTCGGTATGGGTCACCAGCGAAAAGCATACCTGGGATAAAATACTGATAAGATTGTAAGAACTATTTCATAGATCGGCATGTATATTTTGATCAATAGGCGCACTCCTTTTTTTTGTGCATGTTATGTACGTACGTAGTCATATAGTTACGTACGTAGTCATTTTTTTCGCTAGGTATGCAAGGTGCGCATTTTTGTTAAATGCGCAAGCTGACGTAAAAGAACTTTCATACTGCAATCATTCTGTACGTACTTGCTAAATTGGCTCAGGAGCCCTCTAAATAAAAAAGTACTACATCATGTCGTATTTCCATTATTTAGGATGGAATTTCACCATATCTTGTCTAGAGAAACAATATGTGGCAGGGACTTTAGGTTTCAAGTTTAAACGATGCACGCGCAGTGACGACTTTTAAAAGATAGCCTGACCTTATCAACTCTGCCGAGCTCTTTCGCACGTATTTATTGCTCAAAAAACACGTTCATCGGTACGAGCTGCTGACTCAGAAGTGTCAATAAATGCTAACGCGTTTGTGCATAGCAGTATTTGCTCATAATCACGTCTGGTACTAAACCTGGGATAAAATGTCTTACCAACATGCCCAACTTTATACTCTAGTCATGTACTAAAGTTGCGCTTCATCTCGGGGTGCAGCTAAAGTTAAAAGTGCGGTTGTTGCTGCTTAAAAGTTCAGTCTTCCTTTCTTGGCCTTTTCTTCGATTTGTTTGTCGCCTTTACTTTTGCTTCAAAAACAATTTTTGTTTATATGTAATTGAATCCATTTTCCTGATTGTTGTTTCGGACAAACACGCCTGCCTCTTCTTGGCCGCCAGGTAAATGTGATCACAAGACACGCATGAAAAAACACTCTTCTTGGTAACTCACGAAGCCAGCTGTAGTAGATAAATATAAGTAATAAAAAGTATAAAGTTTAGGAGACCTCAATGAAAACAAAGATGGACGGGGGCCACTCTGTAGAGTGTAAAGTTCTCCTTCTCACGATACTGGAACATATTTATAGATACATTAAGGTTTTCCACTAAAGTGTTCGAAGTCACGGACATGTAGCGTGCTCGCGCTCCTGGCCGAAGCTTTGCGCAGTTCTAAAGTGACCGTGGCACCAGGTGTGCTTTAAGCATAGCTCGATTACAGGAGCGTGCGGGCAACTTTCTTTTTTTTCTTTGCTGAAACGAGAGATTTGCCTTTGATCATTGGCTAATCCGATTAATGGTGGTGTGTCGGGCCGCCTTTGGTCTCGTTTTGATTCGATGTTAGCATCTTTTAACCTGACGCAGAATGGCACTTTCAGTAAGCAGATTAAGGTTTTTTTTCGGGTGAGCTTCTTAAGATGACGGCGCCATCAGCGCGAAATGACTGGGTATTGTTTTAGGTTGGATTTACTGCCGTTAATAAGCTTTGACAAATAATAATGGTCAACGGCTAGAAAAAAGGCATCTGCGTTACGGATTTGAGTGCATCCGTTGAAGAAATTATTACGTGTATTACCTTGTGTCGTGAATGCATGAATAATTTCAGATTGGACCTATGCAGGTGCGTAAATATTTATGGGACGGACACATGTAGCGCGATTAGTAATTGGTGATTCTCTAAGCAGCAAGTTCTAGATAAAACGTGTAATGATTGATAAATTGATGTGAAGGACAAGCAATCAACGAGCCGATCGGTATGCATCTATCTGTGTTGGAGCACGAGAACCGTTTTATTAAGGTACCGACTGTAAGGACACTCTCGATGGAGTATAGCTGTCACCGTCGTGTACTGTGTGATGTTCAAAAGAAATAACATCGTCACGGAGAGAATATGATCTACGAGGTTGTTTAACTGCACGAGTGCGGTGTATGAACGCGATAGAAGCAGATACAAAACGGGTTAAATAATATCTGCGGTTTCGCAACTCAACCCACGATATGATTATGAGACGCAGTAGTGGGGAGCTCGGGGAATTTCGACCATCTGGTATTATGGACCGTGCAGGGACATCGCTCAATACACTGGCCTTTACCACTTTTTCTTCCATTGAAATGCGACGTTCATGACCGAGATTGTCTCGGTCATGAAGGTCGGTCATGAACCCCCGTCTTTGGGTGAGCAGCCAAGCACCCTAGCCACTGTTTCGCCGAGGCAGACACAAAACGAGTTGGGCTTCTTCGTTATCCCAAGAGCGCATGCGATAACATCATTCTGACTGGGAGGCCTGTCATCGACCCTTCTTTATTTGGGTGGAGAATTATGAAAGGATGCTGGTGGAAGGGTGGGGTACTGCTGCGTCGCTGGATCAGTACAAATGAACTTTGATCACAAGCGTGCGGTTGCGTGCGCTTGCGTCCGCTGTCTCGATAGACAGAATTAGGCGGCTCTTACACCTTTTACATGCTGCACTGCCAAAGCTCACTTCACGTTCAGGCAACGGGCTCGGTACGATGACGCATTTTCTATCAGCAGTCTTTTGAAGAGTTGCACAAGATGGGATCTTAATGGTGTTAGGTCCCCCACTTCGTAGGAGGAAATGAAAATCCGGGCCAGGTTTAAGCCAAACTATTCTGACTCGAAGAACACAGCTACTACATAAATAAGATTTTAAACGGACTAACACATTCCTTGTGGTGCTGCTCTTTAATCCTATACTACGCGCTTCGTAGCTCTAATTCCGATTACTGCATAGGTTTTGTTTGACCGGAATCATCCGGCTCAAAATTGCAGGCCATGAAGATTTCACGTCTCTTTTTCAGAAACTTATTTATGTGCGCGCATCAATTGCAGAGTATTCAGAAAACAATCTTACTCGGTATGCATGGTACCCTTTTTTTTGGCAGGGAAGCCAAACGTACTGGTGTCTTACGATCTCTGATATTGAAAACTCAGTGTACAGCTTTTATATACCTCAAACCTCACCAAGCACTTTCTGATTGCTGGAGTTGGCGTAGAAAGCTACAGAAAGTTAGGTTATCTGAAAAACACCACCAAGGTGGGCTAATTGGCTTATTAACCGTGCTTGTAAAACATGGATTATTTTAATATTTCCTTCTCGCGCCAGTACTGCTTCTCCACGCTGCTTTTACGTTTTAATACATACACTGTCCTTTTTCTTTGGTTTTGTGGTGGGCCTCGCCCCTTTGCACCCCCATTTTTCTTCTTCTCTTCACCGGATCAGAGCAAACACGCATCCGGTCACGTGCCCTACCTATCCTCCGTTACCTGAATCTCCAGTTCCCCCAAAAAAGCCTCCTCTACGTCGCCTCCACTCCATGTTTCGCGTATATATAGTTGAGGGCTCCGCGAACAAGCTCAAGTCCCTTTCTGTGCCGTTCTTTACCTCACCCACCTTTTCTTGTACAATCTATCCTTTCTTCTTTTCATAGGTGTATGGAAACTTCCCTTGTGAAATTGCCGTCCCCGTCTCACACTGTCGTTGGTTCATCGCCCGCGAAAAGGTTTTGCTTGCCTTGTCTTGAGTAGGCTTCGTACCACGTCCCGCTCACGGCTACTACATGTCCTCCCCGCACACAACTTAAACCTGACCGTTACGGTTCTTAGAGGAGGGAGGAAAAGGAAAGGAGTAAGAAATTTTTCATTCCCCTAGAGTGCTGCGCCGCAGCCGGTTAGCTCACCGGCTCGTGTGGCCGGATTGTCGTAAGTTGAAGACGCACTTTTTACCTTGTGCTCCCATATACTTCCAACCTTGTTTCTTTGCTGGTGTACTTTGTTGTTTTCTTTTTTCCGTATGTGACTACCTCTTGGACCCTTTTAAGAAGCCAGCGTGTAGAAAAGCTAAACACTTTAGTCCATCGAAGCAGGTAAGGAGTTCTCAAGCAGGTCATTTACTGCTGGTACCTTCTCTTCAGGTTGCATTAGCCACTTTACTTTTTTTTCTTCTTAAAGAACTCAAGGTAGAGGAGCAAGAGAAAATGCTGCTGAGAAATCGAAGCAATGTCGCTTTCGAGTACGTCGAGGTTACGTAACGGGTTTTCTTATTTCCCGCCTTTTCGCTTAGGTTACACGTTACTTACCCGATTACTAACGAGGAAGTTACATAGAGAAAACACGACCATGGACTTTCCTCGTTAATTCGACCGAGGCTACATAGTTTTTGGCTTCGTCTTGCCGGCGCGTAACGAGAGAAAGTGCAGCTCCTGAGGCTTTCCATGGGAGCACGGCTTTGTTCTTTTATATATCGTCACAGAAGTTGGCTAGTGAAGATGACGTAGAGCTTAGACGTGGAGCTAGCCAACTCCTGGTCAACTGCTTCGGCTGGGCGTAAACAAGTTACTGAAGGATATAGTGCCGTTAGATATAAAATAAAAGCCCCAAAAAAGTAGCCTTTTGTGCGTTTGGATGACGTGGCGCGACCTAAGCTTTTGAGCCCCACATTTTCTCTGAATCTGACGGCCCGATCTGTGAACTATAACTACGTGTTAAAAAAGCAGTATTTGTGTGGAGTGCACCTCTTTGGAGGAGATTCAAAAGGGATTGAGGACATTCCGCTTCCAGTTTGTTGACATTCACCACCGTTTTGCCTTCTCTCGTAACAAGGCAAGGCGAAATCCTTGCGGCGCTAATGAAGGAAAAGGGTAGCTGTGTTGAGCTGTAGATACGCTTTGACGTAGGGTGGATATTATGAACACTTTATGTGAGCCCCCTTTCGAGCTGTGCATCTATGCACAGTTTTATTATAAAACAATAAGTATTAGTCGACTTCATAAGGCCGATAGGAGGCGTCAGTTGGAAGTGCATATTAGAGATACATTATATGCTACCTTTAGGCAGCTTTAAATAGCTGGTTCCGTATGGAGCATATACAGTAACTTTAAGTACATATGTTTGTTGGTTTTTTTGTCACTCTAGGACAGTTTCACTCACAGGCGCATTTAGGGAGATATTGTTTTTGTCACCCCTCGTTTCACGTGAAGCTTACAGTCACGTCCAGGTGACCTCTTAGGATGAAAACTTGAGGCTTTCACAATAAATTTACATGCAGTAAAACCTCATGAAATTACAAAAAGCTTCAGCTACGAATGTTGACAAAGTAAACTGTCTAGTTGCCATCGTTGTTGTACAGAATAAGATTCAACTTTTTTTTCAGTTCATGAGGATAACATCACAATAATTATGTCACCAATGGGTAGAATTATCGTGGGAAGTATATTCATGGCTATGAGTTTCGAACGCAGGCTTCTGGTAATATTCTTGTATATTAAAAAATGCAAATACCTTGCATCTTTGTTATGCGTACTTTTTACACCAACTGTAACTTGTAACAACTAAATGCTATTTGCACCTATGTTCTAATAGTTCCGCTGCTCCTCCCCTCTGCCATTTCACGTGGCATTATAGGTAAGGAAAGTAGAATATTGTAAGTAAGTAAATAGGTATTGAGCACTTTCCAACATCTGCTGTGGTACTTCTAGCTAGTTAGCCAACTATCGTAATAACTAATTAAAGCATTTACTTACTGACCGACAACCAGGCCGAATCATTGACTGAATAAATGGGTGAACGACTTGCTAATTATCTCACTGTTAATTAACTAGTAGCTTCGCAAGGAAACACGTTTGCATTTATGGCGCTGAAATGCGATTTCGGTTTGGCAAAGTGGAGCTCTTAGTAAACTTGCCGCGCAACAAGAGTTTACATGGACCGAAGAAACCTGGCGAAAAAGTCGAATTTCCAATGTAGAGCTTGTGTTCGAGTCGTTCGTATTAAACAGATAAAGCTGTTAGAAATAGGTCTTCCAAGTGTAGTTGTGTTTTTTCAATTTGATTTATTTGCAAAGGTTAAAGTGTAAATATCATAAAGATTGGTATAAACTTCCGACAGCTTTTTTCTTCTTGTTTGTGTTACTAATTAAAGCTGCCGCGTGAGCGCCTCCAATTACGTGCAGCGGTCATTCAATCTGATTAACTGTGCGACAGCCTTAGCTTGTTAAGCCTATTCTCAAGCCTATTTTACGGACCACTCGTCCCTCGTCAATCCAAACGACAAATCATTATTAGCGAAACAAATGCAAATAATCCTCTCACACACACAAACAATCCTATTAGCACGATGCAAACAATCCTCACACGGTGAATAACCGTGTTTTCTGTCGACACTCCTAAAACCCCACCGTAGCCTGATGCATAAGTTACTCAATAGCAGGACCTCCAGTATACCAGTAGCCAGCATTAACGAATAATTGGCTATCGCGCCCGAATGCCAGGTCTCTTTTATAAGCCTCTTACGTGGCCCGCTGAATTGATTACCGATTATGGGATTTTGGTCTATGCAATTGTATAGTGTATTGAGCTTCCTATTTCGCGTCCGTTTAATACAATCAGCCCTTTGGTAGAAGCCTGACGTTGTACGCTCTGAGTAGACAAACACACACACGCATATATATATATATATATATATATATATATATATATATATATATATATATATATATATTGTGATACACAACAGCCGGCACAGCCTTGCTGCAAGAAAGAGAAAGCTGACGTTGTTTCCTGGTTGTTGATGAACTGTCGCCATCTTGTTCGCCGAGCACGGTTTATCGTATATAATTTAATAAAAAAGTTACTCGTAACATTATTGGGGGAGGTGGACGACTCCCATACCTCGATGGAGACGCGCATCAGTCGCAACACCGGGGACTCCTCGGCTACTTTAACTGCCAGTGCCTCATCCCCACCGGTCTCTCGATCCTAGTCGACAACCTACGTCACTCTGCCACCCCTGTGGGATTATGGCACCTTCTCCGCTCGCGGTATCATCGACGTTGACTTCTGACTTCTGGCTGCACCGGAACGAGCGGGTCAGTGCTACCCACCGCTGAGATCCCACGCTCATGCTCGCCAATGTTGTGTTCTACCTCGACGGCACACCGCGGACATGGTTCGAAACCAATGTAGTCGAAATCACAAGCTGGGACCTTTTCGAAACAAAGATCCGTGATCTTTTCGGCGATTCATCTGGTCGTCAGCTCGCTGCCAAGAAGACTCTCGCCACTCGCACCCAGACGTCTACTGAATCGTACGTCTCATGCATTCTTGACGTCTTGGCGCTTTGTAGCAAGGTCGACCAGCGCATGTCGGAAGACGAAAAAGTAATCACCGTCCTCAAAAGGATTGCTGATGATGCCTTCAACCTGTTGGTTTTTAATAACGTCATGATCATCGACACGATCCTGACAGAATGCCGCCGTCTAGAACAGGCTAAAGCCCGCCGCATCACCCACGGCATCACGTGCCTGCCGAACGCAGCTGTTACTTCCTCTTGTGATGACGCCATCCGCCCAGTTCCCCGATGTGACAACTCACCCTCATATCTGGCTAACCTCCCTGTCCTTCCTCATTTATTCCTCCTCCTCCTCCTCACCCGCATCATTCATCGCGAGGTCGAGGCAGCTCAACCAGTAGCTACTCCATTTCCAACGCCTGATCCTTCACCGACCACTATCTCACTGATACAAAGCCGTCGTTCGTCAAAAATTATCGATCGTCGGCCTACACCCTGTTCAACCAGCCTACCCTGCCGAGCCTTTTTATCGTCGTCCCTCCACTCCTTGCTTTGGTTCCAACTACTCTCGACAGCGCAATTTGTCGGAATGGCGTACACTGGACGACAAGCCTATATGCTTCAACTGCCGACGTGTCGGTCATATTGCTCACCACTGCAGCGATCATTGGGCTCCACCGGCACACTATGGGCCTCCTACCCAGGCCACCTCTGTCCACCAGTCATCCTCAGCATTTGATTTTGATTCCCCTATGCCGACCACATCTTCTGATTCTGCCGCACCTCTGACGAGACCTCGCTATGCCCGCTCACCATCCCCTGCCCGCCGTAAAATCTCGTTCGCCCTCACAATGCCGTCCTGCCTCTCCGCCCTATTCGCAGCGCCCCCGACCGGAAAACTAGGCAGTGCAGCTTCTGGAGGTAAAGCTGCATTGACGACGACCTCTGCAAGAAATCCTCGTGTAACATTATTGACCACCCGGAATATGTAAATGTTAATTTAGACATTGTACCTGTGCGCGCGTTGATCGATACCGGCGCGCATGTGTCCATAATGAGAGCTGCTCTTCGTCGCCGCCTAAAGAAAAATGTCACACCCGCCTTGAACCGATCCGTTCGAGTCGCCAACGGGGGAACTGCCACCATTATTAACATGTGCTCTGCCCGTGTGACTACCGCCGATAGAAGCACTGCTGTTCTTCTCACCGTCATAGAAAATTGCCCTCATGATGTAATTCTGTAATTCTAGGTATGAAATATCTAACCGCTCACTCGGCTCTTGTAGATTGTTCAGCCGGCTGTTTTGACCTTGACCTGTCTTGACCTACTTTCTGATTTGAACAACCCGCCCCAAAGTCGTCTTTGCTGCATTGATTTCGCACGCCTTTCACCTAACTGTGTTACACATATCAACCTCTTCTCTACGCCACCTGTACCTGATGGCGATTACATGGTGGCACCAATTCATGCCGTGATGTTTACGCATGGCGTCGCTGTTCCGCCCACCATTTTGACAATTGTTGAAAACCACACATGTTTTCCTATTGTCAATTTTGCCCTCACTGCCCAAATTATACCCCAAGGTATCTCTCTGGCCAAAATTACTGCCCTACAAGACCATACGGTTGAACCCTTCAGAGTGGAAGATTGCTGCACCTCAGACCATGAACCAACTCTATCACGTTCATCGGGCGTCGAAGTTGACCACATGGTACCATCAGACCTCGCTCCTGATCAAGCGGAAGCCTTCCGTCACGTCCGGGAGTCCTATAGTGACATTTTCGACTTCGCCAGCACGGCCTTAAGCCGAACGAGTGTTGTTACTCATCGCATCAATACTAGTGACGCGAGTCCCATTCACCGACGCCCATACCGTGTTTCCGCGTCCGAGCGTACAGTCATACAACAGGAAGTCGAAAAGATGCTTGCAAAAGACATAATTGAGCCCTCTTGTAGCCCCTGGGCTTCTTCTGTCGTCCTGATCAGAAAGAAGGTTGGAACATGGCGCTTTTGTGTAGATTATCGGCATCTCAATAAAATTACGAAGAAAGATGTTTACCCGTTGCATAGAATCGACAATGCTTACACTGCGTTTACGGTGCTACGTATTTTTCCGCTATCGACCGTCGATCTGGCTATTGGCAGATCGCTGTAGACGAGATGGACCGTGAGAAGACTGCATTCGTCACTCCTGGCAGTTTTTATCACTTCAAAGTTATGCCCTTCGGTCTCTGTAATGCGCCGGCCACATTCGCAAGAATGATGGACTCATTGCTCCAAGGGTTTAAATGGACAACCTGCTTATGTTATTTAGACGACGTTATAGTTTTCTCGCCCATATTCGACACGCATCTCGATAGTTTATCGGCGATTCTTGAAGTTTTTCGTCGAGCCGGACTTCAATTGAACTCTTCGAAATGCCACTTCGCTCGTCGTCTAATAATCGTACTTGGCCACCTCGTCGATGTCACAGGAGTCCACCCGGATCCCGAGAAAATTCGCGCCATTACGGACTTTCCTGTTCCGAAGTTAACAAAGGACGTTCGCAGTTTTGTGGGCTCCTACTTTTGACGGTTTGTTAATGAATTCGCGATCATTGCACGCCCATTCACAAACCTCCTGAAGAAGGACACCCCGTTTTTCTGGGGCGCTGATCAAGCTTCATCTTCTTCCCAGCTCACGACGCTCCTTACAACACCGCTGGTTTAGCTCATTTCGATCTGTCAGCTGCAACCGACTGAGGTTCGTACTGACGCTAGTGCGCACGGCATAGGGGCAATGCTATTGCAACACCAACGCGGACATGGCCGCGTTTTAGCCTATGCAAGCCGACTGCTATGTAGCGCCGAGCGCAACTATTCAATCATGGAGCATGAGTGTCTCGCTCTTGTGTAGGCAGTCGCCAAGTTTTGCCCATATTTATACGGGTGTCCATTCCGGTTAGTCACCGACCACCACGTGCTCTGCTGGCTGGCCTCACTCAAGGATCCCACAGGACGCCTCGCACGTTGGTGGCTACGTGTACAAGAATACACGTTCACCGTAACGTACAAAACAGGGTGGTCGCATCAAGATGCGGATTGTTTATCACGCTACCCTGTGGAAGAAGCTGCCAATACTGACACCTTTCCAGACCTTCTGTCTGTAACGTAGCTGCTCAACCTTGGCCACGAACAACGCTGGGATGCTTCCTACGAACCATCATTGACAAGCTTGAGTCAATGCCTCGCGACGCATCTCTACAAATCTTCCTGGTCAAAGACGGGATCCTTTATCACCGTAACCTCGATCTATATGGCCATGACTTGCTCCCCGTCATACCAGCACATCTTCGTGCGACTGTCCTCAACCAACTTCATGACGCTCCTTTGGTGGGCCACTTGGGCGTCTCTCGCACATACGACGGTGTACGTCGTCGTTTCTTTTGATCTGGTCTTGCCCGTTTTGTTCGGCGCTACATTGCCGCTTGTGAGCCCTGCCAGCACCGCAAAAAGCCATTCTCCCTACCAGCTGGATTCCTTCAGCCGATCGACATTCCCACTGAACCTTTTTTTCGAGTCGGCCTCGACCTGCTCGGCCCATTCCCGACCTCCAGCTCAGGCAACAAATAAATTGCCGTCGCCACTGACTATGCGACACGCTATGCTATCACACGAGCATTTCCGACGAGTTGCGCAACCAATGTGGCGAACTTTCTGGTATATGATATTATTTTAGTACACGTAGCTCCACACCAACTTCTCACTGACCGGGGCCGGACCTTCCTATCAGCTGTAGTTGATGAAATCCTGCGCTCTTGCTCTGCCAAGCACAAGTTTTTCCACTTCGTAGCATTCGCAAACGAACGGTCTTACGGAGCGCCTCAACCGCACCATAACCGACATGCTTTCTAAATACGTAGCAGCCGACCACATGACTGGGACGTTCATTTGCCAATTCGGACGTTCGCATATAATTCGTCACCTCATGACACCACCGGCTATTCACCATTCTATCTTCTATACGGCCGAGAACCCGTCCTACCCACTGACACCTTGCTGTCTTCGGTCACTGAGTATGCCGGCGAAGCCATCGCGCGAGCCGACCACACACGCCAACTCGCCCGCAGGCCCATCTGCAGGCCTGACAGGAGCACCAAAGACAGCTCTACAATTCCCATCAACGAAACGTGCACTTTTCACCGGGTTCCCTTGTCCTGTTCTGGTCCCCCACTCGGCTTTAGGTCTTTCTGAAAAACTGCTGTCACGCCACTGGACCATACCACGTCCTTCACCAGGTGACTGACGTTACATACAAGATCGTTTCAGCTAATCCAACGTCATCATCGTCACCTTCGAGTGACATCGTGCACATAGCTCGACTCTAGCCTTATCGCCCTCCTTCTACCGCATCCGAGTTGCTCAAGCACCGAGACGGTGCTTCTACCGCCGGGGAAATATGATACACAAATGCCGGCACAGCCTTGCTACAAGAAAGACGACGTTGGTTGCTCGTTGTTGATGAACTGTCGCCATCTTGTTCGCTGAGCATGGTCTATCGTATATATTTAATAAATAAGTTACTCGTAACAATACACACACACACATATATATATATATATATATATATATATATATTACCCGGCGTTTGTGGTAGTTTGTGCGCCCCCCCCCCTGTTTTCGATCTTCGGAGCATGAAGTTCCGCTAGGAGTTAACTTCGTCATCGCTTCGTGGTTGGGGATGTTTGGTGACGGTAAAATAATGGTTTTACAGATGCAGACCGAATACAAAATGTCATTGAAAAGAAAATTTTCCTCGTTTCTTTTTTTTCATAGGCGAAGCACCTTATAGTCTCAGCGTGTCGGCGTGCATCATGCTCTGCTTGCTACTGCTGAAGTTGTGATGGTGAGTTTGCATGAAATAAAAGATAGGACCCCCTTCTCCTACCAAATGGAAGCAAGGCGGCAGAGAGTGAACGGTGCGCGTTGACTTTAGAAATGCTTCCTCGCCTGCAAGAGAGAACGCACTGTTGAACCGTACACTGCTCACCCAGTTATTTTTGTAGGCTGTAGATATTGACCTGCAATGCAGTGCCGGTGGGAGATTTCTCCTGTGCTTAGTTGGATAACAAAGATCCGTACCGTACACGTTAACCAAACGAAGACTGCATCGTTCCCCCGTCCAAGGTCTCACGTTCGTAGAGTTTAAATGCCCTACCTTACATGCTTCGAAGCTCCCCTGTTTTTTCGTTACTGTCGCATTTTGAATGTAGGCGGAAATGCTGTAGGCCCATGTGCTCAGATATGGGTGCACGTTCAAGAACCCCAGGTGGTGAACATTTCCGAAGCGCTCCTCTAGGGCGTCTCTCATAGTCATATAGTGGTTTTGGAACGTTGAACCCCACATATCAATCGATCAATCGTTGCTGGCGCTCGGCTGGCGTGGCGGGCAGACTCGGCGCGGTGGCTTCGTGGACTGTCTCCCTCTGTAGGCGCGGCTGATCAGTGACGGCGTGCCATAAACCAGGCGCGGAGGGTTTTCTTTTTGAGTCAAGTCATAAATCGAGCTCTACATAACTTAGAGAAGGTACTGGTAAACGTGAGTGCACCATAAAAAATGCAGTCCAATACGTTTATAGAGGTTCCTATCAAACCCTCATATCACGACACGGTATACGCTTCTCCTCCCGTGTTATATATCGTGATGTTTCCACGAACGCTTCCCTCCGTGGTTGTTTTGGTCAGTCACATCTAACGTTTTGAGTGTGTTTAGTGACGTAAAAGCGGCCATATTTATCCGTCTCATACCCTAGTAATCACAAGTAGCAATACTGCAGTTTGAAAGCGATATAATTTACACTGCAGACTAATGCGACGATAGTCTTGATGTCATTAACTGCAACATGCGATAATGAATATAATTGTCGTAATACAATATATTATCAGCATTTGCTTGAGCTCATACTTCCTCATTGTGTTACTAAACCAGAGTCAAAACTTGTGGGGTGCCTGAGCCCCCCGACACCACCCCGAATTAGCACTTCAGATGATTGGCATTTTATGTCGAGAGTTCATGCTTGATGTTCGCGGGAACGACCAGCAAACATCTATGCCAACAAACGGCAATTCAGTTAGAGTTTTGTTCTTGTATTAGTAAAGCACCTATTCCTAAATTACCTTTAAGAGTTGTGTGTCATGAAAAAAAATTCACAGCATATCCACGGAGTGAATGATGATGAGTGGAGTGAAACTTTCCTCCGTCCGTCTGTCCATGCATCCACCCGTCAGACCATCCGTCAGTCCATCCATGCTTGTATCCGTACTTCTGTCTATGCTTCTGTCCGTCGGTTCATCAGTAGACTTGTCTGTCTGTTTATTTGTCTGTATGTATCTCTGTCTGTCTGTTTGTCTCTCTGTTTGTCTCTCCGGCGACGAGCATGAGCTGCCGCAGCCCTCCGTGCCCACCGCTCCGCTTCGTCCATGTCCCACCAACAATGCGACACGTATGGCGACGATTCAGGTGACTAAGAGAGGCGCTCATTCCCCGCGCACCGAGAAACATCCCGCGCAGCAGCCAATAGGAGAGCAGCGGTACAGCGCCATCTATATTATCCTCACTCAGCTGCAGTTTGTATGTGCTTTTATGACACAGTGTCATCTGTTATACTTTTCGGGAGATACTACTGGTTACGCCTGACACGGGACAAGGTCAGACTAAAAGGAGCTTCGTTCTTAAAGGCAGTTACATGTTTTATGCATTTGAGATACATGTGTGTATATTTTACAAAGAATTCTGCTAGTGAAAGAAGCACTCGCCGAATCGAAAAAATGGGGCATGGTCAGCTTGGCGTGTGGATATCTGACTTCTTCCTATCTTTCTTTCATTCTCTCTTTCTTTCTGTCTTTCTTTTTATGCCTTCGCTTGTTTCCTTGACTCTGTTCGTTCCTTCCTTTCTTCTTTCAGCCTTACTTTTTATTTGTATATAAATATAGGTCACCGACTGGCGTGATAAGACAATTTTAGCATTTGGTGAGGGGTATACTGTGCTGTAGCATTAATATCACCACTACAATTACCAATACCATGAAATGCAATACAAAACAACATGAAATTGTAAAATAAATTATTTCGAAAGAAAGGAAAAAAGAAAAAAGTGAGGAAAAAATAATAAAAAAACGAGTTCAAAATGTTAACGCACATATTGCATTGAAAACGATTAAGAAAGAGCAACAAAAATAATTCAGAGCGCAAAATGAGAGGAATTGTCTATTGCGAGTCCCATCTCGACTTCTGGTTTCGCGTGGAATGGGGGTTTGTTCTGTTGCGTCCCGGAAACAGGGCTAACAACGTCAGTGCGTAGGCTCTAACGGGAAGCCACTTCCATCACTCTTCCAGAGGGAGAGCGCCCGAAAAGATGGTGTCGGAGATTTCCATCGGAAAGCAGAGCCGACGAAGTGATATTTTTTCTCCTCCTAAACTATTCCTCTGGGTAACGAAAACCGATCACAGAATTCGCTCAGGCCTTTTAAGTTTTGTTCTCCATTTAAATCTAAACAAGGCTCCTGAAACCTTCTATTTTTATTGATTTGTGTTGTGTTTTATATCCTGCCTTGTAGACGCCTGCAATACCTTAGTCAGACCTTAGAGTGGTCCTTTGGGAGTGATTATTTATTCTCATTATTCAAGGTAAATTGCCTAAAGCATTAGAAGTCCCGAAAAAAAAATCCACTAACTTATTTTTTTTTCATGCAGCTTTTGAGCTATTTTCAACGCAATTGAGACCGTTTGTATTATTCAGAACATTCAAATAGACGGTGCATCGCTGCAAAAGTTAGCCGTGAACACAAAATTGTGCCATTTTTTTGTGATATTGTTAAATCAAATGATTTTAAACGCAAAGGCACTCATCTGCTAGTTAATTGTGCAAATATTCTATGGCAAACCAGGTAAGAGTAAATGCCGAATGACTATTGTGCTGCATGTGGCCAAGGCACTTATAAGCCTTGGCTTTGCGTTGAGAACTATTTCCGAGGATCTCTGCCGATCGACATCGAAAACATTCCTGCTCTTTGGAGGGTCGGTAACTCTTACTTAGGGTGAAAAAAATGTACACGTGGTACAATGCTCATCTCTCTCATTTGAATTACCTTTAACACGATGAACTTTTGATTATTTTACGTAAAGTTCTCTGGCCTCAAGTGTCGCTTGATCATGTTGTTTTGCAATAGTAATAGCCCTAGAAAGCGTAACAAATTGTTCTCGCAGAAACCACTCACGCGGGTACTCGCTGGTCCTTTTCTCTATCAGCGGCTCGCGTATCATGCCGTGCACAAAGTCACCGAAATCGCACGCTCCTACCAATCTTATTGCGGGGATGTAATCCACCGCGTTATCTCACTCAGGGCTTGTGCACGTCGACGAAGCCAGTGACGTTCTGTTGTGACGTTCACCCTGCTCTTAGCATGACATTCAGATGTCGCGATCATGTGCTCGAAATTTATCTGGACTAGAAGATGCCAGCGTACCTTCCGGGGGGCTCGAAACCGCAAGACCCGGGTCGTCCGTTGACGTCAAAATCTGAAAGATACGTTGCCCTTCAAGGCCCAAGCAGTTGAGCAGAACTGCCTTCTGGCGAAGAGCAGGTAGGTTAAAACCTTAAGCCTTTAAAAGGTTCACTTCAGTCTAACACATTAAGGGTGGTTCGAATCGCTGAGCAGCGTCAATCATTCGCAGTACCCCGCATTTCTACCAGTTGTCACGTGCTCTCTGCTGGCCCAGTTCTTCCGAGTGGAAGACCTTTTGTAGCACGTGACAATAGCAACTCCGATAATTCAGTAACTGCACTAAGAAGCTTAGAGGTGCCTATACAAGTTAAAGTAACACGTAATACAACGTTGGCAAGTATATAAAAAAACGAAATTGCATAATACGTGTGATAGCACCTGCTTAGCCATTGCTGTCACATTTATAAATTTGAGCTCGTCTGTCAACGTCTTGACATTTTAAAAATGTATCCTGATCTATCTATCTATCTATCTATCTATCTATCTATCTATCTATCTATCTATCTATCTATCTATCTATCTATCTATCTATCTATCTCTCTATCTATCTATCTAGCCCTAAATCTCTCATCTAAAGACAAAAGAGATTGCCTGTGTCAACGTCAACACGAGTGGAACGAAAAGAAAACATGCGACGATGGCCGATGTTACATCATCGCGAAATGACAAGTCACCAGACTTGGTGATGGCGTGCCACGTAACTAGGTGATCACGTGACATCTTTTATTGGTGAAAGGTGTGGAAACCACTGCGGAATTGCAGAGCTACGCGATGTGCTTCAAGCTTCTTGTGCGTACAATCCCGTAGGTATTGAGAGAGTGCATTCGAAGCTGAATGTTTTCATTCCGTGAGTACAGGGGGAGGGGAGGAGATGGAGTGAAGAGGTGAAATTGGATAAGCACAATCAACGCACATTAAAAAATTGCTTTCACTTTTGACCTGCCCTGCGCAAACGTATAAGAAGCCGCGTCACTTTCTTGGTCCTATCGTTGTGACTTAATGAGGATGTTTCACTAAGACCATTGCGAAGCTACAATTTTACTCTGTTTTTTTTTTCATTTCAGTGCCAGTGCTATCGCGAGAAAGTTTTGCTATCGTTTGACGAAATTTAAATTCTCTCTTCAGCCTGTCTTCGTCCTGAAGGCGCAAGAAGATGTCTGAAGTTGCATGCGAAGCTTATTTTCGTAGTCTGTTCTGCGAGCAATGGCAGATAACAAAGTTGATGTCTAGGCCCTGTGTCGAAAGTTTTCAGATAATGGTGAAAGACCAAGAAAATGAGGTACTCTATTTGCCACGACTATGCGCGTGAGAGATTGAGACATCAGCGCCTGTAGACATATGTGGCTCTATTGAGACATCTCCACCTAACAGAGCTGCGTGTTTACCCTTTGATAAAATATTGATGGAGATAGTTTTATTCAGAATTTGTTTGCTATTGCAGAACACAACAGAAAAGCTAACGAGTAACGAGATCTGGAGAAATGAGTTCAGTATTTGCAATTCCAACATTTTTTCTTTGTAAGAGAGCGATGCCCAACTAACCTGTCTTGCGAACCTGCGTCGTTCAGATTATGCATTATTATTGATGTGTAATTCTGACATTTAACGTGGCGAGACTCCTGCATGGCTGTGAGGCATGTTCAAATACGTTAGTGAGGATCAAACATATCGCATAAAAGCACTATTTATGGTGAAACAGAGATGAGTTTGCGTAAGGCTTCCCCTGGGAAGTGACCGGGAAGGGACGCGACGTTCTCCACGGCCGTCACGCACGAAGACGCTACGGCGGGGTCGGTCCACTTTCCAACACAGCGAAGAGATGGCACTCAAGGCAGGTCATCGAAAAACACAGGTTTATTTACGCAAGATGCAGCACAGTGCGAAAACCATGGGATTGTGGGCCGGCAGCAAAACTTCGCGAGACCTCCAGAGTGTGCGCTTGCTGGCAGGCGCTAGGGCTACTTGCTGGAGCAGTGCGTCTATTTCGCGTCTGCTAGAGTAGCGCGTCTACCCCACGTGCAGGTGTATGTGATTCCGCCCGGCGGCAGGTGAGCGCCGGGTAAACTCATGCTACCTTGCAAGGGGGCTGTCACCGGCGGCCAATGATAATCAACGAAGCACTGAGACGTGTGCTAGCGTGATGCGAGGGGGAATCGTTTTAAATGCAAGCATTTTTTAGCGAACTTCGGCTACTTTGAGCGTATCTATCTATCTATCTATCTATCTATCTATCTATCTATCTATCTATCTATCTATCTATCTATCTATCTATCTATCTATCTATCTATCTATCTGTCCACCTACAACTTTTATCTCTGCTTTCCTGGCCGTTCCGATAATGGTATCGATACCAAACTTGGTATGGCATAGCATGACTTCATGAAGAACATATTTGATTAGCCACAGCATGAAAACCATGATATCTATGTCCTGAATGTCATGATCTACATTTTATGGTTCTGCAGCTCTTGCAATGGTTTCGTTCACATGGCAAGTTGCAAAACCGATATGGTATGACTTAATTGCATGGCAAACACAAGCGACATACCCTAACATGAAAATCATGACACGCGTGTCATATAACAACATGACTACATGCAACGTTCATGATACACTCGCGGCCGATTCGCTAGCCTCACATATATCTAATTTGGTATCAAAGTACGTGAATGGATGACGAAGATACTTGACTGATGCAAACATGATAAACATGAGATGCATATCATGGACCAACATGACTACATGCTATGCTCATGATGCGCTCACGGCCGTTTCACTAGCTTCGCATATGCCAAATTCGGTGTTGTGTCACGCCAATGTATGAGAAAGGTATGTGACTGGTGCAAACATGATAATCATGAGATGCGTGTCATGTGAGAACATGTCTACATGCCATAGTCAAGACGCCAATATATTTCGACGTGACGCGGTGCGCGTACTCGCTGGTATTCATTTCGTCTCGTCACGCCGGCGCTGCCACGCCACGCGTTGGTCCTGCCACATATTCTCAGGCGTGCGCCGTGCTGCCTTGCTTTGACGGATGCGCGTTTCAGGGCATTTCTCAATCACGCAAAGAGGAAGACGCATTGTCTGGGTAACGCATCGCCGCGAAATGCAGCATGTCACATTTCGCGCAAGTTGCTGTCGGGCCTCGCCGACGGACGCAGGTCGCGCCTGACGTCAGACTATAGAGTGCTCGCGTTTTGCTAACGTTGCGTCGCTGTGGCCCACCGTGCACGCCCGTACACGCTACTTTGGAGTATATTGGGTCATTTATGATGCGCTCGCGGCCATTTTGCTAGCTCCACAAGTACCAAATTTTGTGTTACGAGACGTGAATTGATGACGAAATATATGACTGGTGCAAACATAATAATCCTGACACTGGTGTCATGTAAGAAGATGACAAAATACCAAGCTCATAGCGTGCTCGTAGCCGTTTTTAGCTCCAGTTTTGGTATCACGTGACATGAATAGATGATGAAGGTAAAGGACAGATCCAATCATGATAATCATGCCACGGAAGTCATGTACGGCAACCTTAACATCTACTTCGTAACGTTGTGCTGATCTTAAGGTGACAAATGAAAAATTCTTATTCGTGCTTCGCATATCATGGATTTCCACTCTACGCGGGATCTGCCCATTTTTACCCCCTCCCCCTCTTTGTTGCTTCTCTTCTAGTCAGAAGTACTGCGCAACTTTAATTTCCTCCTCCTTCTGAAGCAGAAAAAGTTAAAAGTAAATCAGGATAGACTCCCCATGCTGTCAAGTTCGGCCCTCCAAAAGTGCCTCGAATTCTTCTGTCGCCACATAAAAATGCACAAAAAACCAAAACAAATAAAAGAGAATGGCAGGGTCATCTTTCCTATTGAACATCGGTCTGAGATGTCTCCATTTGTTAGCCTTAACATCGCCGCCGGGCTTATGTAGGCAGCCTTACCGCTTACATTTTTGAAACGTTATGTGGGCTCACCAAATTACCGAGGCTTGCTCCTTTTCGTATAGAACAGGCATTTCCCGTAGACAGCTCCCACTCCAGTTCTATTGCCTTAAGAAACTCTCCGCATCTTTGGAGCAATATTCATGTATTTCATAAGGCTGAACGCAGAATATTATATTTGTAGAGCCACAAACCTTGATCTATCTATCTATCTATCTATCTATCTATCTATCTATCTATCTATCTATCTATCTATCTATCTATCTATCTGTAACATAGCTCATAGTGGTTATCATGGTTAATCTAAATAGGTCGCGAAAGTCGGAACGAAAAGTGGTCTGAAACCTATTGCGATAGACATCAATAATCGTGTGACGATTATAGCAGACTAGGGGAGGGGGGGGGGGTAAATAGCGAAAACAGAAAAATAGACGTTTATTTTCAATATTTTTATTTATATTTGCTACATAAAAGAAGTAGATCACTTTTGTTAAGCGTCAGTCTTTGATATGTGGTTGAGCACCTTTTTTTTTCGTTTGGTTTCAGAAACAGCGGTAACATGCAAGCAGTGTGGTAACATATAAGCCAAAGGATTTGGGGGCGTACTATGGGGGTTGGCATATCCAGACAATATGCTATCAGAGCTTTTGTTTAGTTCGGCGTGTTTATGGTTCGGCGGATTTCTAGGTCAACGACGCATCGCTAACTTTTCCGTGGTGGGTTTGTGCGTAGGTTCAGAAGTTTACTTAAATTTTATGTGCCTTTCATAACTCAACTGGCTCACAGAATGTGTTGATAACCGCTCCATTGACTGCCGACTGTTTTCGCTGGTGCACGGCCGGCATGCTCTCGCATTTGGTGACTGTAAACGCGACAGGTTAAGCAAGAAGACGTTGTACTCTACGGCTGCCAAAGCTATATTTTTGAAACGGCTGTCTCGCTGCAGTGGTTTTCAAGGTTAGGACAACGCGAGTTTTCGAATTATTATGTTATTATGCTCGTGAGCAGTTGTCTTATAATTGCCACTGCAAACTTTCTTGTGCATACTGAAAATGCGTCACTTGGCTAATAAAATAACTTTGCTCCTCAATGTTTGTTATTTGTGTTTTTTTTATTTCACACGCAGTTAGCTAGACACATTGAAGGAGGAATAAAATGACGCAATAATAAATGCCCGTAGAAGGTCAGCAATTAGGAGAATTTCAATTTCGCGCCATGTGGGGCAAATGCGCAGCGTCGCTACCTCTTCCGGTTGTGATGTAATATTTGATTTTTTAATTTTTTGTGCTGCAAGTTGTCCCCTTCTCACGTAGATGGCGGCGGTTGAAACGAGCCGCTGACTACTGGAGCGATGGGCTTCCATAGAAGTTACGCTAGGAGTTTACATAGATCTTGGTGGTTGTAGAGAGAGGGATGCAAGCGAGATGTAAAATAACATGTTTGCCAAGTGCGCGTTTTTGTTTGTGTGTTGTGTGCGTGCGAGCGCGCGCGCATGCGTGTGTGTGTGTGTGTGTGTGTGTGTGTGTGTGTGTGTGTGTGTGTGCACGCCAATACTTTGTCAGGCAGTGACTAATTCTCGGGAAGTTTCGTGGAGCGCGATCGTCAACGTATGAAGTGTTTTAGATACTTTCGTTCGACGTAGCCGAACAATTTCAAGTGCACCGATGGTAAGGTGTTGTGTTGAAAAACTATTCCATAAAAATGATCATTTGATTATACTGAGTCTGATACAGTCACGTTTGACTATAAATAACCATCGTAAAGAACACGGGTGAAAACTACCGTAGGTGTGCTCACGCAAAGGGCCAGCGATGTATTTCGCACAGGGGTTGGCTGCGTGCCGCAACAACCGTGAACGTGAGGGCGAAAATAAATGAACAAAGAAGCGATGAAAGCAGACCTGGAGAGCTGCTTTCAACGATATCTGAATATACGCGATTACTTGCCTGTATTGCGCACTCGTAACATCTTGTAACAGCATTCATCGTTGGGTGATACGCAGCAGCTCAAAAGGGCACTAAGGATATAGCTCACAATGTAGTGTAAACAGAAGCAAAAAAAACACCGTAAAATTGTATGAATACTCCGTTCGCAGAAGCGGCATAGAAAAAGAAATGAATTTTTGATAAACAGCAATGATGGTAGTATTCCTGTTGCGACGGCAAACAACGTTTAGAGGAATGATGCAAAGTAAAAAAAATAGAAGAGGAGCACCGAAAAGCTAAGGTAACAAAGAAATATACATAAACATCCAAAGGAAGGAGGGTGGCGGAGAGAAAATGCCGTGTGGGGTGCACCGCAGGTGATCAATAACGGTTCGGCCCGCACCGTAAATTTGAGCCATCAGGGTAAAAATAAAGAAAAGAAACGATATTTTCATGGGTGTAAAAGAGGTTTTTGTATGCGCTGTTTCCGTCACACATGAGTGAACTTACGCATTTTTACTAGCCCGGCTTTTTAAGCCTGGTTCAGTGGTTCAACAGGTGTGCAAAATATAAACTTATTTGGGTGTTTTCACAATAGATCTATTGTGTATAGTATGTTTATTTATTCATTGATTCATTCCATTTATTTGCTGGTCTATCTACATTGTGATTTATTTCTCTTGTGTACACGCCATACCATGTTCAATAGCTAATTTTCAGTTTCAAACTCAGACTTAAACACACGATTCCAAGACAAACAATTATGATTCCTCAAACGATCACCGGTGCCCTGAATGTTTGTGTCCGCCGTTAAGCAACAATGTGTGCTTTCTCGATAGCAGGATTGTTGGCGATCTGCCGTTTTTGATGTGGCAGTATGATTGTTTATTAGAGTAACTATTCAATTCGCATTGCCAAATGCAACAAATTGGGCGCAAAGGACACTGCTTGGCCATGACTTTAACCAGGACTCTGTCCTGCTTTCTGCAGGGCACTTTCCTGTTTAGAGCATCTGCAGTAGTGAGCGACTATACACGTGCTGAAAAAAGAACAGCCTCATTTGACATTTATCGACTGCTATCGGATATCGCCGACGGCCCGAATTTCCTGTAATTCCATCCTGGAAATTTGACTCCGCTGGCGACCCCGATCGGCCGTCGCTGCGGGAGGTCATCTGGAGACCCCGCTGTACTAGAATCACCTCACCGATTCTTCTTCTAGAGGCATGAAGGACGCAGCCGCTAACCAGGAGTCTCTGTTCTGCGTTCTGCAGAATGGTTTTAACAGTTATTGTCTTTGTAGCGATGATCGTCGGAGTACTATTGTCCTATCGTAGTCACGGAAGTGCCTTGACCTTGCCCATGGATGTCTTTTCGTCTTCAAGTTGCTTCTCTGCGGAGACACTGAAACTAGCCCAGGTCCCACGCAGAAAAAATTGTTCGAGTAGCTGCTTGAAGATCATACTGTAATCCGCAGTTGGTATTTCAGAAGCTAAAGCCCAAATACGTAATGTCCAAACACCAATCAGAAGTCTTCAACAGATGGTCACTCATAATGACAAAAGAGAGAGAGAAAATTTAATGCGGAAAGGCAGGGAGGTTAACCAGAAAACATATCCGGTTTGCTACCCTGCACTGGGGAAGGGGTAAGGGGAGACAGAAAAGTAAGAAAAAGAAATGGGAAAGGGAGGAAGAGAAGCACAAACACCACACACACACACGCGCACACAGTAGTGTCACAATCGTTCAACGAGGCGGGTCGCTCGCAGAAACTTCATCAGCGCCTTCGTTGCTTTCTGGCGTGAAGCTCGATCTTTCCGACATTCCAAGATTGACTGCTCAGAAAGTGGCTGGTCGTCGAGGCGAGCAAACACTGCTGAGAGGGACTGTCGCTGAGAGCTGTACTGGGGGCACTGACATAAAATATGTTCAATTGTTTCGTCATTGTCGCAATGGTCGCATGCAGCGCTGTCTCTCATTCCGATGCGGCAGGCAAAGGCGTTCGTGAAAGACACCCCAAGCCACATGCGGCAGAGAAGAGTCGTCTCGGATCGGGGTAGGCCAGACGGAATAGTAAGTCGTAGGCATGGGTCCAGGCGGTGAAGACGGGTGTGGAGAAAACCGGGCGTATTCCGCATAGACCTTGCGACATCCTGCGCAAGCGTATTAATCTTTGCTGCTGCGTCGCTTCTTGATAGTGGAATAGGTTCCATCACTCCATTTTCGTGAGCATTCTTAGCTGCCTCGTCGGCATGCTCGTTACCGATGATGCCGCAATGGCCTGGTAACCACTGAAAAGATATGTCATGTCCTTCGTCTATTAGGTGATGGTATAGTTGTCGTATTTCGAGCGCCAATTGATCTTGAGGCCCACGACGTAGAGCATTGTGTAGACATTGGAGAGCTGATTTCGAATCAGTAAAAATGCTCCATTTTTGTGGTGTCTCTCGATCAATCCTGCGGAGTGCGCTGCGGAGTGCCGCGAGCTCCACGGCTGTCGATGTCGTCTTGTGTGACGTTCTGAACTGGATGGTTTCGGCTCTTGCTGGGAAGATCACAGCTCCTGCAGATCCTCCAACAGTTGTCGAGCCATCCGTGTAAAGTTTGACATGATCTTTGTATTCTTCGTGTAGCATGAGTAGAATCATCTGCTTTAAAGCTGGCGCCGAGAGCTCCGCTTTCTTGCGAATCCCCGGCACTGTCAAGCGCAGTTTTGGTCGGTCCAAGCACCAAGGAGGTGTTAGTATCCGTTCCGGAGGCGTGTAGACTGTTGGAAGGCACTCACGGAAAGTCAATACTCTCTTACAGAAGGAGGCACTCGGTCGATCTTCTGGAAGCGAAGCTAGGTGGTGGGCAGGGGCGCGAGCAAGGTGTCTAATATGAGCTCTAAGCACCTCCAAAGTAATGTGTACTGTGGCCGGATGATCTTTGGCGATTGCGATGGTTTCCGCTGTTGATGTACAACGTGGTAATCCAAGACAAACTCTGAGTGCCTGGCCCTGGGCGTTTTCTATTGTGCGTATACTGCTTTTGGAAGCGTTCGTCAGAACCGGCAAGCTATACCGCAGGTACCCCAGAAACAGCGTTTTGTACAAATGCAACATCGTGTGCACTGATGTGCCCCACGTTTTGCCTCCGAGGAACTTGAAAAGTTGTGCGATGGCCGTTAGGCGCTTCTTTAGAGTGGCCACATGGGGACTCCAGCAGAGATTTCGATCGATCGTGACCCCCAAAAACCTGTGGGTCCTGGCGTAGCAGACACTGTGTCCATCGATGGCGATGGGATATGACGTCATTGCCTTCCGCGTGAACGCGACCAGCGCCGATTTCTCTCATAATGACAAAAGGCTGTCTGAAGCACCTTCAGCTCTGAAAGACGGGGTTAAAAAGCACTTAAGTCCGTAGAATTTGTTATTGCATTTCCAGTCAAAGATGCTAACTGAACTTTAAGACAAAAAAATGCGATCAAACAGTTATTCATGTCATTTCTGATTGCTCCGAGGAAACGGAAGGGCTCCTGAAAAAAAAGTTCTAACCATGGTACTGCGGGATAACATGATTGAACAATGTGAGTCTATTGATCGCATTCAGAGACTTGGACGCTGAGGCAGCAATAGCCCAGTTATAGTCTATCTACAGAATTTTATTGAAAAGAAGCTGGTGCTTTGTAGCTGTAACAAACTTAAAGGATCAGGGATATCTATCCAGTATTATGATTCGAAATTGACTGTGAAGAAACGAAAGCTTCTGTGGGGAAGTGCACGCGTGAAAGCAGAGAAACCGGGGGAAAAAGATGCACTTGCTTCATGACAAATTAAAGGTTGATAAAAATTTACTTCTTTGGGATGAGTAAAAGAAAAATACGCGTCAAGATAACAAACCAGTGATTCAAGCAGTCAGACACTTGATCCGTTTTCAGTGAACATAAGCGTTTACGTGCAATAAACCATAAAACTCGTGGCGTAATAAATAAAACAGTACCTTTGAATATTTCCTTACTATGAGCAAGACGTTCACATTGCCATCGTAGCTGTAACGTGGCTTCGGAGAAAAATAAGCGATGACAATGTTTTCTCAGCTTGTTACCAAGTTTTTCGTAAGGATGACGCTTCTAGAAGAGGCGGCCTTGATGTCCTCATTAAAATCCTGATAGATGTTGTTCCCTTTGAAGACATCCTTCGCCTAGAATGTTTATGCATGAATTCACGTGTTGGGGCAATACCGTTTTTCGGTGTGCCATTTATAGGCCTCCTGATGTCATCACCGAGTATTTAGATAAGCTTTAAAGGCACTTGTCTGAATTCCACATTCATGAAGTGCTCCTAATAGGGGGCCTTAACTTACCAGGAGTAAACTTGGAGTACTTCCCGAAAACAGCGATCCTTTAAATAGTGTGCTAAACTTAATTTTAACTCATGACATAATCCAATTAGTTGGCGAAACAACACGCCCTGAATGAAGTTTGAAATGAGCACTATATATGGTTCTTCACCAAGGCTTTCATCAAAATGTACAGTTCTAATTGTGCAAGGAATTTCTTGTCGCCTTCTTGTCAACGTTTTCTCAAGTGTTGTTGCTGCTATCAAATCGAATAATTCTGTGAAGCGCTCTTTCAAAGACTGCTTACGTGCAGACAATGCATCTACATTGAAACATTTGGAATCGTACCTAACTGATTTTATCGACACTGATGACAACTCGCTTTGAAGTCGTTTCAAAGGTGTGTGTGGTTACTGTATAGCTACATTTTATACCAACCAGACAAAAAGTAGTTCGTGAGCAGACACCATGGATGACGCGTGAAGTTATCCACACTGTAGCTGTGGCATTGCACGTACGCGTCCGCTTCAGCTACGGGAGGTGCAGGGTTCGTTCCCCAGTGCTGGCCGGCCACCCACCGGTAGCTAAACAGGGTACAGGCGGGCTTTGAGGGGCTGTGACGCGTCGCCCCAGTGGTGAAGCTTACTCTGCCTGGAGGACTCCTAACCCGTTGCGCGGGGACCCGGCGTGAAGTTATCCACCTGAAACGAAAAATAAAGAGATTCGAAAACGGCGCATGCCCATTGGTAATCTAAAGGAATGGAAAGAAAGCCTTGCACGTGTGGTAGGCTGTTTGAAAGATCAGTATTTTAATATAGTGCTGCCGTACTTATTTTCAAAGATCCTAAAAGTTTCGGAGTTATATAAGCGAAAAAAGCCAGTTTCTCAAATTTCTATAATTGGTTCTATTGCTACTCGTCCTGGCGACTTTGCATGTCTTTTGAATGAGCACGTTCAGAGCGTTTTTTCTAAGTCTGGTATTAATGGTCCACTCGGTGGCACAAAGTTTTATCCTTCTGATGTAAGTGTTATTTCTTCGCCAGGCATGATTTTCGTGTTGTTAAATTTAAAAACCAAATCTTCATGTGGTCCTGATAACCTTCATGATATGTGTTTAAAAGCAATGTGCAGAATATATCGAAGAGTTTCTTGCTATTATATACCATAATTCATTACTTCATGATATACTACCAGATGACTGGAGGGTAGCCAGCGTCATGCCCATACACAAGAAAGGTGATAGGTCTTGATGACAAAATTGCCGACCTACATCACTTATATATTCATTTTGTAAACTGATCAAGCTCATTATCGCCGATCGAATACACGAATTTTTATATAAAACTTCAATTATTTGTAAATAACAATATATATTGAGAAAGGGCTACTCATCAGTCACAGAATTAGTTACTGTTATACATTCACTTGCTTCGTGTTTTGATAAAAATGGTTGAACTGATGCATTTTTTTACTTCTTTACTTGTTACTGTCTTTCATACATCTAAAACTGATTATAAAACTTAAATTAACTGCACTTCCGTAAATTTAATTTCATAAATTAAGACCAATTTGACTAATTGATCCCTACGTATAGCAAATAATGAATCACAGCCTGGCTATATTTCGATTGGTTGCGGAGTCCCTCAAGGTAGGGTAATAGGGAAATTGTTGTTTTTGCTGTATGTTACAATATAGTTACTGTCATTCATTGTAGTATTCAAATTAGATTGTTTGTAGATGAATGCGTATTGTCCCGTAAAATGACTTCACCTAACGATCAGCACCACCGTAACTCTGCTCTGGCTATCATACTCGAATGGTGCAACACATGGCATATGAAACTTAATATTGATGAGACAGTAAATCTTCGTTTCTCTCACCGAAAAGCTTCCCTTTCTTTTACATACAGGCTAGGCTCCCTACTAATGCACGAAGAAACGCTATACAAGTACTTAGGTGTCCTTCTTACAAATACCTTATCGTGGAACACACATATGAATAATATTTGTTCTTCTGCATAATGCAAATTATAATTTTTAAGACATAAACTAAAACAGTCTCCTCTAGCTGCAACTTTTCTTTCTTATAACACAATAATTAGGTCAAATCTTCAATATACATCTGTTTTTTAGGATCTCTTTACTAAATCCAACATTACGCGCTTAGAGATTGTACTAAAAAAAAGCTGTGAGGTTTATTTACTCGTGATTTTTCTCCGTACGACACACCTCCTGAACTAATCCAGGCAAACGACATTTCTTGTCCGGCACTAAAACGAAAAACTGCCAGTTTACAATTATATACCTGCTTTGCAACCACAAACTAGCGATTAACCCCTGAACCTATATTTTATCTTCACCATCAAGACTTACTAACTACCACCTCCTACTTCAATGACACCATACTTTACGAGAAAAGATTTATTCGTTTTCTATTTTTCACACACCGTAACAGAAAGGAATGATTCTCCGTGGCCTTTAGCCTCATTGTTATGGTTGCCAATTGTATTAACTATGTTTGTATTGTTTAGATGTGTTATTTTGTTTTGCCCTCACTCTTATTGGACATGCATAAGGTCTGCCGTAATAAATAAAGGAAGAAAGAGAGTAAGCGATTGTTGCTTAGACAAGAAAGTCTGATCACCGTTGCTATCCAACAGAGCCGTTACGATTTTAAATACGTGGAATAAGTCCCCATTGCCTGCACTGAGAGAGTAAAGGGTCAGGAGCGAGCACTGCGTCATGTGATGAAAAGAAAATAAAGCAAGAGGCAATAAAGGTATAAAAAATACAAAAGAAAGAAACATATAGCAGGTTGAGCTCGCAAAGACAAACCTTCGCTTGTGTCCCTTTTCCCGATTGGACAATGGCCCTTTTTTCCTCTTTTTTCTTAACTACGTTGGTTCCACCGTTTTTTAGGTCAGGACCAAGTGGAATAGTCTGCACCCGTGAAACGTGCCCATCCCCAAAATGGAATCCAATATTACCGCTCCACGCACAACGAGACAAAGTACTCTCTCCGTTCAGACCATGCCAATGCCCCATTTTGTCAACTTGCGGACGCTTGACTGAACGACTCTTTCTTTTCATATACTCAGCGAGCATTTCAATCTCTGAGTTCTTCGTTACTTCTATTTTGCATATATATATATATATATATATATATATATATATATATATATATATATATATATATATTAACGCCTTGCCCATGTTGGAGCGGTTGGTAATAAAAAGAAGGATAGATATTCGCTTTACCCGGGTACGCTCTATCGTTCGCAGTTATGCATACGCGGAAACAGTCATGGTCGAAGACTGTTACGCACTGGTGTTTCCCTTGTCTGGTGGCTCGTAGAAGTCTTGCTCTTCTCTCGGGACCAACTGGATGTTTTCGGCACTACTCGAAAAAATTTTATAGCCCGGCCCTTTTGGCGCCCGTTAACTGCGTGAATGGCTGTCTCCGTTGTTGACTGGTGCCGTTACCGACAGAGCACATGAAGAAGAAAGACAGCCAAGGCGGAGCCTTCCAGTATCACGAGCCACTTGCCCTTAACCTCGCGTTCATCGTCCGTCACGCTTGTAGGTTTCTTGGTCTCCAACGCTTTCATTTCTCAAATTCTCGAGGGTGACGCCTAACTCTATTGTTATTTCTGATTAAGTCAGTGCCCCGCCGCGGTGGTTTTGTGGCTAAGGTACTCGGCTGCTTAACCGCAGGTCGAGTCGGCTTCGGCCACTGCGTTTTTGATGGAGGCGAAAGTGCTACAGGCCCGTGTTCTCAGATTCGGGTGCACGTTAAAGAACCCCAGGTGGTCGAAATTTCCGGAGCCCACCACCAAAGCGTCCCTCATAATGATATAGGGGCTTTGGGACGTTAAACAAAACATATCAATCAATCAGTGGTCGAGTGCGTGAGCCCATTATACTCTCTTATATATAAAACTGCCAAAACGAGCCCGATCCAACTTTTGCTGTGGTTCAGCGGCAGGAGCATTGGGAGGCTGCTTCGTGCAGCTCACGATAGGAAGGCCAACTCCATGTCGTGGGCTGGGCCATAGAGGCTACCGAAGCACAAGGTGTTTCGAACACATCGGGTGGCCTGAGGGCCCATTATCTTCTTCTTCACTGATTACTTTGCCTCCCCCCTCTCACCGGACCCATTTTTAGTGTCAGTGAAGTTGATGCTTCCGCGCTGCAAGCATCGATCTGCTTGTCGTTCTTCGTCTCGCATTCCTATGTCTTGCTGTGACGTTCATTGCTTCGCCCTCGCGGTGAAACTGCCACTTTTTTACATATATCTACAGCGCCATATACGAAGTGAAGAGGAGAAAAATAAATTAAAGGAGCGTGATACGTGAAACCCGAGCGCATCAAGAGGTTTCAGTGTACTTTTCAGTACGTCTTGAAGATGGATAGCACGAAAATTGAAAATACGCTAACTCCATAAACAACGCAGACCGCTATGTCAACGCCACTATATCATACATGCGTCTACAAATGGGGAAGGCACACTCTTAATATATGCGCAAAGACAAAAACAAAAAAAAACAAAGAGGTGAGGCGTCACGCGATGATTCATAATAAGAAATTGAAAAATAGAAACAACCCAAACCTGAAAGAGAGGAATAGAAACACGAAAAAAAAGAAAACCATTTCGCGAAGGACGTTTTCAGAACAGGGAGCACTTTTCACGTTTTTCGTCGGCTTCCTGTGATGCGGCATCAACCGGAAGAGGAACTTCACAAAATCGTAGTGCGTCTTCGTTCAATTTTTATTTATGGTCGTTCAAAAGTAAAACAGCATCTATACTAAAGCGGCCTTGCTTTTATGAACGTTTCGTCCTTTTTTTGCCTCTTTTTTTTGGTTGGCACCACGACGGCTTTTCGTCGGCTTAAAATTGAGGTTGACGACGGAAACTGGCGAGGGAAATGGAAACTATGACTGAGCAGTGCAAACATGTTGTCGATCTATGTTGACCCAGAAGATTTTCCACCGCCTCTGGGGCACCAAAACAGTATCTTCTTTGTCAGATCTCGGGCGTTTCGCAGAGTTTTTCCTGTTTGCCGAATTTTTTAGTTTTTTTTTCGCAGTCAGGTGCTATTGGAGTGTGGGCTTCAATATACACTTGATAAAAGAAAATACAAAGAATTGTATCACCGAACGTTTCTTCCAGAGGACTTTACAGCTTGCAACATATTGTAGCCTGGTAGCTAGCAACAATGAGTGAGCTTTTTTTTGTCACATGGGGTCTAAAAGAAGAGTTCTTGAAGCATTTCGATATGCCAAGTAATGCGAAAAGAAAGTATCATCACAATGAACCCGTGCGGATTCACTTGAGCATCCGATTAGCTCTCATAACACGTGAACCAATATGTCCTACGTGGAATCGAAAAACTAAGATGGACGAGTGTGTTAGTTGTCTAAACACCACGTAGCGTCACGCCACATCTAGTCACGTGACTAAAAAAATCACAGCATATCTACGGAGAAAATGATGATGAGTGGGGCAAAGCGTCCGTCCATGCATCCGTCATCCACACGTGCGGCCATTCATGCGTTCGTTCGTGTGTCCGCACGTGCGCTCGGTCATGCGTTCGTCAGCCCATCCATGCGTCCGTCCATGCGTCCGTCTGTTCGTGCGTCTCTCTGTCTGTCTGTCTGCCCACCGATCCGTCCGTTCGTCCATCTGTCTGTCTGTCTGTCTGTCTGTCTGTCTGTCTGTCTGTCTGTCCATCCGTCCGTCCATCTAGTGAACACTTTATGCGCCACCATTTTGCCTCTTTTCATCATATATTCATCACATACAAATACCGCCATCCAGCGGACATTTCAAGGACTAAACAAGAGGTGGCTGCCTAATACTACTACTACATACATCGGGGACGCACGACCCACCGCTTAATGAGCTTTGCCCTAAAAAAACCATGAACGACTATTCACGAGACTAACATTAGATTACGAAATAAGTGGCCGCAGGGCATGTCTAGATAAGTCAAGCCATGCTTAGTACTACTTGCAAAAACCTAGTACTCTAACTCAGATTGCTCGTACATTAGCTCCGCTGATGTTCGTGTACATACTCGCACTTTTCTCTTACACTCTTGCCCTTGCTATAGTGAAAATGCACCGGTTAAATGTTCTTTCGTCTTTCCAAGATGCGGTCAAATGAGCATTCTTTATTAATGAGCATTCCTTAAATATGAGCGAACAGAGAACCAGGAAGGATTTTTGACTCAAAAAAGAGATGCAGAGTTTGAAAAAAATTGTCCCCGTATCTGCATGTAATCTGCAAATGTCGTCGAAAGACAATAGCCTTGCGTGTGGAGAGAGTGAACAATTTATTTGATGTTCTGTGCAAGAAAATTGGTGAATGGTATTCTGGAAGCACTGCGTTAGAGTGCCTCGAGCGTGCAGCGGAGGCGAACGAACGCATCAAGCCACGTTACGCGTGAGACATGAGTGCCATATGGCAGTTTTCTTAGAAAACAAAGTGCATGACTCTGAGACGGGTGTGCGCGCCCATCTCCGAGGTGATAAGGTGTAGAACGCAAGGTGACGGGTAGGTGCCACCACCATCGCGTCTTAGCAAAGCGTTGAAAACACTCGCCTTTTCGTTCAAACGTTGCATGGCCAGCGCAGCGTGATAAGCGCTACGGTCTTTAAAATTACTTATGTATGCCTTTTCCAGTAAAAGATTCACATGCGAAATATATACGTGTTGTTATGGTGCCCCACACATGCGCAATAATTGCTTTTAAATTGACAATTGCACAAGTATGAACGCTAATTCTTGAGCAACATTCGTGGGCGCTGCCGAAGGGGTTAGTCGTTTCAAGCACCCAGTGCCGTGAAGGGTGGACAAACAGACAAATGTACATAGAGACAGACAGAACAAAAGTTTTGCGTCGAAGGTCCCCAAGAAAGTCTTAAAAAAACAACAACGAGGTATACGTTCTGGTGCTTCGCTGCTGACCCAGAGGTAGTGCCACAAGTCCCGACTGCGCCGCACGTATTTTGATGTCACCAAAATGCTGTAGGTTGCCACGCTTATATTGACCCCAGGTGGTCTAAATTGACAGAGCTTTCATCTACGGCACCTTTTATCATTATATTGTGGTTTCAAACGTAAAAAACACACAGTTATGATTTAAAATATAATATTATATTATTGTTATTATCACTACTCTGGAGTGCTTGTGGTACTGTTGAGGCAAAGGTGCGTCACTTCGCAATCATTGACAATATTAGATGTATTATAAAAGGGAAATGTTTTTGACACAAAACGTTTCGTATTCCTCCTAGCGCCTTCTTTCTTTTGCATTCTGGAGTCGAAATGCACTCGATGACATCATAATTGGAGGAGGGCAAGGGTCCCGAAAAGAAGGAAGAGGTTAGGTGATGGCCCTCAAATTGGCACAAGTACATGGAAATTTATTCATTTCTGAAAATTGGAGATTCTAGTAAAAAGGGAGGTATGAATAGGAATGAGACGGAAAGCAAAAAAACAATACCTGCCTTGAGCGTTTGCCAAGAGTTTTAGTGAAGACAAAGAGTGAAAATGTGAGCAACAAAAAGGCAGAGGGAAAGAGAAAGAAGTATATGTGGAGAAAAATGGGAGAAAGGTGATTGAATAAACAAATAGAGGGACAGGCGTTCTCAGAAAGAGAGAGAGAGGTACATATAAAGAAGAGAAAAAGAGAGGCCAATGTAGCGGTAGGAGTATAAAGAGAGAAAGAAAAAGGAAGATCACAAGGAGAGACAGTGACATCAATAGAAATGCATAGATATACAGAAAAAAAGAGAGATAATAATAAAGAAAACGCGACACCTAAAAAGAGGGAAAAGGCTGCACTGATAAGATAGAAATAGACTTTTATCAATGAAGAGGACAAGGTGGATGAAAATATGCTCAAGGTGGGATTGACAAAGAGAAAAGCATGGAGGAGTACTTGAAGGAGAGAGAGAAAGGTTTAGAGAAAGTAGGCCTCCTAGAAATGTCCATTTGTGGCCCCTCGAGAGTCTGTCGCACTTTTTTCATCCGCATAACGCTTGACTTTCCTACTTTGCCGTTGCGTATCCAGCTACACTCTGGGAATTCTTTTGTTGTTGTTGTTGTTGTTGTTTATATAACACGCCAGTGTCGTCTTGTGACAGTGAAAACATCATGGCATGTCCCGCGTTGCAAGTCGGATCACTGCTTTGAGGCTGACGGTCGGCCATGTACTAAGCGTAGAACGCGAAAGGCGGTAAGTTGCTTACATAGAGAAAGGTGCATCCGCGGTTCCGTGTGGGCTCTTTCTTTGTATTGGCCGGGAAAGCCTTACACACTCTATTCCTTGTACCATGATTCATTGGCTATGTAAGCGACAGCCATACCTATGAGCCCTAGAAAAATAAAACAGCACTTTTACTGTCTGAAGAATATATAGACCTGGGCATATTTTCACTTGTTAAGTTACAATATTCCAGGTTTTGGGCCCAAGAACAACGTGCATATACCAGGCGTCGTTTTCGAGGGCTCTATAAATATCGACCACCTGGGGTTCTTTAACGTGCGCCCTCATCGGAGCACCTGGGTCTATAGCACTTCTGCCTCCATCGAAAATGCTTCTAATTATGACTGGGATTCGATACGGCGGCCTTCGGGTCAACATTGAAGCGCCATAACCGCCCTGGCAGACACAACTGGTTAGATGTAATTAACACAAGCCGACTTGAAGTAAATGGACAGTGAAGAGGTAGGCACCTCACAAACTTCCATTAGCGAATGAAACGTTTAGGAAGAGTTAGCATGTTGATTTAACCATGAACTAACTACGTGTATGATCACATTTATACGTTCACTGTATAGAGAACCTCCTGGTTTTACAAAAATTATCACATCAACTGTGCAGTATTCTTACTAAAAAATCTAAAAGAAAGAAATACATCATCGGAGACAGACAAACACATTGGTCACAATATTTCAATCACTCCTGAGAGTGATTAAAATATTTTTGTTAAGGCTGTATAACGTATTGCTGCCTGAGACAAGCAGTCATCTCTAACAAATAAGCTACAACATTTTATATGCACACCAAGAATTTCCAGACTTTCGCGTCTGTCTGGTGTTTATTTTACATGTATACGCCTTTTTGAAGACTTTCATTTAGTTCACTGACAAAAACAAAACTCTCATTTGAGCATCGTGTGTGTATTGATTCGAAGAAGGAAAATTAAGCGGGACCATTGTCTATTTGAGACACGAACATTCATTGCATGAATTGTGACTTGACGCTTCGATACATTCATTAGATAAATAAAAAAAAAGCAAGCAAATACTTCATATAACCTTGACGGGCATTCGACTGGAAGGCCATACTCGAGCTGGAGGATCTTCCATGTGAAACTTGCACGTATTTAAAATATTTGCACAAGTTCATAATTGTGAGATAGCAGGCTCGCTCAAGAAAAGAAAAGTTGATCTCCTTTGTGAAGACTGTCTTTGGACATAAACGCAGATAAAAAAAAGACATAGAAGAGCATTTCGATGGTAAACGATCGTAGTAATCTAAGCTGACGTTTCGCGCTCTCAACGCAGACGACATAAGTTGTTTCGATATCGCAAATTTTACCGGACAAGCCTCATTACGGCAAAGGCCTACAACGGAAACAGTACAGGCGTTGGAGAGTGTAAACGAGAGCAGGCGCAAATAACGTTCCAGCGACTTGGTGTTCGTGCCCTTTTTTGTACGCTAATTACCTCTTCCGTTTTATTTCACTCTCTGTCGAACTAATGGCGAACACTTTTCTGAACACTTATTTTTTTCGTAAGCTTTAACTTCGTAAGGTTTTGAGCAAATGGCCTTTGTCAAAGTTATTTCCTACCTTGATTTCTTTTTTGCTTAAAACGAATGAACGTCTACAGCCTGTGCCACGTTATGCAGTGATCCAGTGCTGCCATTGCCACTCTTTCTTTCGCTCAAGCCCGTCTAAGTGCCAGGAAACCTGCGTAACGCCGCAAAAAAGGCCTCCTTTAAATGTGTTTTGTTGCCTTTATTGAAAGTGTAAGGTCACGTTGAGCAATCAATAAACTCCAGCTGGAACTTAGTGGTGTTTAAAATCATTCAACACATGCCATTTCTTTATATTCTTTAAATATTTTTATTATTCACTTTAGTTTTAAAGTGACCCATCTTGAGAAACTATGCCATGGCGTGCTTTTCTGCCTAATAGGCTATAACCAGCACGTTTGAGTTAGCTGTTGCGAAACTAGGGAGAACTTAATCTGAACGAGCCCTTTCCACGAAAGCAAAAAAAATGGCAGTGCTCAAAACGAAAACAAAAAAATCAGACGGAAACAACTACATGAGATAATCAGCACTTATTAACTAACCTTTTCTGTAATGTGTGCCACGGAAGAGCTACTGAAATCGGCAGCTGACTCAAAGGTCATGGGTTCCATCCCGACAATGGTGGCTGAATTTCGATGAAGTTGAAATGGTAGAAGCGCGTGTATAGTGCATTGTCAGTTCACGTTAAACAACACTGGATGGTCAAATTTTCTCGTGGCCTCCACTACAGCGTCACTCATAGTCATAACGTTGTTTAGGGACGTTAAATTCTAGGTAATAATATTACATTCACTATAAGCAACAAGGCAGGCTCTACAAGTGCAAAGCTGCTCTATTGCACTTGCCTGTTCTGTGTCATTTGTGTCCCCTCTTAATTTAAGTGCTTTTTCTTCTACACTAATTCTGCCAAATTTAGATGGAGGTGAAAATGCTGTAGGCCCATGTGCTCAGATTCGGGGGCATGCTAAAGAACCCCCGGTGGTCTAAATTTCTGGAGCCCCCTTCCCCCCCCCCCCCTACGGCTTCTCTCATAACCATTCGGTGGTTTTAGGACGTTAAACCCCACATAACAATCAATCTATCAATAAAATATTTCAGCGAAGATTAGCCATCATCTCGGAAAGACCTTGAGGCGCTGGAACGCACGTTTGGAAGGAGTGACGTCATGTCACGTGATCAACGGGAAAGTAGCGCGGCTGCGGTACCTGGGAACCTCGGCATTGTGAAACCACGTGACCAGGCGACGCTGTGTGCGTAACACAATATGTCACTTTGCATAGACAAGCCAAACATAGCTGTCCCTCTTGGTAAGAAAGTTCCAAATCGTTCAACCCTAGCCGCAAATTATCACACTACACTTTGTTTAACCATTGCGAATTCTGTTTTCAGGATGGCTCGAAATACAAGAGTGATGCGTAGAAAGGAACAGCTAGGAGACGAACATGTGCTTACTATCGACTGAAAGTTTCATCGGAAAGCTCTGAAATAGATATTTACAGGTGCATATTCCCTAGGCTCACACGAAATGTACACACCGCAAACTCTCTCTCTCTATATATATATATAAATATATATATATATATATATATATTAGGGAAAGGTGTGTTTACCTAAGGGCTCCTTTTTTCCGTGTTCTACACAGTAATAATGAGATCTAACAGACAATAATGCCAAGGAACAAGGAACGTATAGGGGAAGATTTTGCACCGAATGGTAATGTAAATATGCAGAAAGAAAAGATAACATGTCGTGGGCAGATCCGAACCTGCGACCTTCGCAGGTTCGGATCCTGCCCACGACATGTTATCTTTTCTTTCTGCATATTTACAATACAATTTGGTCTAATATCTTCCCCTGTACTTTCATTGGCATTATTGTCCGTTAGATTTCATATATATATATATATATATATATATATATATATATATATATATATATATATATATATATATATATATATATATATATATATATATATATGTGTGTGTGTGTGTGTGTGTGTCTGTGTGTGTGTGTTGAGATATATTGCGGCTTCTGGTAGATATAAAACACGCTCCTGCCGACATCCCTTTAACCCTTTGTTCTGCTGTCGTCCGTCCGTACTAAGTTAGAATACTCAACTATCCTATAGAATACTTATACTAAAACCAACATTGATGCACTAGAAGGGGCCCAACGTTTATCTTCGCTAAATATCGTTCCAGTGACTGTCCAGTGGTCCTAATAGCCTATCACAACGTTCAATCTTTGCAAGTTAGAAGGAATTGTGAGAGACTTAGGTTTCTATTGATACTGTGTAACGATAAGCTATCTCTTTCTCTTGAGCTTTATATGAAGCCTTTCATATTGTGCACCGAACAAGGCATCGCCACTCTTCTACATAATAACGCCTTACAATGCCAGAGCCGAAATATTTAGGCCTTGCTGTTGCTCTAGCAGTCGTGGATTTGAACAGACTACCTACCTGTTAGTAAACTCAGCAACAGCGACTCTATCGCATCCATTACATCCTCAGCTTAACTGTTCCTGTTTCAACACTTCATTAATTCTGCAGACACCTTTGTACACTGATTATTAAGTTACATATCGTTTATCTTTATAAGCTGTGCGTTCTTCTTTCTTGCGTGACAATTATCAGTGCTTCTTTACTTGTTGGTAAATTCACTTTATGGTTGTTTTGTATAGATCCTTCTTGTATGTTATTATTTATACTTACACACTTTGTAATGTTTGCTTGCACCGTTCCCCTTCTCGGTGGACCTCGCAAAAGCTGCAGTATTCCTGAAATAATAAAATAAAGACACAAAACGAAAACTCTCTGCACTGGCACAACCAGTTCTCATGCCGAACTTTTCAACACGTCTCTCTACCCCTCATCCGGCACATCGGGAATTACGTCAGCTCCTGAGAGGCATGCAGCCCACTTCCAACCTGCACAATGACTGTGATTTCCCCTCGCGGCTCTTCCGCTGTGTATCCTACTCGATGTTTCCAGGGTTGAGCACTTCACCAAGGAACGTTAATTATTACGCCGAAAAGAATTAGAGGGTGAAGAAGTGAAAAAGAAATATTGTTAAACTTGATGTCCTGCATCGAATCTACCATCCTGCTCCTCCATCGCTACTTTTCGCGTGGTGTCCTTCCTTTTCCAACTGTTCGATCATCGTTTGCAATGATTTTCTGTAATATCGCCCTCCCATAGCCTTTTACGGTGGACAAGGCAATAACGCGACTCTCGCTCCGTCCGTCACGACTCTGTGCGTGAGTGCGCACGAGTGCGCTATCTAATCCCTTTGTGCGAACATGCAAACATCTGGCGTTGCACGGAAGCTCTGGCCATGAGGAGAGGACAGATTTTTGCGAAGGCGAGCGTAGGAGATTGCTCAACCGAGATTGTAAAAGTGCTAATGAAGCGAAAAGGTTCTGCCTTGTAAGCTATGTGTTCTTTCCTTTCTTCTTTCATTTCTGCTCTCAGTCAGTCGTATAGATATTGCGTTGTTTTCTTTTGCTCTGGATGAAAACATAAAAAAAACAATAATTTAGCTGAAAGATTTCTTGTTTAAGATCGAATGATTACCCGGATGTAGATGTATACGGCAGTTTGCTGAATGCTCCCTGAATGCACCCGAGCTCCCTCGTACACAAGCGTTGCACCCAACACCCATGTTCGGGGACACTGAATTTACGATATTTAAAAATCCAAAAATTGTATGAGAAATAGGGAAACCTCATTATATCAGCAAAACTGGAGATAAGATTTTCAGCACGACGTTACCTATAATTTTACTACCCGAAAGTAAGTTGATTTTGTCGACAAACATCTGCTAATCAGTACGCATGTCCGCGACTTATCAATAGAGTTGGCGTTTATTGAGAGGACACGTTTTTGTTGACCTATATATGAGAAATGAACTTTCAATAAACATTCAGTTCAAAGTACAACACTAACCCTGCCGTGTTAGTTTTTTTTTCGTTTTAGTTTCACGCTGCTTCTAGTTATTTGTGCTTAAACTGAGTGAGCACCACTGAATGGAATTTTTCTCTATTTCAAAAGTTCTGAATACCTTAGCGGACTCGCAAAATATGAAAGAGAAAAAATAGTGCCCTTGTTGCCACTACCACAAACTCGAAAAGCAATAACTCTATGAACAAAGGAGACCTAAATCTCTCAACACACCAACACCCATCACTGCACTGAGAAAGAACAAAGCAAAAGGCGTTTCTGTGTCCCCATACAGGACACCAAAGTCATTAGGGCAGCAAGTTGAGGGAGTCATAGAATCCCAGGGAAAGAACAAAGGTGGCCCCTGACCGTAGAGGCCAACAGCGTTCCGAACGTGGTCCTGCGCGTACTCTGATCGCCAACACAAATCTCGGCGCCGCCTCCCTTTGTCTCATTTCCTTGTTTTTTGTTTTTCTGAACCTCATTCTGGTGGGGGTAAGAGCAACGCTATTTCAGCTCCCACAATGCTTCGGCCTTCCCTTGTTTGAGCAACTGCTGCCCTGGTGGGAGTCCTGCAGCTTTCGAGCTGCCGAAAGCCCCCACACAACTCGAGGCCAACCTTTCCCTATCTTCTCTCATTTGTTCCCGCTCCTTCCTTCGCTCTATCTATTTCACCAAATTCTGTTGGCATCCGCGTACAAGGGCACCGGGCGATGAGCGGACCTCGCTTTATGATCGCGAGAGTCTAAATGTTAGGTGTTGTGATTTGACTCACTTTTAGGGGCAAAACTCCTAAAGCTATGGGTCTGTACTTGCTTGCCTCTCTCCGTGGTGCGTGATCGCCTAGTTCTATGACTCATTCATCAGGTGGCGCTAGTATGAACGGACGGACGGATGAACGAACGGATGAATGAATGGACAGACAGACAGACAGACAGACAGACAGACAGACAGACAGACAGACAGACAGACAGACAGACAGGGGCACGGGTGGACGGGTAGACAGGGAGACAGACAGACGGACGGACGAATGAATGGACGGACGGAGTATTCATGGTTTACCGATAAAACCCTCTGATGCTTCGCCCCACTCATTATGATTCACTCCAATGGTATGGTGTAATTTTTTGTTTGATCTTCAGACGAGAGGCTGTAATGGCATCTTTTGGTTGCTAATATTGAACAATGTAGAGAAGAGGGTGTGCAGTCTGGTGGCATTTAATGCAAACTGAATTTCTCGTGTGCTGCCCTCCCTTCCGGATGAACATTGATCCCCCAAAGGGAGGGAGAAGGGGTTCCTAGAAATGCATCCATTCTTCCTTTGTGGAACGGCAGTGGATGCGTGAGCGAAGAGATACCTTTTCATTCTCACACGAGGTGTTGACATCTTGTCAGAAATATTCGCTGCAATGATGAGCACAAATAACAACTTTATCAAACGAAAGAAAGAAAAACAAACAGTCTGTGTAGGAGCACTGATTACTGGATCACACTAGAATACTTCTACATTCTGGCCATTAAGAAAGAAGGAATGTCCAACCGGTGAATGAAAACAAGTAGAGGCAAGCAATAGTAAGGGAGCCAAAATTTCACAGCATTCGCTTCGTGACCTTGACGGGAATTCGGCCCATCGCTTTCCCCAATCCAGAATGAACATGAGAGAAAAAAATGGCAGATCCCACGTACAAAGGGAATCGATGATATGTGAAACATAAATGAGAAATGTTGATATGTCACTTTAAATCAGCACACCGTTACGAGGTGGAAGTAAATGATGCCGCACATGACTTCCGTGTAATGATCATCATGTTTGGATGTGTCGCTTACCTTCGTCACATATTCACGTCTTATACCAAATTTAGTATATGGGGAGCTTGCGAAACGGCCGTGAGCAAGGGCATGGTGTGTTGCCTTGTTCTTACAGGACACGCGTGTCAGGATCATCATGTTTGCACCAGTCATATACTTCGTCATCCTTTGACTTCACGTAACACCAAATTTGGTATATTGTGGAGCTAGAAAAACAGCCGCAAGCACATCATGAAGGCCCCATTACACTCCAATGTAGCGTTGACGCGCGCGCACACTAGGCGCCGCGACGCTACGCTACAAAAACGCGAAGGTTCTAACCTGACCTGAAAAGTCTGACTTGTTGCTAATCTAAATTTTCACGTTTGATAAAGCATGAAGGGAAGGAGCCGTAAAGAGGCAGACGTAAAGAGGTTTGCGTATTCTGTTTCCTTGGCACGCTGTGAATGTTGATAATAACACTAAAGAGAATGATAAAAGAGTGCAGTGAACTGCAGTGTACATCGATTCGATGATCTCATTCGCCGCGACTGTCTGCGATACAGTTAGAGCAATATGGGGTAGCATAACATCGAACTAGCCAATGTTGATGAAGGACTAAGACTAGGCAGATTTCAACAATCGAATGTGACAAGTTCAACAGATATCTCGCTACAACGTGCTCTTTTTAACACGCGGGTTTGTCTTTCTGATATAATCGTCGTATGTAGAGCACATGAGCGGATGCTTCACTCATTCGACGCTGAACCTCAAAACAGATACTAAAACACACCATCGACAAAGAAGGACGGTGGCCTGGGTACAATCACAGCGTTATTGAAAGAGCAAAAAAAAATGGAGGACCCTTAATCTTCACTTTTAGAGTTCAACGCGATAGCGAAATCCGGCCCCTAGTGCGCCATTCAACCGCTTATTGCCTACTTATTCATTGGTTTGTTACATACACACACGCACGCAAATACACGCTCACGCAGTAGATTGTACCAGCGCGCACGCCCTAATGGTTTATACAGGGTTTTCATCTAGAGCAAGAGTCACATGGCCTCCAACATACACGCCGCGCGCTTGCCGTCTCGGATGCCATAAATAGTCTGACAATCCCTCACAGATGGCAGCAGATTATCTAGCGTTTGCTGTTTGCTTGATCAACGCCTCTGGAAAGGCATGATATCTTTTCCGCTAGATGGACATTGTTGTCCATTTTCAGAGCTGTTTGAAAGTTCCTGTGTGTTTTTAGCGGCGATGGCTGCACTATCCCGGCCTTTTCCGACGTAGTTTGAGGCCTCCCAAATGCGCCTACAAATCGCCTAATGGGCTCGTTTTCGTCGTGACACCTGTAGAACAAAACGCGTTAAAGGGTCCTAAAGCACTTTTTCAACAAAAATTGGAAGGAATGCACTAGAAGAGCTTATTGCGCCATGAATTAAACACCGCAAAAATTTTAAGAGTTCGTCCAGTGGAACCACAAAGGTTTGTCGCATGCTGAAATGGCATTCTCTGTTCTCACGTCCCGACGAAAGCGTTGGAAGCTAAGCGTGGAGGGGTGGCAGGGGCAAAGAAACTGCCATCACCCACGCCTCGCGACCTTGAGCCCTTTTAAGGACGATAGTCTTTCTTGGGCACCTTCGACGCAAAAATTTTGGTCTGTCTGTCTGTGCATTTATCGGTTTGTCCACTTTTAACAGCATTGGGTATTTCAAACGGCCGACTCCATCCGCAGCGCCCACCTATGTAGCTCAAGGTTGAGCATTCACGCTTCTGCAATTCTCAATTAAAAAGCAATTATTGCGCATGCCTGGGGCACCATCACAACACGTCAATGTTCTATGTGTCCCTCTTACTAGAAAAGGCATAGATAAGTAAGTTTAAGGACCGCAGCGCTTATCACGCTGCGCTGACCATGAAACGCTTGCACGGAAAGCCGAGTGTTTCCAATGCTTTGCTGAAACGAGGTGGCACCTACCCGTCGCCTTGCGTTCTACACCTTATCGCCTCTGAGATGGGCGCGCACACCCGTCTCAGAAGTACGCGCTTTGTTTCTTAAGACAACTGCCAGATGGCGCTTATTTCTCACGTGTGACGTGACTTGATGGGCTCGTTGACATCCGCTGCACGCTCGAGGCACTCTAACGAAGCGCCTCCAGAAAACCATTCACCGATTTTCTTGCACAGCACATCAAATAAATATCTTGTTCACTCTCTCCACACGCAAGACTATCGTCTTTAGACGACATTTGCAGATTACATGCAGATACGGGGCCAATATTTTTTCTTCTTTTTTCTTCGAATGCGCGACTTTTTTCAGTGTGATTGCGCACGCATCCGCGGAGAAGTAGCGGATTCCCGCGGCGATCTCTGTAATGAGCTTTTTCGCTCACGGACGATTTTTCGCTCAACACCAACGGGGCTGACGCTGACGGCAGAATTCCTGCGACATGAGCTCTCTAACACTGTTGCGATAGAAAAGGAGCCCCGCCGCGGTGATCTAGTGGCTAAGGTACTCAGCTCCTGACCCGCAGGTCGTAGTATCGAATCCTGGCTGCAGTGGCTGCATTTCCGATGAAGGTGGAAATGCTGTAAATTCACGTGCTCAGATTCGGGTTCATGTAAAGAAGCCCAGGTGGCGAAAATTTCCGAATCCCTCCACCTCAGCGTCTCTCATAATCATACGATGGTTCTGGGACGTTAAACCCCACATATCAATCAAGTTCAAAAATGATACACTCTACGGTGGAACCTAATTATACAGTAATATTTAAAAAGTTAAGACAGGACGCTCCCTTAGGCCCGTGCGGCTGATTTGAGTTCGCAGCGCTCCAAATGGTCGTCATTGTCAGCTGTGAAATGGCCTGATCTAACAGGATCGGCAGGCTCGTTCTATCGATATCCGTTTTGAAGTCTGATAACTGTGCGCTAGATTTTGCCTGTCTGCTTCAGCCAGAACTTGGAATCCGTTCCGACCACCTACGCGGTGAGGGACGACGCTTGAATATGGTTACCAATATGGAGCAGGTGGTGTTTTTACTGTGGTATTTCGAGCGTGATGTGTTTGTGAGTTTGTGGCTGGCTGCGGCAACAACACAACAGTTGTGTGAACGACCATGTGGAAGAAATGGCGACGAAATCCGGACACGCCCACTGTTGACCTTCGCCGAGAACAAAAAATCTTAATCACGTTGTTGGTAAGTGCGAAATCAAGAAGCAAACGTGTTGAGCACTTTGACTGACTTGTTTTTTTTTCTTTTTTATAGCGAGCTCTAGCTTGATAGTAGTTAAGCGGATAGTTTGTTTGATTTCTTTTCAAGTATGCGCTTGCAGTCTGAAATGCACTTTTTCGTACAAAATACTTCAGAAATTCAGTAGCTCTATCAAAGAAAAAAAAATGAACATATTTTCTTCACGGCCTTGTCATACGTGGCCGTGGTATTTTGAAGCAAAGGGTTTCATGTAGTATACCTTCAATTGCGTAAATCAATTTGTGCTGTCATGTATCCAGTTTGAATCAAACTTGTCTAGAGCAGTCTATTGTAGACCAGCTCTGGAGGCTGAGTTGTTCAGTGTTTCATTCTTGCTGAAATTATTGCACAAGAACCAAGCATGCCGTGTGACTACCTTTACAACCATAAAAACCGCTTGTATATAATTATTTGTCATTACGATATAAAAAACAAGGGTAAGAAAATGGTGTTCCCAGAAAAATGGCTTAGAATTTTTTGAACGACCACTAGAGTTACATAGTCGAATGCTTTTTTTTCCCTGTTTTACACTCGTATTTGAAACACTTATTAAAAACTTAGTACATGGTGCTTGCGTTAATCGATACAAACAGTGTGTGTGAATGCAAAGTGTGATTTATTCTCGCTTTTATATATTAGTCTGATTTATTCGGAGAGCCTAATTCGCAGTAGCTATGTGACGATACCACATCATCGAGGACAAAGCTTTTCAAATCACGATTTTTGTTTCACAACTGCATGCTAGTTACTGTGCATGTAGATGAGACAGCAGTGCCAGAGTGCGTTATTTCACAGCCATAATTGATGCTCTGGTCATTCGGAAGGAGGAAGGTATTGTCAAGAGATTGCGATGTAAGTTCGGCTGCATGGGCCGAGTGAATCCGGCCTCTGTTGGCGCATCCGCTGTGCTTGCAAGGCTGCCGGCGCACGAAGACTGCGAAATTGTGCAGAAATGAGTTAGCGAGGAAAACTTATGCGGCAATATTGGTAATTGAAGACGGCGAAAGCGTGCACTTAACATTGGGCCGTGGGGAATGGCAGCGATAACTAATTCACGTGCTCGGGAATGTGGCTGCACGCATCCAAATGCACTGCCGTAAGAGGTTTCGGATCGACGCAGGAAAATTGACCGAATGTCAGATGAATTGAATCTGAGGAAAGGGTCTACGCTAATTGAAGACGAAAGGAAACTATTCGAATGACATTCGCCAGATGGTGCTGAATTCATTATAACTTTCAGATAATGGATAGAAAAAAAAGTAATGAATGAATGCTGTGGGTTTGTTTAAAAAACGTAGTAATCTTAGCTCGACTAGGTTCCATTGTGCAAACGAAAGGTAAACAAATATTAAAGGCAACAAAACTGAGTGACGCATGTGCAACCCTTCTCTAACAAAGTAAACATTTTTTTCCTATTCTTAACCCTTACACTTCCTGGCGGGTCTCCGCACAACTCATTTGCAACCTTGCACTGTGCGTGTGATGTAAAATATGAATCTCCTTCTCTCTAGTTTACTCTTTTATTCCCACCACCCACTTTGTAGGGTAGCAAGCTGTATGTAGCCTAGTTAACCTCCCTACCTTTCTTATATTCTATCTCTCTTGTCATTCTTGTTTAGGCTTGTTTACCCTCGTAGCCGAATCATAGTTTGCCAACCATACGATATTGCTAGTCGAACGTTGGTCCGTACTACGAGCCCGCACTACCTTCGTTTCCTCTGTTTCTAAAGACGTCGCTGAAGTATAACGTGAGGCGACCTTTTGTAGCTCTTGGAACTCGTCACTGTCCTTCTTCTGCGTCCTTGTCCTGGTGCTGAGCTCACAGTAGTTCCCATTCTGCTCTTGTTTCAGCATGCTACTTTGCGCTCTGATAACACGTATTTGTCTTAACAAGTAAGCAAGCTGGACGACGTCCGAAAGAAGCTCGCGTGAAGTTTCTCGGTTTCACCTTTGAAACCACGCAGATAGCTTCAAATCCAATCAACAAGCGTCCTCGCTCCATTGGAGTTTTTTAATGCGAGTTTAAACTATCCAGGTGGGGCTCTGGCACTGCTATCGTTAAAGCTACCGTAGGAGTGGCATGTACACAAATTTGCCTAGCATTAGTGCTTGCGGGCTTCCATGGCACTTGTGGCTTTTTTTTCATTGCGGTGTTTTGGTTTTTTGTCTAATAACATAACAAACCATTGTGAACTTGGTGACCTGATTTCAATTGGTGAGGAAGAACAAAAGTTTATTTATGAAAAATAATGCGTTGGTGCTAAAATTGTGCATCCCCGCGCGGTCAAGCCTCTATTTCTAGGCACCGATGGCTATTGCCAATCATTCAGCCCTCCTGACTACCCTCAATTGATGCCGCAGTTGAAGCAACGTCCCAGTGCTGAAATCCTTGTTTGTCGAAAGGCTACTTTCCAAAAAAACGATGGTGGCAGGTGCACCTAAAGGTCGCTCTATTCGTGCTTTTCGCTAAAAAACCAGGTGCGCACTCCTGATGTGCAGTAATGAGCATGCACTGAAATAGGCAATGAAAGAGCCACCCATAATACACGTATATGTGAGCGTCGTTATCCGGTACTTGATGTTCTCTCGTTCGTGCACCTGTAGGCGATCGGCTTCTGATACACAATACTGATCTTTTTATCGAGGTCAGATGTCTTTCTACGTTGCCGCACTTGAAGACCATTTTTTCGTTGCTTTGTTTCATCGCTTCACGCACAGCCGTCGTTCTTGCCTGTAGCAATATAACTGTTGCGCTGCTCAGCATATTTGTGATGGTTCAGCTCAACGCTTGCAAGAAGGAAAAACCTGGAAGGAAGCATTACCCAATTTACCAGGAAGAATTATAAAGAATTAATGAAGATAATAAATAAATATATAAATAGATATAGAAAAGAAGAAAAAATAAAGAGAGAATATGAAAGAAATGGAGAGGGAAAAAGAAAAGAAAGAAAGGAAGAAGGTGAAATAGAGATAGAGGTACGAAAGAGACAAAAAAGTAAAAGAAAGGAAAAAGAAAAAAAAACATTAAATAAGGCAAGCAATCGAAAACCTTCGCTTGCCCCTAATTTTATAATAATAAAAATTTATTTGTTAAACTTGAATAGATGATCACCACTCGAAACGCGGTACTGTTACTCGATTGAAAATGCGCTGTGGGTATTAAAAAAATTTGTGGCTATGATTACTCGAATTACCGTCGATGATCGCTCGTAGACCATCTCCAGTCGAGGTAGAGTATTAGGCAGATTTACACTGCAGAATACAGAGGTGTAGTTTAGAGTAGACGTCCCAGGGAATGCTCTTGGCTTGCTGCTTTTTCTTGCCTTCATCTCATTGGCTCGTACCCAAACTGAAATTTCAATCGTTAGTGCACATGTGGTTGGCAAAATATATTCGACAGGAAAAGTCGAACGGGGCTCAATAAAGGTGAGAGCGCGTATGTTTCACTAAAAAGTGCTGTAATAACCCAGTTCAAAGTCAAAATTGAAGAAGATCGAAGAGCTAGACTTGAACATCACCCATCTAACTGGTATGTGTGAGTTTCAGAAGCACATCTTTGCCTTCTTTTTGCTCTATTTGGTTCAGTAGGGGCACAGAGTGGTAAAATGTAGAGCATAAGGGCTAGTCAACAGACTCCTACTTTTTTTTACACATCCCCCCTCCCCCCGAAGAAGCTCACGCATCTTTCCTACGCGTGACCGACCTCCTTCCACGCGCAGTGACGCCAACTCGGCGATCGGTGACGTGACGCACAACGCAGCTCGTCGATTGGTCTAAACGAGATCTAAACAAACAGTAGTGAAATCGACGTCACTGGTCGCCGAGATGACGTCACTGCGCGTGAAAGGATGTTTGTCAGGAGTACGAAAGATGCGCGAGCTTGTTTGGAGGGATAAAAAAGAAAGACTTAAAGCTTGTTGATTGGCCCTTCAGGAATCCATTGAAACACAATTCTTCAGATGCGTAAGATAGCAGGGAAAAGGGCTCAAAATACTGAAACCGAAGCTTCGAATTACCTGAAGTTGATCGGCATGGCACGGATTCTCGATGAATAAAAATAGACACGTGCAGACAGGGACAGACGAAAGGAAATCGGAGCTGCACAAACGCCAACGATTGTGTTCTCATATCTTCTCTTGTGACCGCGTCTGCTCGAAAACTTGTTTTATTGTGACGCTGTGGCGGTGCAACTGCCTCCTTTATATTTGTGTGCTAATTATACAAAGCAAAAGATGACTTGAAACTCGCTATGATATTTCCAATTGTTGTCAACACTGCTGTTCTATGATGCAGCGGGTGATTACGATAACGAAATAGACCACACTTATTACCATTTTGCCGATTCACTTCTTTTATAATCATTATATTGTACGCGTCCTTGATTCAGCTTCCCCTCATGTTATGAAACTGAAAAAAAAATACATTCTGAATTGACCTGAGGCGTCTCGAAAAATGAGATGATATTGTTCGTTTTCTTCCCGGTTGATTGTATTGATGTTGTCTCCAAAAACAAGTGTACATTTCCTTTGCTTCATGCTGCTTGCAAAGCTTTGCATTGCCTCCTCTGTCCGTCCCCCTTTCACCAATTGAGCGACAACGTTATCGTACGACGTTTCATTTTCTCGCCTCTTAAAGAGAACTTGATGTCACAAACTTTGGCAACGTGTGACGTCCGTTTACGTCGCCCTGTGATTACTTTTTCATTACTTGTGTTTATGCCAAGGGTTTGTTTTTACGTTTGATGAGACATTTATACTTTGGCCTCAACATGTAGCTTTACAGCAGCAGTGCATCGGGAACACTCTGACGCAACTGCTTACGCCCTCGCAGGTAACTACTTGTTTCACTAGCAATGAATCAATGGCGATAGTTATTAAACAAAAAAAATTCTTGTTTCTGTTATACTGCGATGGCAGAGACATAGCCAACGTGAAAATACAGCACGAGTGTGCTCAACAATATTAACAACAAAAAATTAAAAGCCACATTGCGCGAAACGTTGTTGTGCTTGTATTCAACCTTTCTTGATTTCAGGGCGTAATTTTCGACAGATAAGTATGTCTTGACCCATCGTAACTCAGCGCTCACTGAATACCGCGTGAATAATGAAGGCTCCGCTGAAGATAACTGAATACAAAATCAATTCTACCAACAGTGAGACTTAAAAGTCGTTCGGCCATTCGCACTGCCTGCACTCGCAGCCTAAGTAGGTTATTGATTTGCCCTGATCGACTGCGAATGTGACACAAATGAGGCGCAATGCGAAAGGCGGATATAGGAGAAACAACCCATTTGCGCCCTAGTGGGAGGAACTGGCGTCGTTTTCGACGCGAATCGATCCTGGGCATGGAGATATTTTGTTCGAGTGAAAAGAATAGACCTTTTTACGATCGTCTTTTTGTCAGTGCTCAAGCTGAGATGTATACGCGATACTGTTATTGCGAACATTTATTACATATAATAATATAACTTAGGAGCTGAGTTTATTTTTCTAGATCTGCGGTGAGTCGCGCGAACAAGAATTATGATCATCATTAACAAGTACGACTCCCTTCATCTTTTTCAACTTCTGTTTCGCTTTCAAAACGGATGCGCCTATTTGTCAGGCGTGAAATACAAGAAATATCATGCACGAGTCCGTTACGTGATGTCGCGTAACATTGCGCAACAACTATCCATGTGACTGAAAAAACGTCAACAAAAATTACGCAATACACATTAATATTGATGTCACTGCAAATATTTACCATGTCTTCACTTCGCGCATCCCCACCCATCCCCTAACATTTCACGACGTGACTGAAATGACGTGATATATAGTCAAGTGACATGTCCCCACTATCAACCACGGAACAGCCAGTCACGTCATGAACATCATATCACCTATTGGACATTTGACCTGTTGAGCCTTTGACACAGACATGAAGGATTGTTCGTGGCCTACCAACATCGCCACATCAACATCGCCCCTTCAAGTGTCTGTCTCTCCACCAAGGCCACACCGAAATTGAAGTAGCAGAAGATTTCTGCATGAAAATTGCCGGTCAGGCGTCCGCGTGCCCCACGCGTCACGTAGGAAACGCCCCAGTCTCTAGAGATTCAAGAATGGACCCCTTTTATTCTTTAGAGGAACTCCAAGCGGCCCTGACGGCATGCAAACGATCTTCATCACCTGGACTGGATGGGATCACGTACATGGCTCTTTGCAACCTCGGTGAAGCAGTTCGACAGGCCCTTCAATGCGTGTACAACAACTCGTGGAGCAGCGAATTGGTCCCTCATTAGTGGAAATCCAGCCACCTCGCCTCTGTGCTTAAACCAGGTATATCTCCTCTGGACTTGACCTCTTATAGCCCCATCGCGCTTACCAGCTGTTTCGGGAAAGTGATGGAGAGGATGATATTGACTCGCGTAGAGTGGTACCTGGAGCACCACGAGAATATATCCTGATGCTATGACGGGATTTCGGCGTGGGCGGTCCGCAATTGGTAACATTATTGACCTTGTCTCGTCTGTGCAGCATCAAAAAGAACTGAAAGATTATCCGCGGCGTTGTTCATGGGCGTGAAAGGTGCATGCGATAATGTATCACATGAAGCCATTCTGGATGTCATGGAAAATTTTGGATTAGGGTGTCGGGTTTACCAATAGATCCACAGCTATTTGAAAGGCAGAACTTCTTTGTACAGACGGAAAATGGCACAAAACGCATCATTGCATCTTTCGTGGTGTACCTCAAGGTGGTGTTCTTAGACCCACACTTTTCAATCTAGCGCTCCTCGGCCTGGTTGACACACTTCCAGAATCAGTCCATCTATCATCATATGCAGATGACATCTGCATCTGGGCGTTAGGCGCGCCTTCATTTGAGTGCCCTGCTTCAGAGAGCGGCTATACTAGCGACAAAGTACCTGGAAGAATGGGGACTAGATCTGTCATCAGAGAAGTGCTCGCTTATAGCATTCGCGCAAAAGGCGATGAGTCCATATGTTAATAAAATCAATGGACACACGATCAACTACGTGAAAACCCACCGATTCCTCGGAGTCATAGTTGATCGCGACCTCTCCTGGAGCCCTCACATCGCCCACATGAAAACGAAACTCACAATGATCACGCACGTGCTCAGGTTTCTTGCTGGAAAAACTTGGGGTGCATCGGTACAAGCATTGCTTCAACTTTACACTGTTCTGTTCCTCTGTTATATGCGCTACAGCTTACCCGTGCTTCGTGGGATCCAAAGAACAAACTTGCGCGTCCTCTAGTCGATCCAAGCCCAAGAACTGCGAATATGCCTTGGTCTCCCGAGATGCGCGTCTACAGCAGCGACAGTCATAATTGCGTGTGGTTATCCAGTCAACGCATACATCCACGTAGACGCTTTGAGAATGCAACTAAGACATTTGGTTCGGCTTTCATCACATCACCTCGCCTCATTTCGAACTTCTAGGCCCCACTCAGCGTTCAGCGCAACTGTACCTCAACATTGTGCAGTTCTTCCATTGCAATTCACGCATGCAGCACGGCAACCGTTACCATTGGGGTGCCTACACCCACTCAAAGCCCTTCTTACAATTCCTACCATCCAGAATAAAAATACGTCGTCGCATCTAGCCCCGAAACAGGCCAGATTACCCTTCCTGCAAGAGAAGCACAACGGACGCCTTCACATTTGCACGAATCGCTCTGTCTCTTCAGTAAGCTCAGCAGGGGCAGTGGTTATTCCTACGGGGCACATCACAATTAAATTCATGACATCGCTTTCGAGGTCATTGACAGCTGCAGAACTCGCCGCCATACGTGCAGCTCTGGAGTTTACAGTTGAAGAACGTTCGGGAACTTGGTCTATCTTCTCTGGCTCGAAGGCAGCTCTTCTATGTCTTATGTCACCCTTTCGCCATTGACCTAATAAACAGTTAGTAGCTGAAATAAGGCTTCTTCATCACCAGGCCATCAAGAAACAGCACAGCATAGTGTATCAGTGGATACCAGGTCATTGCGGTATATATGGCAATGACCGCGCAGATGAAGTGACTAGATCTGCATACGACGGTACCCAATACACAGCCATTCCATTCTCAAGAACCGACGCAGCTGCAAGACATCGTTCGCTTGCACGTGTTCTCCCACTAGTACAGTGGAACTCAACAGACTTCACAAACGCGTGCCTGCATAACTTGGATCCCGATCTGCAGCTTCGTCTTCCCTCAGGGATGTCTCGAGCTGAGGAGACTCTTCTATGCCACCTGTGGCTTGGAGTAGCCTTGACGAGCGTATATTCCTATCTCATCGAAATGGCCAGCTCTTCTACATGCACGTACTGCAGCTGTGAAGAAACCATCGCGCACCTTCTATGTGAGTGCACCCATTTCAACTCGCCAAGACAAGAACTGACTGCAGCTCTGGATAAACTAGATGATCGGGCCTTTGTCGGAACAAGGATTCTGGGTCATTGGCCAAGCCTATCTTCAGCCCAGAAGGCTTTGAAAGCTCTGCTACGCTTTTTGCGGACAACTTACCTCAGAGACAGACTTCAGTGTCTTATACTCTTTGATGTTGCCTTTTTTTCTGTCGCTATTTTTTTGTAATTTCTCTCTCGCTCTTCATTCGCAACTTTTCTTTTTATAATATTTTATTACCTTCACCCTTTTCCCCTGCACAGGGTAGCCAGGCGGTCTAAGAACTAGATAACCTCCCTGATCTTCTGCCTAAACTTTTCTCCTCCTTCCTTGACCTGTTTAGCGAAGTCCAGCCATATACTTGACACTGCTAGCGAAAGCTTGGCATCTCTAGCAAAATCTTGCCATTACTAGCATTACTTATCTCTGTCGAACACTAGCTCTTCTGATGGCTCGAGCTGGGTATCTTAAAGAAAAAACTGGACGACTATATCTTTAGTGTTACTATTGGGTCTAACTGATGAAATTGACCATGGAAACAAGAGGAAATGTCATCGTACGACTTGCATTGATCTCGAAATAGATATAGGGTATAAGGCAGACTAGAAGAGTGAGAAGTGAGATGGCGAGATAGATTAAATCCAGCAGTGTGTATGGAGAAGGGGTGGAATTGGTTCTGGAACCACTCAGCTGCGGCACGGAAGGATCCACCAAGAGAGCGCACTCGAAGTACTTATAGATTCCCGAATTGCAATCATTCCATCATCTGCGTGAGCAATCATTCAGACGGTGAAATAAAGGACGCAATCACATTGTCACAGTGGTCCATGTTCTTTGACCCAGTCTTCGTAGCACATTGGTATTGAAGAAAAAAACTGCTCCATCGTATGAATTTTCACCCTTTATAACAGCGTGACTTACTCTGTATTGTATCTAGAGTGTCTCTTCTTTTCTAACACCTCCTAGCAGTGCTTGTTTGTCGAAGACAAAACTTTTTCACTCAGCATCACAAGTAGTGAATCGAAGGTCTGTGTTTAGATCGTATAGCACTCTCTGCAGAAATATTTGCTGTTTTTTAGCTAACACAAGCAAAAAGTAATTAGCATTTAAGTTTTTTGTTTATTGTGTTCTTTCTTACCACATGAATAACTCTGTCAGACAGGCGCTTTAAACACTCTTTTTGGAGAGACATGATGACGAAGACGTTTTTAACTCAGTCGTGGTGTGCTTGGCTTCTTCGCAAAACAGCTCGACAGCAATGAAAGTCTCGACCGTATCAAATCAGCTTATTAGAAGCTTATGTGAAACTGAGGACTACAGTGGACACCATCCTACGCCCTGTCCGGCTGATCTTGTTGACTCATCAAACTAAAATACGCAAGGTTGTCCTTTAGGATAAATGCCCAACGAAAAAGATATGGCTGGTGGCAGATGTGAGCTCCTCATCTAAGACTTCCACTAGAAGTATCTGGACTTCTAGTGGGCTGTCACATAGAAAATTTGCGCCAACTACGCAGCAGCAATGTGGCGACAACAGTTCAAAGATACAAGGTGCAACGTACAGTACACATTGTGATGCAAGTGCGAACGAATTGGAAGTGCTGCTGACAGACACTGCTGACCCTGTGGACGTGCTATCTTTTGGTGGTCCCTTGAGCACAACGAAGTGAGGTCTTCCTGTAAGCGTGCTCCAGCAAAACGTCTTCCCATCGGAGCGACCAGCACTAAACGTAAGAGCTACTCCGGACAATAACTCCACGCCCTCCTCTTCTTAGTGTTACCCGACGTCCAAATCATCCCAACTTTGTCGAGGTCACCTCCTCCCCCTGTATTGCTAGGACATAGCTTCGGTGCCCACAAAATGTGAGCGAAAGTTCATTGGCTATGCTCTTGAACTGTGGTAGTTGTTATTTAGCACTCGTCCTCTTTTCACTTGCGGGTTAATCTCGTGGGTCCTTCGCGTTTAAACAGCCTGATTTAAGTGTTGAGTTTTGATACTTGTTGGTTCACTCTGGTCCTCTGTTTGTTCTCTTCGCGTATCGTTTCTGCTTGAGGTGTGTGATGCAAATTTCGTGCTTCTTGCCGTTTTTTCACGTGAGTTTACGATTGGCTGCCGTAGTGTGCATTTCTTTACCCTTGTGGCGAAGCAGTGCTCAATAGACGATCAACTGAATTTCTCTGAAGACAAATTTCTCTTTCGTGTTATTTCGATTCTTACGACAGTGGGATGAGCTTTGCTTTGGGTTTTTTCTATTTGTTGAGCTTGCTTTCTGTTCTCCGCGACTTTGTTTGGTGATCACCGATGTCGAAGGTTATAGTGAGGCCATGAACTTCTTGCACAGGACATTTCCGTTTCACTTTTTTTTCATCAACTTAGCTTGTTACGTTTTATCTGAACTAGAGAAATATTATTTAGGACTGATGGTACTACTGAGAAAACTGATACAAAGCACAAAATGCTGCAGCGTAAGTTAGTAATATAAATATATAGGGTTTTACGCTCCGAAACAGCAATAAGACTACAAGAGGCGCCGTATATAGTCGTGGCCTCTGGAAGTTTTGACCACCTGCTGTTCTTTTCGTACACTAACATCACACAGCACACTAAAACATTCCGGCTCTACTGAAATACAATGGCCACTGCCGGGATGGAAACCGCGACCTCTCGGTTGGCAGCATAGCACCGTATGATCCACCATGGCAGATACTGAAACACACAATAACTGTACAATAAGAGACGAATGTATTTATCGTCAATATCATGTTGATCTTATCACCGTTTGGGATAGAGTTGAGTTTGCGCGAATAGAGGGTGTTTAGGTAGGGGGGATGTTATCTGATAGATAACTACTCTACTCATAAACTAGTGTTTCGTTTCCTTTTTGTTGTGCGAAATAAATAATCTATTTGGCCATTTTTGCAGTGGTGCCTCAGCAAGTTCAGAAAGACCTGAAGCAAAAGTGGTGCCGTGAGTGACGTTAGTGATTGGCCAATAAATTCGTTCTGTATAAGTTCTGTAAAGTATGAGCGAGTGAGTATTTAGCTGAGGAAAAATTTCTTAAGTCAAGGTCACCGTCTTTTTATTGTGCTTATGAACTATTCATACAATCTCAAACAGAATATAAAAGAAATCAGTGAATTTTCTTACTTGAACGACCCAAGTGCACCTATGGTATTGGGGTTGCAAGAAACGTCGTGAAGATGGTGGTGCGGTACACCTGAGCATTATACAGCTCCGGGAGACGATGTGAAAATGGCGTGGAGGCTAGAAGCTGAAAGCAGACAATGCGCAGATGCCTCCGCTGTTGGCGGCTCGCTGAGTGGTTCCTGAGTCGCTGATGCATGCGCCGTGCTTTCAGAATCACGATGGTATGCAAAGAAGGGTGAACCTAAGGAAGTTAACAGAATAACAAGAAAAAAGTAGTGGTTTTCACCATAGGACTGCATTCTTTCTGGAAAGAACTTTCTTGTTCGTCGACGTGAGTATCTTGGAAGCGTGAAAATAAAGCCCGCAAGGTGCATTCTTTTTGCAAATGTAAGCGCTTACTCCACTGCCTGGCTGGCTCCCACCAAAATTATAATAAAGTAAGAATAGATTGGAATGAAAACCTGTGGAGGCGAAAAAGAAGTAATGAGACAGCTCCAATGCATATATTCACTTTATTTTTCGCATAATGTAACTTTACGCAGTAGAAGTATTTGCTACCACCTTCTTTTCTCTCACACACCACGAAAGTAAAGTAGAACTAGGGTTCATGAACTGCTGTACAATGGAAAGATAACGACTTCTATGTTGTCGGTAGGCAACAATTTGACAAAACTCACTTGCTCTCAGTGAAGTTTACCTGGAGACAATCCGTTCATCGCAAATGTAACGTCATATAGTGTGATGTGTATATGGTGCATTTTATACCCTAATAACAGCTCTAGAAAAGGCATCAAATATAAAAATCACAACATGTGTGAACTGCGTACTTTTGGCAATTGTAAGTTGCGTACTTGCACTCAATTCTTCCGTCCTCTTATATACCTTGTGGGTTCCCTTCCCGCCTTTGAAACAACTGTTGCTTGTAACTTCTGGTTTATGATTCACAAATAAATTGTGACAACTTTGGAAGGACTATGTAATGAAACCAAAAATTAACTCTTATAAAAAATGCCAAAATATAAAGTTACGCTAGCGAAGTAGCGAAGTATCCTTTCAAGCTAGGCTTGTCGCCTTGAACCATGCGCTAAGTGGCTGCGTTGGAGAATACGAACAAGAAAAAGTTTAGTTAATGTTTAAATGACGCCATTATTGCTAGCAGACAAGCAACAAGTTCAGGTTTTCCAGAAGACTCATAGCGGTGTTTTCGGTCTTGTAAAACTTGGCTACAAAACTACAAGTGCTCACTTTGTTATTGTTACTAACTCATATACACAACTTATCTTCGAACACCACTGTTAATGCTTCGAAAAGCTCTGCGCTGCTGCCTATAGCTGAAAGCTCGGCCACGTGTCAACAGTGCTAACCTTGTCGGGACTGGAATCCATTAGCTGGAGCTCAGGGGCCTTGATAATGGCAGAGGTTGCGAGGCCCGGAAATACGCTGGAGGAGTATCAATTTCTACAGCAGGAGTTGACGATGGGTGGCCGGGAGGACGATGACTTACATTTAGCGTTGCCTCTCGTGTAGTAGCACTGGGGAGGGTTCAGTGTCCATCAGATCACAGGCTCACGCAGGGGCTCCATCTCGAATCAAGAGAACAAAGTTTCACTGCAGCATCCCCCCCATCTGCTGCTCTACCTTGAGGGCCTTATGATCAGAATGCTGAAATAACAACGAGGAACAAGAGGGGAGCTTCAGGGAGGAGGTCGTGCTTTGCGCTGTTTCTCTAGGTGTTTCGCATTCTTTTCTTTAAAACATGTGAAACACCCTCAAGAACATTTGTGGTTTAGTTGCAAGGAATACTGTCCGGTCTATTCAGGTAGAGCAAGCGTCGGCAGCCTGTGGGCTGCCAGTGCACACCCCTGAGTAGCCTTATGTGGCCCCCCGCTGAAATACAAGAATGCCAGCCCCCCCCCACTCACATTTTTTCCTTTTCCGTTCCTTTGTGAAGGGTGACATAGTAGTATAATGCTCCAATTTCGCTTCTTTCGGAATCTATGTTTGTAAATGGCGACCATATGGCATAACCATTGCGGCATCAACATGCTTTTTTCTTGCGCTTACATCATTTTCTATTCGCACAACTGCTTGTTTTTTTTCCTGCAGAGAGAAGGAATTGTCGCCTCCCCCCTTCAACTGGCGATCCAGCCTCCAGCTGTGTCGACTGATTGCAAACTTGTCCCACCCCCTAACAAGGTGGCCGACGCCTGAGTCAAAAGCAGTTTAGTATTTGATTGAAAGTAACATAGAAGGACATTTCATGTAACCTTTCATGTAAAAAGCCTTGATGCAATCAATTAGACATATTTTAAGTATTACATAATGTTTCTAACTTACGGTAATTGCCACTCGCTGCGCTGACATTATCATGCAGGATACACATACTGCCGCTGCTGTAGCTAAGTTAAAGGAACATCAGACGCGTTATTTCAGGCTCGCTTGTTTGTCTTCTATAGAACCAGGAGCAAGTTATCTTTTGGTCCACTTTTCTTTCTTGACATTCACGTATTAAATCACCGGTTATAACACCCCTGATCCTATTCAGTTCAAAGATTAAAATTTCTGTTATATTTATGCCAAACTACTGTATGTTTAATAAAAAGGCACCATATCTGCATGTCTCACTGCAAAAGTCTTCGAAAGACAATAGTCTTCCGTCTGGACAGAGTGAATAAAACAATTACATTTTTGTTTTTACGCGAGGAAATCGGTGAATGGGATTCTGGAGGTGATGATGATTATGATGCTTGTGGGCGTCCCATTTCTATCGAGTGACCGGAGCAAAAACATAAACGAATTATCCCAAAATTACTACACATCATAAAGTTACAACAGGTCCATGAACATTATAACTGTTCCCCTGGCCACCACATAAAAATTGCCCGCAGCTTCACTCGGGGGAATACTGAGGAGGATGCGGAGCATATAATTGGTTAACGGGGTGTTAAAGCGCGACTTACTTGGGTCGATGGCTAAATTGGTTAACGTGGTTGTGAAATGGGGTGTTAAATTGCGACTTACTTGGGTCGATGGCTAAATTGGTTAATGTGGTTGTAGGAGGGGGTGTTAAATGAGTGAACACGTACACACGTATGCGAAAGGGCGGCGCTGGTCGAAGGGACGTCGATCATTCTGTTTGTGGATTCGTTGGCATTCATTTCGCGGCGACTTCGGACGTTGACGCGCCGTACAAACCAACGGACGAGCGGCAACTGAGCGAGCGAGCGCCGACCTTGAGCATATATACAGCGCGACGGCGCATGCGCTGTCAGCTGTCGAATGTTCTCGAAGGAGAAGCGCGCGCGCGGCACAGATGGCGACGGCGCGACGGCGCATGCGCTGTCAGCTGTCGAATGTTCTCGAAGGAGAAGCGCGCGCGGCACAGATGGTGGGCGACGGTTGCGACGGCGCATGCGCGCGCGTCAAGCTGTCGAATGTTTGAGAAGCGGTGCGGACGGCGCACTACAAGGCGCGAGTATAAGATGCTTCCGCATCTAAAACCGCACTTCCCCAAAGGGCATCGTGAGGAAATGCGAAATGCACTCATGTCAGGATCTTCGACTCGTCGTTTGAGTTTCACATTGGCGCCTCGCTTTAAGCGCATGGGTTCGGCATTACGCACTCTTCGCTCCGCAGCAGTGTCTTCTCCTCCAACCGATGACGACGTTGAAGCAACTGCAGTGACGCCAGCACCAGGGAGAGGCTTAATGCTCGAGTTGCATTGTGTTACACTTCACCCTAGTGGTATCGTCGCAGCGAGAGATTAGACTTTGCCGACTTCCATACAATCAAGAAACCAAAGTGAGAGCTCTGTGCATAATACGTATAGGTCCGAGCGCGAAGAAAAGGAGTGCCCGAGCTCTGTCTCCGTCGAGCGAGGTGGAAAGCCGCCCCTAAAAACTTCCGATTCAGCTTGTTTTTGCGTAGTTTTTGCGTTTTTTTTTGCTGGCTTGCGACCGCTTGTGTTCCGATGTTTTATGCCGATAAAATTATTCCTGTGAAGCACTGGCAACTCGAGTACAGCTGTGCCAAGCGACGATGCAGTCTACAAGCCTGAAATAATTTTACATTCTAGTCAAAATGTTCTGTTTTCCGACCGATGACAATATAGGAAGAGCGCCTCCTTCGCAGCGATCACACGAGAAAAATGGAGTACCGCCAAGAGACCATAGATTTGTTGTGTTTACTTTATCAAAGGCAATGTAAAGCTCGGCACAGAATGATAACACAGAGACGATACTCCGACGTTAGACTATAGTCGAAGGCCCCCGGTTACCGGGAACACATCTGTCGCTGTCGTCTTCCAATCATGGCAGATAAGTGTACTGGCGCCTGAACAAGGCATCATAACATGAAAGATAAAATTGAAAATTCATCCCGAAGGCGTTAATTTTATAGTTTGAGCGATATAAATTATGTGTACTGCTGGAAACAAACACGGGGATTAAAGTAGCCACGCTTAACATGAATCGCCGAACAGTGTACGTCACGGTGTCCACGTTTCGTTGTCGTTGCATTTGAATTTTTGACATCGACGTCGGCGAGTGGGCTCTCATCCGCGCAAGAAAATGACTCATCACATGTCTTTCTACCGGTAACAAAAATCGCCCGCATTCTAGCTAAACTATCTTTGGGTGTGAACATGGACTGTAGGTTTAGGTAAGGTCAGCTTGAAAAATTGATTCATAAATAGCTTATTCGTGAGGAAACCATAATTTTTCGCATCACCCTGCAGTCGCAGTTGACGTCATCACATCAGTACATTCTACAATATCTCAGTCGCACGAACACTTCAGATCACGAGTGATTCCGATCGCCGCTGATCTCTTTAGAATGTGCGGCGTAACACAGGCGCAGAAATAAGTGCTTTATCCTAGGTCATGTGCTTAGACAAAAACACAAAAAATGTTCGAAGTTAAACAAGAGGCAGGGTTTCAGTTCTAGACGATAAGCTGAATTGAAAAACTTCAAGCAACTCTCTTTCTGTATGTCAACGGTGTGCGTGCGCTTTGAAGACTCGGACACGGAAAAGACAAATTTGCGCTGTTAATTACCGGTCCACGTCTTCAAAGCGCATCCACATCGTCGGCATGCAGAACCAACTGGCTCAATTACGTTCACTGACAGGTTTCTCTTGCAATTTATGCATTTTCTGTTTGTATAGGCACCACTGCAGTCGGAGCAGGCCACACAGAGCAAGGGGCCACGCTCAGTGTTTTGCGCAGTGCCCGTCGGCCACGTGAGCCGCGTGGCCGGCAGCAGTGGCCGCTCCTGTACCTGCCATGCGCTACGTTAAACCCCTTCTTATAGCAGCTAGATGTTACCCCAAACACATCCTAAAGAATGCACCAGAAAGAACACAGCAGCAAACTCAAACACTTCACGAAAACACCGCGAGGACCATTGAAAAAGCGTTGTCGGAAGAGCCGCACCGGAAGTCTGCTGGGGTAGGTCAGTCGGCGCGAACAAGTTTATTTACTAACACCGAAACTGTCTATTGTGGCTCAGATACCCCCAACCATTGCTTCCTAATCGACCATTGCACAAGTATGAACGCAGAAACCAGAGCGATATAGGTTGGCGCTGCGGATGCAGGCGTATTTGAGCCGTTTTGCTTGACAAACAAACAGGAAAACAGACAAAAATTTTTGCGATGAAATATACCAAGAAAGATTATCGTCTTTAAAAATCACAGCATATACAAGGAGTGAATTATCATGAAAAGGGCGGAGCATTCATCTGTCTGTCCAGATGCATGGACATATGGACGGGAGCACGTAAAGATGAACAGACAGGCAGACGAACAGACACACGAACGGACGGATGCAAGAACGGACGGAAGTACGCTTAGGTGGACGTTCCTGCACGCTCATCCATCAATCACTCCGTGGACATGCAGCGAAAAACGCTAGCGCCAGCTAGTTGTATTATGCCCAAAGACACATACACACAGTGCCATCTAATGAGCAACTGACCAACTAGAGGTGGCTACATACTACTACTACAGCGGAGGGAACTACCCACGAGCTTCGCCCCTAAATTTGTTCGAGTTTGAGCACTTAATACTTGACAATGAAATAGCAGTACGCCATACCAGTAAGAACATCCAGTGTCAATAACGTGGACAATTTGGAAACATAGAGAATGAAAAACAAAAGATAACAGTGGACACTCCGTAAAATCTGGCCTCAGGAAGTACGTCACGACTACGTGAAATACTATTGCTCTCACCAAACCTCTGAGGACGTTGGCAAAACAAAAATGTTATCATCAATCCAACGAAATTTTTTTACAAAGTAATAATTATACGCCCATGTCTGGCATATCTTTTATACATAAAATATTTATTCAACACACCTTAAAGCACTTATTTTTGTTAAGCCGCAATGCCGTAAACAGTATCTACGCAACGACTATATTGTGCACGCGCGAACATCGGCTCCCGCTGCTGTATATGTTTTAGATGCGGAGCATCTAATACTCGAGGCTTGTAGTGCGGCGCCGTCCTCAAGCTTCCTCCTCCTTCCACCATCTGTGCATCCCTTCCTCCTCTACACACCGCGCGCGCTTCACTCCTCCACCATCTGTGCACCCTTCCTCCTCTACACACCGCGTGCGCTTCTCCTCTTCACGAACATTCGCTAGCTGTATAATGTGGCGCGCATGCGCCGTTACGCTTCGAGAGCATCGGCAGCTGACGCGCACGCATGCGCCGTCGCGCTTCGAGAACATCGGCAGCTGACGCGCGCGCATGCGCCGTTGCGCTTGTCCCCCTTCTCGAACATTCGACAGCTGACAGTGCATGCGCCGTCGCGCTGTATACATACTCAAGGTCGGCGCTCGCTCGCTCAGTTGCCGCTCGTCGGTTGGTTTGTACGGCGCGTCGACGTCCAAGGTCGCAGTGAAATGAATTCCAACGAATCCACAAACACAATGATCGACGTCCCTTCGACCAGCGCCGCCCTTTCGCATACATGTGTACGTGTTCACTCATTTAACACCCCCTCCTACAACCACGTTAACCAATTTAGCCATCGACCCAAGTAAGTCGCAATTTAACACCCCATTTCACAACCACGTTAACCAATTTAGCCATCGACCCAAGTAAGTCGCACTTTAACACCCCGTTAACCAATTATATGCTCCGCATCCTCCTCAGTGTTCCCCCCGAGGGAAGCTGCGGGCAATTTTTTTTGATCAAAAGCGCGTCTCATCTTCAGCGCGTTTTTTAATCGTTGAACGCAGTTCTTCTTCAGTACAATACAGATACTAAGTTTGTACCGGCGCGTGGTATTTTCGCGATTTTTCGGGACTTTTCACTTCGACACTGAGCGATGGTTGTTTGGCGCATCGATGCCTAGTTTTCGAACGCCACAGTGTGATTGCTATTTGCAAGTATGTCCATGTAAGTAACGGTCGAGTGGGAGGCCATCACACCCACGCCCTGCCGTCGTGGTCTAGTGGCTAAGGTACTCGGCCTCTGACCCGCAGATCAAGGGATCGAATCCCAGCTGCGGCGGCTGCATTTGTGATGGAGGAGGAAATGTTGTAGGCCCGTGTGCTCAGATTTTAGTGCACGTTAAAGAACCCCAGGTGGTCGAAATTTCCCGCACCCTCCACCACGACGCCTCTCATAATGAAATGGTGGTTTTGAGACGTTAAACCTCACATATAAATCAGGAGAGGCCATCCCCTACGAACAGTATTTAGAATCCGGACGCACCACGTCTTTTTCGAAGTGCATGTCGCAAAGTCTGTACGGAGTCTTCTAAGGGGCAAGCTCGACACAACCCGTCCCGAGGGTGAGGTGGGTATCAGGAAGATGAGCCATACAAAGATGACCCAGGCTCTTGCAATGGCTGCTCACCCCGCTCCAGCAGAGACCGAAGAGGACATCCTTTGCACCCACGTAATTCAAAACATATTTGTCCTTAGTACGCTGACGGAGAAGGCCCATGCTTACGCGAGTGTAGAAGCTTTATTCATAGGGTCCACCCAATATGAAGTCAAGTCATACTTCGCGGCGCTGAATAGCACATGCAAAGGGATATTGTGGGGTATCGACCTTGACCTTGACCACGAAATTATCGTCCAGCCGAGGAACCCGAAAGCCCTCGAAGTGAAAGGCGTCAAAAGCGCTACTACGATCATTATTTTGTTCAATAGACTCAAAGTGCTGAATTATGCCATGGGCAGCGCCAACTTGCTTCGCTGTATGCTCTACCGACGGCAGACGGACATTTGCTTCGTCTGTGGCAGGCTGGACACCATGCCGACTTGTGCCTGGTACCGAAGAACATGCTTTGTAGGAAACGCAGCACTGCGTCTCCTGCAGAAGACCACAAGTGCTCGCCAAGTTTGCCCTCTGCTAGGTTTCTCATCTTAAATTGGACAAGGATTGCAAGCAACGCTTCTAAGTGCTCTATGTCGTCCGCCGCAGATGAAGGCAGCGGAAAATCGCTACTCAAACACTTGAGACGTGCGCGACATCCAGCTGCCAAGGACGTGATTGCCTCCATCTACCAATATAAAAATTTACGTCATGACTTCAATTCGCAAGAACAGTTTTGAGCTAGACAAAAGAGGGAATCGCTAGAAGGTTCTCATCTCACAGCGGACAAGGATTGGAAGCAACGCTTCAAAGTATTCTATGTCATCCCCAGCAGAAGGAGGCAGCGGAAATGCGAAACAGAAACACTTGTGATGCCGGTGGCGTCCAGCTGCCAAAAACGTGATTACAGGAAGCACAGGTCAGTTGCTGTCGCAGACCACCAGGTGCACTATGGTCGATCAGGCCACTGGGGTATATGGGAGTGTCTGCTTTTGACTTTTTTCAGTCTATATGTTGGAAATTTGTGTTCAGACAAAATTGTTTACGATTTGGAACACTGAGTACTGTACTATGGGAGAGCGAAAAATCACATGAAACCAAAATTGAGACCGAGAATGTGTGTTTAGAGAAATTTATTCTCACGAACAGTGAACAACAATTACAATCCAACAGTTCATCGCGACGGAACAGAGCATCCACAGACACACCAAAAATTGTTAAAAAAAGATACGTTTACATATCTACACGGAACACAGTATACACAGATACACAAAATTGCTACAAAAAGATATGTTTACATATGTACAATACATGGTAAACGAAGAACAGACAATTGAAATGTAAAAAATCTATATGTTAGGTATTTACATAGTATTTCCAAGGTATTTGTGCGAGCACTAAAGAAACATGAACTTTCCAAAACCAGGCAGGCCTGAAAAAAAGCTTTGCACGTTACTCGGAGACGAACACAAAAGGGCACGACCAGTGTTGAAGGAATTCTTCCTCACCAAGAAATAAGAGTTCCTTCGACAAAAAAGAGAGTATTTCTCTGTATAGTCCGCTCCAAAATCGGGGAGAGAGCGCGACGGCGACAACCTGCTGCAACTGCCTCAAAGTTATTGCGCCAAAGAAAGTAGGCACCAGCGACAATGAGGAGGCAGGTGAAGCAACCTCGAGAACGAAGTCCAGAAGAAACAAAGCGGTTTACTCCGAGGCCACAAAATCCAGCATGCATGCTCCTCGAGAGAACACGAGCATTGACGCACTGTCTTAAAACATGCTGATTTGTTTCCCGTAAGGAGCAGTTCAGGCATGTTGCTGACTGGATCAATCTCCACCTTTCGAGGCGGTCAACAGTAGGAAGAACTTCCCACCCCTGACGCCACATGAAGTCCCGAACGTGGCCAGGCAGAAATGATGCCGTCAGCGTGCTCAAAGACACATGACTAGAGTGGGTGTGGTGTACCGAAGGAACTCAAGGGAGCAACAAAGGGGCTGTTGTGTCAACGATTGGATTGTACAACACATCTACCCCAAGACAAGTTGACTGGATATGCCGAAAAAATTCGACAGCTGTAGCGGAAAAAGAAGGAAGTGTTACTGATTTCGGGCTCCGATTCAGATGCACATTTGGCAGTAAATATCGAAGATAAATGTGTTTAGAGGAAGTGGTTAACAATTTAGAAGACCTGAAACTCTACTATGGTAGAGCTTAAAGCCGTCCCTTGTCACAGACGACGTTATTTAGAAAACGATAGGCATAAAAAGAAGTGTTATAGTTATGTCAGATGCACAACGTTAAGTGGCGAAACTTGACCATCATACAATGGAGCCTCCGTGTCGACACTGATGTGGAGGTTCATGAAGCAGTTTTTTGGAGGCAAAAGAAAACACCACGTTTTGAGAGATTCACTCTATGTTTATCTGTTTAAGCTGTTTCTGCACATCTTTTATGTTAACTAAGCTTATGGTGTGCAGGGAAGGGATACCCGGTCATATCTTGAAGGATCTGGGGGTGACAGAAAGGGCTTGCGCCTCTGTCGGTATTTCCGCCTTTCGTTTTCTTCTTCACTTCCTCCACTTTTATGCTGTGAATTGGACACAGCAGCTGACACTTGAGTTAAATATGTTAAGGTCGAGTATAAGATATCAGTACGATTGTTTGTTCTTACAGTTCATCCACCCATTAGAGCACGAGTGTCATATACAAAAAAATGGCAGCATATCCACGGAGTGAATGATGCAGAGTGGGGCGAAGCATCCGTCCGTCCATTCTTTCTTGCTTCCGTCCGTGCATGCGTCCGTCTGTTTGACCGTCCGTGCGTCCATCCGCCCGTCCGTGCGTGCGTCTGTTCGTGTGTCCGTCCCTGCGTTCGTCCATGCATCCGCCCCTGCCTCCGTTCATGCGTCCATTCATGCATCTATCCGTGTGTCCGTTCGTACATCTATTCAACACTCCAAGTACCACGATCTCGCATCTTTTCATCATATATTCCCCATATAGAAGCACCGCCATCCAGCGGACATTCCAAGGACTGAACGAGAGAAGGAACACGCACACTTTCTTACGGCTTGTGCTTCGTGTCTACTTCCCACCTTTAACCACCTCGAGTTCATGGTATGTTCTAGTTCACTGTATTCATGGCACTGCGGCCCAACGCTCGCTAAACCTTTCTAAAACCAAGGGGGTTACGCCCAGCGAGTATGACGTAGCAACCCTTTCTTGTCAGATGGTGCTCAATGTACATGTCAATGGCTGCTAAGGGGGGAATGAGAGACAGAAGAATTCGGCTTTTAGTTAACGCGCAAGCTGCGAATGTTTTATTGTTTAACAACGCACAGAAGAAATCTCCCACCGTCACTACCTCGGAGTTCCAAATGTACGACTAGTTACCCTATACGACTACTACTACGACTACGAGGGACAAACGGGTGTCGCTATAAGGAACTTCGCCCCTGAAAATCACAGCATGTCCACGGAATGAATAATGATGAATGGGGTGAAGCGCCCATCAGTCCGACCGTGCTTCCGTCCATCGGTTCGTTCTCGCTTCCGTCCGTCTCGGCATCCGTCCGTGCATTACGTCCGTCAATCCGTCCATCCGTGCATCCATTTGCTCATCTGTCCCTGCATTCGCACATGCGTCCGACTTTCAATTCATCCATCCATCCGTCCATGAATTCGTCCGTGCGTCCTTCCAGGCATCAGTCCCAGCGTTCGTCCATGTGTCGTGCATTCGTCCTTGCATCTGCCCATGCGTCCGTCCATGCGTCTGGAAATCCATACTGCCGTGCATCCGTCCACACGTCTGTCTGCCTGTCTGTCTGTTTGTCTGTCTGTCTGTCCGTCTGTCCGTCCATTCATCCGCCCGTCCATCTAGTGTATCCTAAGTTCCGCCATCCTGCATCTTTTCGTCATATATTGATCATAAAAAATTACCGCCATCCCGCGGACATTCCAAGAGCTAAACGAGAGGTGGCTAGGACGACGACTACTACTAGTACGTACATCGCAGACGCGCAACCCATTGCTCAAAGAGCTTCGTCCCTAAAACTGTGCGAACGTGCATATAGTGTTCTTCCTTAGACGCCATAAGTGCTGTAAAATAAAGTGCCTGATTAAATCAACCTCAGTCATAAACTGTAGTGATAAGCAAGCATTTTTTGTTGGTCCACATTTTTTTGTCGTTTCATGACCTGTCATTAGAGGCCTCTAGCACAAGGTAGTTGACGATAGCAAGACTCGCTTGCCTTTTCGTTTGACGACGCATACTTGATTACTAAATGTTTAAAATCACACCCTCTCTTTTTCACCTCGTTAGACCCTATGTTTTGTGTTCCGTGCAAATTGAGACATCTATGGCCCTCGCGGTCGTTATCCTTACTGTCACCCTCTGCATGACTGCCTTCGTACTATTGCCAATAAACAGAGAAGGTAAATGTGCTAGTCTATGCTTACCCCTGCACTCACGTCTTGTTTAGTATGTCAGCCAGCCAGCTATGCTAATGGTCGATCAGTTGGTTGGTGTCGGAGCGTAGGCTCCAGCGACAGTCCCGTTAAGGCAAGTTTTCCTTATATCAGGACTCCACCATCCTCTTATTTTTTGTCATGCATGTAACCAAGTAAAAAAGAATTTCAAGCCCATCTTACTCATTCGGCTAACACGAATCAGACACAAAAACTGCCTCCTCCATTTTCTTCTCAGTCGGTGTTTGTACCATCGCCCATTTGCCACCAGGATATCTGCGCACCCAGCACAGTCTCGCTCTGCTCCCAGGATCGCAGGCATTCCTGTAGTTTGTGCGGCTCACCTAACTTTGCACTGCCTCTGGGATGAGCCCACAATTCACTAAATGAAGGTGCTATCTATTTACGTCATCACGAGACTTCTGTGCGGCTATATTGATGTCACACCAAGGCATTACCACGGGATGGCCATTTAGCACCATTCATGTTGAAGCAATAACCGATGGCCAAGATTGGCGTTTTATTGTGATATCAATAATATCAACAGCCTTGGCGGGTATTGCCGCCGTTACCACCACCACCGTTATTCAGCGTATATGTACACGTATCTATATGTATATGAAAACTTCACAGTGCGCCAACGCGCGCTCATCTTCCACGCATAATTTTCTCCACAAAGAGGGAGGGAGAGGTAGATGCTTGTACGTGGGCTCATCCTTCGGTGGGAAAAATGGTGTGCCTTCGACTTTCACCGGAGTGATTGCCTTAGTTGCCACGCATAAAAAGTTCACTTCGCTCCAATGCACAGGCCCCGTTTGCAAAAAGGGCGCGCTTTTCATACACAGTTAAAACTGGGCCGCTCGTTAGTTTGCACTCATCTGTACTAGTGCTTACGCTTTGTGCGTCGTTTTTGTTTAAACAACACGTTAATTGCCAATCGGAAAACGTTAGTAGCTTGCTTTCGTCCTGTGTATTTTGTTTTCGTGCGTCATTTGTGCGTGAGCACCGCGCTGCGCGTTTTAATCTGCTTGCAGCTCTCATCGTTACATCCCAAGTTGTTGCAATCGCATTCATTGCTTCACCCTTGCGGTGGTACAGTGAATATTTAGGAGCAATCTATGACTTACATCATAAACATTTTTCTTATATAAGGAATACCACGCTACATGAACCATTAAGGATGGTGGATACACCTTCTTTGGTATACGTGTGCAAATTAGAGAAAACTTGTCTCGTTGTTGTTTTTGTCGATGTATTCACTACAACACCTCGTTAGCGAGATGCACGACAAAGTAGCACGCGGCGTCCTCGTTCTGTCACACTGACTCGAGCTCTCGTCAACAAGCTGGCCAACGCCGCCGTCACACTCCCTCCTCGATTGCGCAGCTACGATTCCGGAAGGGAACACTGCGAGCAGGGGGACACGTTCATCCGGTCAGTGTGGCACTGCTGAAACATCGCGCTTGGTTGATGTGCATAACGAATACGTCTGCTTGAAAGAACTCCCGCATAGAGTAGTTGTTTGTCCATAAGCTTCTTACCGTAGTTACGATTTAGGAATTACCCGGTTATCCAGATGTGGTTTACGGGGGGAGGCGAGTTTTCTCATTATTTATTTTCGCCCTCCATTTTCATCCTCTTTCAAGAACGAGTACAGTCAAAACACAACGTTTACATTCGTAGCCTCCCTGCTTCCTTCAAAAAACTCACTTATCGTGGGAGCCCCTCCGTCCTCGCAAAGCTTTTTTATCTAAGACGTGGAATATGCGTAGCTGAAAACGATACCTCTTGACTGTTTGTACAACTACCATGAATCAAAGAGCTATTGCTCACGATTCCCACTAGCGTTTAATTCATGGTGTTCAGGTCATGGTCATATTATTAATCATGTGCCTTGCATTAGGCTCTGCATTGTGAGAGGTCGCTATCAGCGTTGTCACTCTGGTAAGTTCGTAATCCACGAATAGTCGCAGCGTCACTATTTTTAGGCTTAGACATTTCGCAAACACGGAATTACTGTTGCGTGGCCTAACGGGTTCGTTTACGCTGCTCCTATTAGTAATTTTTAATAGAAAATTTTCTTGCTGTCCGAATTGCGTAGGGGCTGTGATCACGGCTACGTTCAACGTCTTGCTCGCCCTGATTTTACTCAAATGCTTGATTTACATGAACTTCCTCATTATGCTAAGACCAGTACGTCCGTCCGTGTGTGTGTCCTTTCATCCGTGTGATTGTCGATGCGTCCATCTGTCCACTCGTCCGTCCGTCTGTCCGTTCATTCGTCTGTATGTTCGTCCGTGTGCAGGTCTGTCCGTGCGTCCACCCATCTCTCTGTCGGCTCGTTTATTCGTCAGCCCGTCCGTCAATCTGTATGTCCATCCGCCTGTCCGTCTATCTAGCGAACACTCTAACTACCACCATGTCGCATCTTTTCATCCTGCATTCATCATATACAAGTGTCGCCATCCAGTGGACAATCTAAGGACCACTCTTTCGCGTTTGTGCCACCGGTGGTTACGCACTACAACGAGGGATGCACAAACCACGCCATGAAAAGCTTCGCCCCTTAAAGTGACTGGTGTCCTTGTTTGTGAGGGTGTCTTGGTTTAATCTCTGTCCTCTCTGCACTATACATATTTTCCAAGTAATGAACCAAGTAACGATGCAACAATCCTAATGGGGTTCTAACGAGTACCCGTAAAAGTTAATATTTTACGGCAATACACAGAAGGGATAAAATCGCTGCTGTTAACTCACGGATACTTAAAAATTGAGAACCATCACAGCCTACTGAAATGATCCCAAATATTTGCGGAGATGAGTGACAGAGAAAAAAAAGGATGAATATCATGTCTTAAGTTTCGCATTATGTCCGCTGTATCTCGGAGTAAAAGTGCTTTGCATATAAATCTTCTTTTGTCTGTGTTAATATCGAACGGGTTCATTATATCGCTTCCTGGTTTCCATGACTGCCTAACTAGTAAGTAATACTAATTTATCCGAGACAGAAAGACAGAAAAAATTATAACGATGTTCTCAGCGACTAGGCGTGAAGGGCCAACTTAGGCCTCGGCTTGTCATTACCTGCTCTTATGTCAGAATCTCTGAATCGGGAGGCCACGCCCGTTTACTTTAAAATCAAATTGAACAATCACTTTGTATTTGACTTCAGCAGATATCTGTGTGTGCATACGCGCGTTCAGATGTTGCTATCGCATTCAAATTTTGAATTAAAAGCATTATTTCCCCCGGATAGTTGTGCGAAATAATAGTTCCCACTAATCAGGGAGATCATTTAAGGTAAAAGAATGTGTTGAACAAGATTTATTACAGTGGTTTCATTCAAAACGCGAAATTTTGACTATATTAGAAACACAGAAATTATGAACACTTCATGCTGGTCGAGTAGCATTGCTTCAGTGTACATTAAAATAAAAGAAGCCTCCAGATGGTGTGATGCTAACTACGCATGTCTGCTCACTACGAACTATATATATTTGAAAATTTATTAGCTATTCAGTAGACAAAAGCTTGAAGTCTGTCCATTTCTAACAGCAATTCAGTGAATAAAAGCATGATGAAATTGAAATTGTGCTTTGCCGGTACTTTTTAGTTTTCCCCCCTTTATTTCTCCTAATGGATAAACGAGTTTTTGATGTCTGCATATTGGAGGCTGGACACGAAAAGGTATTGACATCGAGGACATTATCTGGCCTGGAAAATAACTGATTCCACCGAAAGAGAAAGAGCGTGATACTCTAAGTGCACGGTGATGACTATGATATATATAGTCATAAACACATAACACATACCTTACCCACCCTTACCTGCATGCATGAATAACAGTCACATAACACATACAGTCATACTATTTACAACGTTTCGTTCAGGGCTGTGACTTATAAGAGTGTAAATAACTCTTTTGTCGCGCGTAAAGCTTTGGAGCTGTTCTGCCATGGACCTAGAATATCTGTCCATTCCAAGTTTTTGTCCTGTTGTGGTTGTAATGCCATCTTCAGAGACTGCCTCTCTGAGGCGTGTATTGTGATCTCACAGAGGACGTGATTGATGTCTTCTACGATGTTACATTGTACACACAATGATGAGTCTGACAGTTCAATTTCATTCCTGAAATAAAAAAAATTCCAGAGAAACTCAATCTTAAAGTATGTCCTGCTTCTGATTATCTTGAAAAGAGAATGGTCAAAGTTTGGAAGCTATAGATCGATGCAGTAGAGTGTCCTTTGGGGTCTATTGGTTGGCACTGCTGCTTCAATTCATGTGACTGTAACTGGTCTACCCACCACAAAAATTGCTTTCGCTAAATAAATTGAAACAAAACAGCACAAGTCCAAACTAAGATATTAAACTGTGAAATCACAGGAATCAAAATTTGTGCTGATGTGTTTCTGCCCATCGGTTTCCAAGCGCTTTAATACTGCTCTTTCACACTGCAAGTCGAAAATTTGGAAGCCACTCAGTAACCAACAGCTGTCTTGGTGCACAATAATGTATTTTTCAGGGAAGAGACTTTGCAAATGTGGATGCGTCCTGTCCTTATTTGCTTTGTTTTGTATGAGACCTCTAATTCTGGTAATGTTCTCAGATGGTATGACATTATATCACATACTCAATCATGCATCCCTCTTTGGCGTACCATATTGCATAGGTGAACTCGCAGCTGCATTTGATGTTGGTGTCACATATCTGAGCGTTATTAAAGTTGAATTTGAATTGAAGATTGTTAAAAATTGTTCTCAAGGATGCTTCAAATTGGTATAGTTATGTGACTTGTTGAAATTTCATCTTTTCATCTCGCAAATAACCCGAAAATTTCAAATCACGAAAAGAGAGTGAATTACCACTCCCGAACGTTAACAGGAACTTATTAGAATCGTCTTTCAACATTGAAGTCTATAATTCATCTTCGAGTAGTTTTTCCGCGAATTGTGCTATGTCAATGAAGGTGACTTTATTCTCAATCGTAGCCGCTGTTCGAACAAGGGCTCTGGCCCTTGCTTTGCATCTGCCGTAGTTGTATTGGGGGTGCATGTTTCTAGGTACCCGAGATAGAGTATACATTTCCCTGACTTTGATAGGGAGCGCGCACTCCCTCTGTATGGCGATCGGCGACCGAATACCGATATGCGGTAGTAGCTGTCTGCCAGCCTCCGTCGAAGCCAGTCTGCAACTTAGGTGACCTGTTCTGCATCTAGTATTTCTCCAAAGGTGTTGTGGACACCAAGCGCATATAGATGTTCTGTATTAGTGCTCTTTGGGAGCTCCAGTATCTTTTTTATGCTCTTGCGAATTATTGATCCTAATGTGGCTTCATCCCTCCTGCTCCACTTGTGGGCCAGTGCAATGTAGTTGATGTGGCTCATTAGGAAGGCGTGAAAGAGCCTACGAGGGTTCTCCTCGGATGACTCCCCTTGTTTGTGGCCCAATGTGTGTTTATAAAAGGCTCTGAAAGGCCACTCTTCTAGCGTTCGCTGTGACTGTGTGGTACCTTCCGTGCAGGCCTGGCATTTCTTATTCGGTTTGATTACTGATTCTCTTCATTTCCCTGCGGTGTATTTGTGGCCCGCGTTGGGGATATATTTACTCATACACGTTAGCCATCAAAACAGACTTGTCTGCCGGGAACGTGTTTCATCAGTGGGTACTACCGCTAAACTCTTGTTGACAGCCTGTTCATACGCAAAGGCATTTCTGTGGAAACCTGGCCGGTGGGTGGAGAACACGTGATGATAATCCTTATTCTAACGTTCATATGTTTTCCACAAAAATGCACTAAAATGGTTCGTCGTTGATCGGTTTTTAGGCTGCAATAGATTTTAGTTCGTGTTAAGTATTAGTAAAAATGAAGAAGTGCTTAAAACTGGGCATGTCAAAAGAAATTAGAATTTCTGTTCTTTTGTAATTTTTTCTTTGATTCAAAAAGAACCGGTAACACGTTCTATAAATTGTTGTCCTTATGACATGTTATCGTTATTCATATGGCATGAAACACTTTAGCGGTTAACTTCAAAATTGTCCTGCAACGCACGGAGCTAACACAGTTGGCGGAACGCTGTAGTTGAACTGAAACATTCGGATAACACCGGAAGCGAGCGAAAGAGTCTATGGCAATGAAGGTATAGGCCCTGGCGCTACAAAGAAAGAAAGCAGCTACACGGCACCACAACTGTGGCGTCTAGACATCCTCGGTTGGGGCATTACCGGCCAAATATTCTGTTCCTCTCATGGTTGTGCCAAATTCTGTTGTACTTCATTCAAAGAACAAAGTTTTGTCAACATTGCCGTAGTTCGGTGGTGTAGAAAGTGCGAGTTCCTTTTCTGCTTCAGTGAACCAACAGGTCATTACGACCCTGAAGCAGAAACCCTTTCTTATTGCTGGGGAGAAAAGCAAAGAAAAGGTACACAGGAGAATAGATGGCTTACTCTGCTTATGACGAAATTAGTAAACGCGATCTTGGCGTTGAATTCTATGGCATCTTAAGGCTAAGGCTACGGCCATGTTGGTAGCTTTTCGGAGAATCAGCCGCATTAGGAGGTTGCTTGTTTGCTGTTTGCTTTGCCAAGTCACTTTTTATGTTATTGCTATGGTTATTTTATTCTTTTTCACAGGAACGTATAGAAACTGCTGGAGTTGAGATTTATCTATTTGTTCTTGTTTAGCACATGAGGTAATTGAGGTAGCTTTCGTACTTTTTCTTCCACTTATTTAAGGCACACCTAGTTTGGGAACTTTTTCTAAAGACCAACCGTGCTTTACTTACTGCTCACTGTCTTTTTCTTACAAAGCAACAATACCTAGTCTAATCTTTCAATGGCCGACCAAGCTGTGTTTTGAAATCATAATCTCAAGCAAAATATTGGTTGCGTCGTCACCTCTTTTGCTATCCTTAAAGCTGGACGACGACGAAGTGATTCTCTCACAGAACGCTTGTGCCCGTGTCTCAGTGTTCAGTCTCAGCGCTGCAGTCTTCTCTTCTCAACCTTCTTGTTCCGATACCTCCGCCTGCCACGACGACTTCGATCCCAAGTCCGACTGTTGCCAGCTGTGCGGTGCCTTGTGTCGTGAGCTAGCAGATTTCATTCCGGTGCTTCCTGACTGCTTCAAGGGCACTTTCGTGCTTTCTCCTGTGGGGGAGCGGCCGGATCGGGCGGTGCTGTTAAGCCTATTAACCTGATGTCTCTTTCCTCTCCCGGCCAGGCATATTCTGCCTGGTCGGCGTCCCTTCATAACAGTGATTTGCCAATCGATCTATTTTTGCGCAGTGGTCTGAAGAGCGTTCCTGTGGCCCTGGTTCCAACCAACGGCGAGTCTATTCGCATGAAAAACCCGAAACTAATTCAGGAAGAACTCCGGAAGATTTCCGATCATTACCAATTGATTTCTTAGGTGCGTCAATTTGGGCGTGGAGGCATCCTGTGCTGCTCGCCGGACCAGGCCTGCATCACAGATCTTCTAAAATGCACAACGTTTGCCTCAAATCCGGTGAGCTGTTTCGTACCTGCCCATTTGGCCTGTGTGAAGGGACTAGTTCGAGGAGTGGACTTGAGCCTTACACCACCTGAAATACTTGAAATGTTTGCGGCCGCAGGAGCAGTCTCTGTATTTCGATGCTCGCGTAGCGTTGAGAACAAAAAGGTCCCCACAGAATCAGTGATTGTGACTTTCGTCGGCACGGATCGACCAACCGAAATTAAGGCATGGCCACTAATTTATCGTGTTGATGCTCTATCCCCTCGTCCACTGCAGTGCAAAAAATGCTGGAGGTATGGGCATACCATCAAGGAATGTAGATCGGATGTGAGGTGTCGCACATGTTCTGACCAACATAAACCCGACGATTGTTCAACCCAAGAGGTGAGATGCTGTCTATGCAGAGGAAATCACGCGGCTGACGATGAAAGTTGCCCCATGAGGACATGTGAGTTGCAACTTCTAGAGATCATCGAACAACAACGATGCTCCCGGCGTGAGGCCCGATGTATTCTTCCTGAGCGCTCACGTGGCTATGCCTCCGTTGCCAACCGGGCAAACCAGATGCTTGACTCATCGTTGCCTGATTTAATAACATCAACGGTGGAAAAGGCCATGACGAAACTTATGGAATCTCTATTCGTGAGCCTAACGGAGTCATTGGCACAAATAGTGAGCACTCAGTTGAATCAAATATTGCAGGGAGGTAACCAACCTACCGTGCCCCCTTCACCAGTTAAGGTTACTGATATTCCATCGGAACCAGGCCCCTCGAAGTCAAAGCCAGACACGCCGAACACTGGCCGTAGAATAATTAAGCCTCTTGTACAAGACATAGATTGGAGCTCGGACTCCGATTATCATGTCTCACAACCAGAACAAATGGACTCTGACTCAAGAAATATGAAACGACGTGCTTCTCCTGAGGCACAACGGTCCTCAATTAGTCCTAAATCAAGAAATAAGAGATATCAAAAGGAAAATCCATCAAAAAAAGATTTTTTAAAGGATAGCATCTTAGAGAAAGCAGTGAGTGCTGCTGGTATCTCTTCAAAATAGGGAATTTAAAAGTACTACAGTAGAATTGCCGCTCCATTTTTCAGCAGCCACCGATTTACTTCAACTTTGCGATAATTACTCTCCTGATATTGTTGCTTTACAAGAAACTTGGCTTGCAGAAAATAAGTATTTTAGGATTAAAAATTACCGCACATTTCGTCTAGACCGCCCAACTAGGGGTGGAGGTTTGGCAATATTTATCTCATCTAAAATCGCCCATAGAGCTAAAATTATTTATCAGTCATTGGCTTCAGAAAGCGAGATTTTAGCAATAAGCATTACTATTCCTGGGTCCCTCCCATTCTCATTCATTAATGCTTATTTTCCTGCGGGTGTTCTAAATTCTTCCGTCCTAGATACTGTAGTTCAATATTGCCAAAAAGATATTGTATTAGTAGGTGACTTCAATTCTCATCATATATCTTGGGGTTTTAAAACTGATCTGAATGGCAAACGTTTATGGGATTGGGTGAACAATAATAACTTTATATGCATAAACACTAAAACTCCTACTTTTATGTGTAATCAGTCCTCCTTGGTACTCGATCTAACTTTTTCTAACGCTAACCTCTCCATCTTATCATGGTCTGCGATTAACTCGGGAACAAGTAGTGACCATATGCCAATACTGTTCGAGGTGGTTTGTCCAACAACCTCCAAGAATAGATCTGCCGTAACACATGTAAACTTTAATGCTTTCGAGAAATTCTTACAAGGCGCTTTATCTAATAAAACGAATGATGCAGAACTAGACGCCATCAGAATTAGCGACATTTTAAAAGAGTCATTAAATAAATCAAAATTCACCATTGAAAGCGCTAAACCGTCTACCAACCCTTGGTGGAATGCGGACTGTTCGCGGGCTTATAGACTAAGAAAGGCTGCATGGAAAAATTAATCTTCAACCAGTGTCCGAGGAACTGGAGTGATTATAAGTATGCAGCCGCTATTTTTAAGAGAACCATCGCTAATGCGAAGGACAAATTTAACAACGACCGATGTGAGTTCCTGTCAAAGCCGGTCAATAGAAAAGCACTTTTTCGCTTTCTGAGAACTCAGAAGGTTCTTCCGGTACAAAGAAATATAGAATCTGTAGTATCATCACCAGTTGAACTGAAGGCCCTTCTAGAAGATATAGCTCAGGGCCTAGAAAGTCGCTTTACGACACTTCTCTCATACAAAGCCCAGCCCCCCCAAAGGGCTGAGGATTTTGAAGAGGTTACGCCTGCAGAATTAGCAAACGTAGTCAGAACACTACCCCATTCGGCTCCTGGTCCTGATGGCATGACGACATCAGTGATAAAATCTGTGCATAAAATATTCCCACTTGGCCTACTCGAAATTATTAATCACTCACTTAGAAGCTCTTGGATCCCACCTGATTGGAGAATGACAAAAGTGATTCCATTATTAAAAAAGCAAGGCGCTGGGTTTACCTTAGATAATATCAGGCCCATTTCACTTACATCGAACCTAGTAAAACTAGTTGAAAGAATTTTATATAGACGTATAGATCGATGGATGTCAGAAAAACTGACACTGAGCCCATGTCAGATTGGATTCAGGCGTGGTTGCTCCATTTGGTGTGCGCACGTGGATCTCGAAAGCAGAATTCAACTTGCTCGCTATCGAAAACAATACTCCGCTTTGGTAACCTTGGATATCACAAAAGCCTATGATAGCGTGGAGCATGTTAAACTGCTAGATTCACTTCAGAATTTAGGACTGCCTCAATACTTTGTGGCCTGGATCCATGCTTTCTTAGGTGATAGAGAATTTTACTGCTCGCAATCTGGTATCAACTCTTCAGTATACAGGCAAACGAGAGGTATACCGCAAGGGTCAGTACTATCGCCCTTATTATTTAATGCTCTACTATGTTCCATTCCCATACAGCAAGATGTACAGGTCTATGTGTATGCCGATGATATTGCATTTTTCGCTGCGTCGGCGGATATTCACACACTGTACCTGATTCTGCAGACATACATGAATAGTCTGGAAACGTGGCTGGAGGATATCAACCTATGCCTCAATACAAACAAAAGTACAATCATAGTTTTCGCACAAAATGCCCCAGTGCGAATTTCAATAACGTACCGGCAGGACACCATACCTCAGGTCGAGTCAGTTAGGTACTTGGGGGTAACCTACACCGAAACACTAAACTGGAGTCCCCACATAGAAAACATGGCCGCTAAAGGAGCACGTGCCGTAGGGATGCTGTGCAGGCTCAGTAATTATCGTGCCGGTTTGCGTAGAGACGTGCTCATTATGATATATTGCATGTACATTCGACCGATACTAGAATTCGGCTGTGTTTTGTTTTCTGGCGCTCCGGCCTACAGAGTTCGACCACTGATTCTGCTAGAACGCGAATCTTTACGCTTATGCCTAGGACTACCCAAATATGTTGCCAACAATATCCTATACGAAGAATCCCGCCTGCCTTCTCTTATCAAAAGATTTCATATTCTAACAGTACGTACATTCCTTAAAATTTATGCATCACCTCAGCGGAGGGGACAGTATGTGTTCATTAGCCAGCAGACCTCATTCTTCAACCGCCAATGGCCTAAATTAAGGTGTCCTCAAGTAATATTCACTCAGAAACTTTTGGAGCCCTTAAGAGTCAACCTTTGGGAAACACTTGTGCTCAACACTGTAGATGCAATTAGGATAGAATTTGACGATATATATCCCAAGAATGCAAACACTTTACCATATCAGTATATAAATGGCATTTTGGAAGATCATTTGGCCAATCTAGAAACATCCACTGTGATAGCGACTGACGCTTCGGTTTATGGTGAGAAGGCTGGTGTAGGAATCGTATCATCCTCTCTAGATTGGGCTTTCGCAATTCGATTACCCGACTTTACACCTATTTACCAAGCAGAACTACTGGCAATAGTCCTTGCATTGCGTAAAGTGACGCAAGATCTATCAGCGGTGATTGTTCTAACAGACTGTCTCTCGGTCTGTACTGCCTTAAGCTCACCAACTTTTTCGCGTACCTTAGAAACTTTCTACTCGCTCATTCCTACACATGTGCGACTCGTCCGACTAGTTTGGGTACCAGGCCATAGAGGTTTAGCTCTAAATGAGCATGCAGATGCACTAGCTGTATCTTCCCTTGATTGTCCTGTTTTACCTATTTTGCCTACTTCTGAATATATAACAGCAGCACGCTTTGAAAAACGCACAACGGCCAATAACTTTGAAAAATCCCCTTTGTTTGTATCAGACTTCACACAGCTAAAGTTCCCTTGGAAGAACAAGTGGTGTTCATCAAGGAAGGAAGAAATAGTAATTACCAGGCTGCGTTGTCGAGTCCCCTCATTGAACTTTTACCTTCACAGGTCGGGTCTGGCACACTCGCCTTTGTGCCTTTATTGTAATGAGAGGGAATCTTTGGAGCACTTCTTTTTGTCATGCCGAAAATTGAAAATTCAAAGGAAAAATCTACTAGAAGAACCCCTACGAAAGTTGGGCTTAAACTTTACACTTCCGGTGATTCTTTCATTTGGCGCAGTCGCATTTGGATTCAGCCACAGGAGCGTTTTTACCGCTGTTACAAATTTCTTACGAGAATCTAAAAGAATGGAATTCTAAAAAAATGGGTAACTTCAGTCGAGTTATCTATAATTTTTTTTTCTCTTTTTTGTATGTTTATATGTTTTCTTTTCAAGGTTCTTTTTTTTAATGCAACACCTTTTTATTATTACCTATATTACCTAATTAATCCAACCCTCTCTTTCAAGAAGTGAATTAATTTGAAAAGCAAGGCACCGCCCCATTCATGGCCTATCCCCCTAGGTGGGTTGAGCCAAGGTGTTGAGGAACCAACAAACCAACCAACTCAGTGTTTTCAATTTGTTTTCCTGGAAATCCTGGGAGCTGCTGCTCTCTCCTTTGCGGTGATGCTTCAGGACACACCTGAGAATGTTCCAGGCGTGCAACCGTCGCGCCGGACTTCGTCGTCCAGGAAGCGTAGCAACGCGTCGAGAGACACCGACAGTGAGGCAACCGATTTGTATTCGGACGGCTTTGAGTCATCGGATGATGACTTCACGGTCGTCATGAATCGATCTACAAAACGAAGACTGCTGCGGACGGCATCGTCGGCAAGTGTTTCCACCGTTAAGACTGCACAACAGCGGTGGCCGCACACCATGCTGTTTATGCCCGAAGACCCTGCATATAACTTGCGACTCCTCAACAGGCAAGTTCTTTCTGTGCTTCTCGAGGAAACCGCGCCGAATGAGATCAAAGACGTGAGGATCAATGCACGAAAGAATGTCCTTGCTGTAGACGTTATGCACCGTAGCGCACTGCAAAGCCTTCGGCACATAACAGAAATCGGCAACGTGAAAGTTCGGCCAATGGTCGCTACAGGTTGTAATGGCACTGTTGGCGTCATTTATGATGTGGATCTTTCCATCTCAACTAATGACCTGCCACTACTAATAAAGCCAGCGACTGAAGGCACCCGCATTACGCACGTTACCAGACTCGGCAACTCACGCTGCTTGAGGCTTGTGTTCGAGGGAGACAGCCTTCCCTCGTATGTCAAAGTTGGCCATGTTCGCCACTCAGTGCGTCCTTACAAACCGAAGCCACTGCAATGCTACAAGTGCTTCAAGATGGGACACGTAAAATGTGTCTGTGAGAACAAAGTTGTGTGTCCGCGGTGCGCTGAGTCTCACTCAAAAGACGCCTGCAGTGCCACCATACTACAATGTCCAAACTGCCACGGCGCTCTTGAGGCCTCATCCAAAGATTGCCCGCGGGTGCGAAACGAGCACGCGGTACTCAGGCGTATGGTGCGGGACAATTCAACGCACAGGGAAGCTGCCGCTACACTACGCCGACGACGGCGTCGTGGGCGAAGACCATCACGAAAAAACGCCTCTACCGATAGAGAGATGTCATCCTCTATCAAAGAGGCTTACCCACAAACACCGAGCTCACTGAAGACGGATACTGCCAAACAGAAGAAAGGGACAGCAGTCGCGCCTTCCGAACAGTGGCCCTCTCTTCCACGACGTCAACCTACTTCGGAGCTGCATCAAATCCCGCCGCCCTCGACGACCCCTTAAACCAGTGATGCGATGAATGAAGATGAAGTGATAAGCTTGCTGCAATCGCTGATGAGTACCATGCGTGTCCTACTGAGTAATATGAAGACTTCTGCTGCGCAGACCGCACTGCATGTGCTAGACACCCTGAGTCCGGTGCTTGCAGCTCTAAGGTAAAACCATGGCCAGCGAGGCACCGTCGTTTCGAGCGGAAGTCAAGAATGCATCTGTCTTTCAGTGGAACGCCAGAGGACTGAAGTCGCGCATGTCTGACTTTAGACAATTTGTATTTGTGAACCGCTTCCCCACTTTTGTGATTTGTGAACCCAATCTGTGTGCTTCAATCAAGCTGTCAGGATATGAGTGCTTTATGTCCTCTACTCACAGAGACTGCAGCAAAGTTATTGTATTCATGCGCCATGACCTCACTTACGTTCACCACAGAGTCTCGCCTGATGAAGGCAATCAGTATGTGTGCCTTACTGTGAAGAAGGATAAGGTTGCTTTCACGATTATCGGAGCTTACTTATCTCCATCAAGCCGCCTTGACTGCGAGCGCTTACGCGGTATTCTGACATCGACGTCAAGGCCATGGGTGATCACTGGCGACTTCAATGCCCACCATTTCCTATGGGGAAGCTCCAGGGACAGCCCTAGAGGAAGAAAATTGGTGTCCTTAGCCTCGGAGTATGAACTCTGCGTTTGTAACGATGGAAGCCCTACATATTTACGCGGATCAGCCTATAGCAGCTGCCTGGACCTTACATTGGTTTCTCGCTCACTTATCAGGAAAGTGCACTGGTTTTCGGATCTGGAAACGCGGGGCAGCGACCATATACCAACTTACCTGTGTATAGAAGGTTTCACCAGCCCCAAGTCCTCAAGAGGCCTCAAGTACACCGATTGGCAGAAATTCAAAATGTTAATGGAATACTGCTGTACCGACGGCTCATCATATAACCTAGAGGACTCGATAAAGGATGTCCTGCAGAATACCACGCATACACATTTGACTAGTCACAAGCGCACCGATTTCGACATCGAGCTTGAGAAACTTCGCGCAATACGCCGTCGTGCAGAACGAAGGTACCGACGGACAAAGTGCATGGATGATTTGAGGCTGGCTAGACGCATTCAAAAGAAAATGCAGCGGCACATGGATAAACTGGCTAGGCGACGTTGGACATCCTTTTGCGAGTCGTTGGATCCACGAAAGCCCCTATCACTGATATGGCGAACTGTCCGGGGTCTTAGCACAACCTTGGGTCAGTGACACCCGTTTACATCTCTGGCACTTCACCTTCGATGCAGAGAGATTGACGTCGCAGAATCTTTCTGTAGAAGAATTGCCGGTGATTCCAATTTCACAGTATCAAGAACAGGAACTTTTGACAACCCACCGCCCTCACATGATCCCCGTATGGAATGCCAGTTTTCTATGGATGAGCTAGAGGCGGCACTGGCTCTGTGCAGACGTTCTTCAGCACCCGGTCCTGACGGCATTACCTATCGTGCCCTTTGTAATCTTGGAGACGAAGCTCGGAAGGCACTCTTACGCCTATACAACGACTCCTGGCAGACTGGTACTGTTCCCCAGGCATGGAAGTCAAGTCGCCTCATTCCACTTCTAAAGGCTGGTAAATCTCCTTTGGATATTGCCTCATACCGTCCCGTCGCACTTGCCAGTTGTGTGGGAAAAACGATGGAACGAATGATTCTAACACGAATGGAGTGGTATTTAGAGCACTACGAAATCTATCCAGTATCCATGACCGGATTCAGGCGCGGCCATTCGTCAATCGACAACGTTGTTGATCTGGTGACATATGTTCAACACCAGAAAGCCTGTAAGAGACTGTGCGCCGCCCTGTTTCTAGACGTTAAGGGGGCTTACGACAATGTCACCCATGAAGCCATCCTTAGTGCTTTGGAAACAGTAGGTCTTGGTGGCAAGATATATATGTGGGTGTACAGCTACTTACAGCTGAGATCATTTTACGTGATGACAGCGAATGGCCCAACACCTGATTATTACAGCAGCCGAGGAGTTCCTCAGGGAGGAGTGCTAAGCCCTACCCTTTTCAACCTAACTCTCATTGGTCTAGTCGAGCTGCTACCTAGCACTGTAGAACTTTCTGTCTATGCTGATGACATCTGCATTTGGACATCAGGTGTGACAAGGCCTCAGCTTCGCGCCCGCCTTCAGAAGGCTGCTACAACGGCGTCATGCTATCTTCGTAAACAAGGCCTCGAGGTGTCCTGCGGAAAATGTGCAGTGGTAGCGTTCACGCGGAAACCAATGTCTGCTTACAGTATATCGATTAATGAAGAATACATATCGTTCAGCAGAAGCCACAGGTTCTTGGGAGTCATAATAGATAGAAACCTGTCGTGGACTCCACACGTGAACTATGTGAAGAAGCGGCTGATCGCAACATGCCACATGCTCAAATTCCTTGCAGGAAAAAATTGGGGAGTGCCCATATCATCCATGCTACAACTGTACAGAGTGCTGTTTATCGGATTCTTACGGTACAGCTTACCTGCAATGTCTAACACCGGCAAGACCAACCTGCGCGCAATTCAGAGCATTCAAGCCCAAGCACTTAAGATATGCCTTGGAATACCCCGAAGTGCTTCAACGGCTGAAATCATTGCCATCGCTCAAGATCATTCGATAAATACGCATATTATTACCGAGACAATGCGCATGCACCTCAGGCATTATGCCAGGACCCCTTCTCACCACCTGGCGAGCCTAGCTGCTGAAAGGCCCCGCACGACATACGGCACTATTGTCTCCAAGCATCGTTCATCGTTTGCTGAGACATACGCACCTGCATCAAAGCCAGTGCTTCCTCCTTGGAGCTTGAGCCGGCCGCGAGTTCACTTAATGATTCCAGGAATGAGGAGAAAATCGGACTTACCGACACATGCCCTGAAACAACTGAGTCTATCCCTATTGGAAGAAAACTACAGTAACCACGATCACATTTACACGGATGGCTCTACTACGCCGTCTAGTTCAGGTGGAGCAGTGGTTATACCATCACAAGGGATAACTCGGTGTTTTAAGACTTCACATGTCACAAGTTCGACGACGGCAGAACTCGAGGCTCTGCGCAATGCACTGGAACACATCAATTCAGAAGAAAGACCAGGTAAATGGGCTGTGTTTTCTGACTCAAAACCAGCGTTACAGTGCCTGATATCAGTTCTCCGACGCGGATGCCACGACCAGTTGACCTACCAAACCGTGAAACTTCACCACCTGTTAATACAAAAAGGCCATGACATCGTCTTTCAGTGGTTACCTGGGCATAGTGGTATAGGCGGCAATGATTCTGCAGATCATGCTGCTCGCACGTCACATAAAGAAGCGAACAGCGGTCCGATACCGCTTTCAAGAGCAGATGCGGCGAGGCAGATTCGTCAACTGGCCCGCAGTCTCACACTGACTGAGTGGAACACACCAAGCATACGACGTACACGACTGCACGAGCTGGACCCTTCACTACAACTCCGGCCTCCACCCGGCCTACATCGACGTGAAGCTTCGCTTCTCTATCGCCTTTGGCTGGGAGTTGCTTTCACGAAAGCTTATACCACGTTAATCAGAATTACTGACAGTGCGGCGTGCGATGTTTGCGGCACCGACGAAAATATCGAACACCTGCTGGGTCATTGTCCTCGATTTGCCTCAGAGAGACAAGTACTTGCCAACGCAATGCGGCGACTGGATGATCGGCCTCTTTCTGTGCAGGTGCTATTACAGCAACGTACACATGCCTCGACAGCCCACAAGGCAGTGAAAGCCCTGCTGCGTTTCTTGAGAAAGACAGGCTTGTGTGAACGCCTCTGACATGCGGTAGAGTTCTACACGCTGCAGTGAAATTACTGTCAGTCTCTCCCCCACCCCCTTTTTTTCCTCTCTTCCCTCTTTCTCGTCTTTCTTGTCCCCTTCCTTTATCCCCCAGTGTAGGGTAGCCAACCGGATGTCTTTCTGGTTAACCTCCCTGCCTTCTCCCTTTTTGTTGCTTCCTCCTCTTTAAAGCTGCACCTTGCTACATGTTCTTCAGATACTTCAATACAAAAGTCACATTCAGTCTTGATACCGGCCCATCTCTACTGGCAATATATTGTCGAACCTGTTTAAATGCGAAGCATTTTTAGCAAACTTCGGTGACTTTGAGAGTATCTATCTGTATATTCATCTATCTAGCCGCTTACGTTTGGTTGCTCAGGTGGCCACCCCCTTAACTTTTCTTGAACCAAAATTTGCATGGGAGGGTAAGAAGGTTTGACGGATGTGACGCGCTGGTCAAGACATGAATAATGTCACAATCCCGTCGCGTACGTCGTCAAACATTTTCCACCAGGCAGTGGCATATACGCACGGGTGGGTATATGCCGCTGGCATGGGGGTATGTACCGGAGGTGACTGACACTCAGTATGTACTCTGGAACGACTGAAATGCACATGGGCATTTTTAAAGCACGAGCGTTAAGGAATACCCAACATTGGCAGCGTTAACCCGACGAAAGCAAAGAATAAATGTCAGGGTCACAGCTGGGATCGAACCCAAGCATTCTGCGTGGCAATAAAGCATTTTACGTACCACAGAGCTACACCAGGTCTCGAAACTACTATTCAAATGGACGCTCATCTTCGTGAAACGTCAACAGGGAGCTTTAGAATAACGTTTGCAGGGGCTGTGGGCGTTGCGGGCATAGCGGTCACCATATGAGTTTTAGAATAGCGTTCGCTCCCCCTAGGGAAAAGTCTCGGGACTTTCGCCCCGACCACATATCTATAAGCACGGAAGCTACTCACAGCACATTGTAGGCGTTGCGGGCCGCTATCGCCGCACGCTATTTCAGATTTCTGCGTGCAGGCTGCGAACGCAGATGGTGACTCGCGTTACGACGCGTGCGCAGTTGCAGTGACCACACCACAAGGGCTCGAGGTGCGCTATTCTAAAGCTCCCTAATAGTGGTTGCAGTGCTGCCAACCCAATTTTATAAACGTTACATATCTACTCCTTTGATACAACCGTCACGTCGGGTTACCGTCAAGTGTGATTAGTTGCCATGCGCTGAAGTTCATTAATGTAGCAGTGTCCAGGGCTCACATTCTCGCGAGCATCAGCGCTTCATAACAGCTTCTGGTGTTTCTAATACGAATGTTCCAGTTGGCATCGTTGTGCAAGTGCGAACAGCATGTTATATAAACATCTGTAACTCTTCAACATATGTCTGTGCATGCAACATTTGTACGTATATTTAGCGTCGTTTCATGACGTGTCGCTCAATAAAAAAATTGCAATACAGTCACATCCCTCCGCATGCTTCGCATAACGTCGATTCCCAGGTACGTTAGATCTGCCGATTTTTTTTTTCTACGGTAACACAAAGCTTGTAAAAATCACCATGATTGACAGCAGTGCTCGACTTCGTAAGTTTCAAGGTTGCATTCTCATCTACTCTGTGGTAATAAAAGGCATACTTTAAAAAAAATAGGGAAGCGAGTAGTAAGTCGCGCAATACTTCAAACAGTGAAGTTGAACGACACAGATGTATATACGTTTTTTGCCTATAGGTTGCTAGGCTTTATTTATAGTATATTCCAGGTAATTTCTTGGTTGCATGTAGAATGTTTCCAGACTTTAGCTAGGTGGTGATAGGTTGTTTCCAGGTCGCAGCACGTTTATATTCAAGGACTTCAACGGTATCATGCTAGGTTATTTGTAGATTATTTCAAAGTTGTTATTACGGTTCAGCGTGGCTTTGTCTAGGCTAATGTTTGGTAGTGCTTATAGGCCAGGTTGTTCTCAGCTTCTCTTTTAAAAACAAATGAGATCACAGTTGCGCAGGTTTTTCATCAATATACTCGTCCTTGCCACATTTTTCAAGCTATCTTTATTATAATATATTAATTTTCACTAGGCCCACAAACATTGCGTGCCATCGTGCCCTTTTCTGTGCTGTTGCGATTTCATCTGCTATTATGAATTATATGTCTCGAGAAGTTTATTCATTACACACATTTGTCGACATTTGGTGCAATTGCTTTGGGCATTGCACCGGAGGGAAACCATCGGAGGCACTAAGCACGCCGGGATAACACAGAGTTTCCTACTGCAACAAGCCAATCACTGCTAATGGGCAGTGCGTAACAGAAGACTTCCATTGTGCAGTGAGAATTTTATTTTATTAACGCACCCACTGCGAATTTTTCTTGTTCAACAACGCACAGCAAAATCTCCCTCCGGCACTACCTGAAGGTTAAGATGCAGCGCCTATAGAGGCTGTGTTCCAATGCTCACCGTAGACAGCTAAATAGACAGCCAAAAGAACGGTGGCCATCTTACGTCACATTGTCATTCTCACGTAGCCAGTAAAATAGACAGCTCCGAGAATACCGCATGAAAGACAAATATGATGCAGGCTTCTTTGCTGTCTAAACAAGGTGGCGGCTGAGCGAATCACTCAGGTATGCTCAGATAGATGAAATCTCACCGGAAGAGTCGTCTGCACACAAGCTGACACTTCTGCATACGCTCAATGTGAGTAACGTTGATTAAATACGATAGTCTTTCTTGGGGACCTTCGACGCAAAAATTTTGGTCTGTCTGTCTGTCTGTCTGTCTGTCTGTCTGTCTGTCTGTCTGTCTGTCTGTCTGTCTGTCTGTCTGTCTGTCTGTCTGTCTGTCTGTCCACACCTAACGGCATCGGGTGCTTGACACAGCTGACCGGATCCGCAGCGCTCACCTATATTGCTCAAGGTTGAGCGTTATTGCTTGTGCAATTGTCAATTAAAAAGCAATTATTGCGCATGTCTGGGGCGCCATAACAACACGTATATATTCTGCATGTGTGCCTCTTACTAGAAAAGGCATACAAAGTAAATTTAAGGGCCGTAGCGCTTATCACGTTGCGCTGACCATGCAACGGTTACACGAAAAGGCGAGTGTTTTCAACGCTTTGCTAAAACGAAACGGTGGTGGCACGTACCCGTCGCCTTGCGTTCTACACCGTATCACCTCTGAGATGGGCGCGCGCACCCGTCTCAGAGCAACGCGCTTTCTTTTCTAAGACAACTGCCAGATGGCGCTTATGTCTCACGTGTGACGTGACTTGATCCGTTTGTTCGCCTCCGCTGCACGCTCGAGGCACTCTAACGCAGTGCCTTCGGAATACCATTCACCAATTTTCGTGCGCAGAACATCAAATGAATGTCTTCTTCACTCTCTCCACAAGCAAGACTATCGTCTTTCGACTACATTTGGAGATTACATGCAGATACGGGGCCAATTTTTGTTTTTGATTTTAACACAAAATAAGCCAGAAAATACAACTGTTACGTTTGTTTATTTCAGCTTTTTCTGCTCGACGGCAAGTGGCACATTCTCGCGTAAGAGTCGTCTTAATTTGTTCCATTTCTCTAAGAGCATGGGCTCGATGCTGTCTTCGAAGCAGTCTTCGTAGACTGTCTACGTGCTGTCCAATAATCGGAACACAGCCATGTACGGTGTCGCTAGTGCGCGGTTGTGCAACGCGAGCGCTGGTTTTTTCAATCAAGAAACTCGCCAACAGGTGCTGCCTGCGTTGGCTTGGCGTTGCCTAAGAGGGGGAGAGCATAGGGGAGGAGTGGGAGGAGACGCGCATGCTCAGTGTATACCGCGGACGCCACCGGATGATGCTGAGTCATAAAGTGTTTCGCATTTACACTCTAAAAATTTTCCAGACGAACCGAGCAGTCACCTCGAAAAGGGCTTTTTCTCCCTCCAGCAGACGAATTGTGCGCAAAAAATTGCACACAGTACGGCAATGAGAGTCACTTTCCTGTAATTGGAGCAAAGCACTCGTTTTTTTTGTGTGTGTAACTGCAATAATGGTCGCGCCGTGTGCAAGCGACTCAGCGGTACCTACAAAAGCATATTTCCTTTTAGATGGTACCGTAGGGTGGTGTGGTCTAGTGTCAGTGTACGCGCATGCTGACTGAGTGGTCCTGAGTTCGAATACCGTGTGTTTGGTGCAAGTTTTCTAAACTTTATTCCTGAATGTGATGCTTTCACATCGATTGTACATTTAAACAAATGCGCGGCTACTCCTTCAAAGTTACTGCCGAAATAGTGCAATGGGTGTGGTAGGTCAGTTACTCCTCTAAAGGAGAAACCTGAATATCTCTCTTTCTTCTTTACATTTTAGAGTATATTATGCACCACGTTGGATGTGTGTACCGTGCTCGGCTGCTGGATCGATCGCGGCATTGATCCCGACTGCGGCGGTTGCATTTCGGTAGAAATGAAATGGTAGAGACCCGTTTACAGCTGTACGCAGAACTTTGTGAACTCTACAATAACCCAGCCAAGACACTGCTCCACATTTCCTTGCAGGTTTCACGTTGAGCACAACTACCTACATCTTTTTTCATCAAGACTAGCCTATGGTGTTTATAATGAGGAATCGCTAGAAGACCATGAGGATAAGCGACATGAACGCGAAATCGAGCACAGCACTGGCCTTTTAACCAGGAACGTTAGAATGGCGGCAGTCGTGGTGTTGTTTCCCTGGCGAGGTTAAGTTGCGAGACTTTGGCAAAAATTTCTCGGCGTGATCGACTCCTTTTGTGAGCTGTGAATCTTACGATAACAAACTTAAATCGGTGTTTCTCACTAAACGTAAAAGAATAGCAGGAATTCTCTTGCGGACTGTTTGCTCACCTTCTATAGAAAATCTGTTGACACGATTCTTCCGGAAACACCGCAATGGGACTTTTTGTCACAGGAACACGTAGTCACATCTAGTTCTACTGTAAAGAGCAAGCTCAAGATCAACGTGCACGCCTGCATGGATTTTTGATTCAAGTGGTGCTCCTTTCTCAATGTGCATCGAGTGCATTGAAGGTGGAAATATAGACCACTACATTGTTCTCGAGCATTTTGAACCTCCAAAAGAAAGCTTTATGGACAACATGAAGGAAATGATCTTGATGAATCCTTCAATAAATACTTAATTTCAAGTTGGAGGCTCCTAGGAATGTAATATGACTATGAAACATGGTTTTATCTGCTTAACGTGGATTGACTGGCTCAATTTAAAGCATCTGCAGCCTCTTTGCTGGCTGCCATCAAAACACTAAAAGCAGCTATCGCCTTACGAATTGGCCTCAGGTGTTAGTTTACCCATCATGCCTAGAGGCGTACTAACAAAAAGCTTCCTGGCCGAGATAGCCAGTGGGTTTGATTCCCATGAACCTGCGTATACCATTCGCAAAATTTCAACAGCGAATATATCTTGCAAGATATTTTAAAGCAATTTGAATTTCTTTTAATATTTGGAGATATTGACACCGTTTAAAGGGATCTCATAGGGGCCCCCTTACTTTCATCACGTCACCTCGCTGCAGTCAATAAAACGAGGTATGATGACGTCATAGCCTCTAATCATTGCTGCGTTTGTTCAACAGTGTATACTTCTTGCACGGCTGCTGGTCGCGATTGAACGAGGGGGTCGCATTTCTGTATGCTCACGTTATTTGTCATTCTTGGGGCTCACGCAAAAGTGAAACTGAAATAGTGAGCAAGTTTTAACTACTTATCTGTCACGTGCAACGAGAATATGAACATGGTGACTTGCTGAGAGAAAGACAATATTTTGTGTTATGACAAGAGGACCCCCCCCCCCTGCACATTGCATCTAGAAAACGCGAGGCCAAATTGCATGTGTCAGTATTCCTTTGTTATTGCTCCAGCGCCAACGCTACAAAGTATGGTGGAATGTACTGTCTTTCCATCACGAAAAGCAATTGTCATTTCTTTGAACGGATATTTTAGCCAATCGCATCTATTATATACGCAGCCTTAACGCCTGTTTTTTTTTGCGCACACGAAAATAAATGGAAAAATACCTGTGTTGTCCCTCTTCTTTAATGTTCATTCGATTTGTCTGCGTAAGTTGCTTTTAAGTTCATTACAGTTCGTTCACCATTACAGCAATTCTGATTTCAATGAATGGCCACGAATTTCTTTCTATATTTCTGCCTCACGTGCCTCAGAAATGCAGCACTGCGCGCGTCGCCACTCTAAAGAAACGTAATCAATGTAACTTCACAGAAAGTGCCACTCACTTCGTCGAGGCCTTTCTCCCAAATTGGCACCACTCGAGTCGGAGGCAATTTTCCGCGGTCCACGGCCACTCATTCACATTCAAATAATCCTGTGCACGTTAATGCTTCGCTTCATGGGGCCCTGCGTGCAGTGTAGTTGCGGAGCTGCGGTTTACCGTATTTCACAATATTAAACGTGTTAACTACTACTACTACCTCTACCACTTCGACTACTACTACTACTACTACTACTACTAATAATATTATTAATAATATTAAAACTACTATTACTGCTATTGCTACCACTACTACTACTTCTACTACTACTACTACTACTACTACTACCATCAACACCACCACTAATGAATTGAGATACCATGAAACCGCCTTGAATCAAGGCTGTTGGATACTATCTGTTACAGTAATTATTGCATATTTGCTCTTAGGGCAAAAGCCTGAGGAATCTTGTCGAACGCAGAAGGTGATTGTTGGCGATGTCTACGCCAATACCTGTAATGCTAAAGTCTATCATCATGGTAATTTTTCACCCGATGACGTCACCACGAATGATCGTCAAAAATGGACGCCATTATGACGACGCACAGGGTAACATCACGTGATGACGTGAACACAGAACATTGTCGCTGGGTCAAACATGCGTCAATCTCAAAGCCAGTGACAATCCAACTCAGGTGCAGAAAACGTGCAGCGTGCTCAATTCTGGAGGCTGTTCACCGGCTCCATGCGCAGTGCTAGGAGCAAGAAGCTATGAGGGGAGGGGAGGGGAGGTTAATAATGCAAGCTGCTAAGATAGTTTTCGTCTTCGAGTCTTTCTACGCCAATGCTTAAGGATTTCCCGAAACTTTTTTTCACCGGCGCATGGGTGGGTTGCTAACCTGTAAGGCTGTGAGCAGTCAGTTTACATGTTCCAACAACCTCATTAAGAGAGAAGGTATGTGTAATATTGAAGAAGTGTAAGCATTCCATGTGGTGCCCAAAAAGTACTGTCTTCTTACAAATATGATAGCTCCTGGTATCTGGGTTACTGTAGGATACTTATTTGTGACAGTTGCTTCTGGTAACTGCATACCTCAGAAATTGTGCTCTCTTTCCATTTCTAATACGAATTTCAAAGCAATCAGTATCAGCAAACAACTACTGGACGTGGAGCTTTGTACCACAGAAAAGTGTCTCAAATTCATCAGATAAAAACACGTTGACCTCGAAGGCTTCTCTGTTTTCTGTTAACATAGTAGCGAAGGCAGCTTTTTCACCTCTTCCTCTACTCCAAGTTTATTCGTTTTTTTTGTTTTATTCTATTTTTTATTGGGGGCACGCTTGTTACATTGATGAAGTCACAGGGGTAATTACTTTGTCTCATTTTCAACAACCCACCGTACCAGTGCACATATATTGGAATCTTAACCAGAGAGCAAGGTATTTGAATCACACAAGTGAAGATTCCTCTATAGAAAAAGCCCTGTAATGACAGCTGAAAAGCTTGACGGTCCGCTTGACAGGACTTGTGAGCCTAGAGTGAGAAAAAAGCCGAGTTTCTCGCTGAGCTTGAACAATGGTAATTTAGTACATATTTTGTGAAAAAGAACTTGCTAGTAAACGTTCCAGCATACGTGATGGAACCCGAATCCGAATCCTCGACTCTACGGCAGCATTTTACATAGTGGCTAATATGCTTGAGGCCAATGTGCTTAGCTCCAGGTCACGTTAAAAACACAGGTTGGTCGAAATTTCCAGTAGCCCCCACTATGGCGTCTCTCACACTCATACCAATGTTTTGGTACGTCGAAATTTTACATATATTAGTATTAGCATAAGTGATAACCGCTATTTCTAGCTTTTTTAAACGGCCAGACAAAAACACATATAACAGTCTTTTATGAAGTATATCAAAACGTAATACACTGAATTTATTACCAAGCTGATAAAGGAACAATGTAAAGAGTTCAAAACAATCATGCCTATGTAAATGAACGTTCGTTGGTTAACCGAGTAATGACGTATTCGTAATATATGCATGCAGTGGGTTATATGAAAATGAAAACTTATTTCTGAAAGGTCAAAAGTTTTACCTGTGCGAGTGTCAAGTCTGGTCTTTCCAATATTTGCGCTCGTGTCCTTCGCATGGATGGTATGGGAAAAGAGAGTCAAAATAAACTAGATGTGGGCATGACAAGAAACTAAAGGCAGTCAGTCCACTTGTATTTAGCAGATAGTGTTTATTAGAGAACGATAAGAAGGTAGGATAAGGCGTGAGTAGCGTTAAAAGTACCATAAGTGACTCTGAGTTCCAAAACTTGAGAGGTTTTTTTTTTCTAGCTCTCGCTACACTTTCTGCGGGTGCTATCGCGACCTCGCCACTGATTCCAAAAAGTACGTGGACAGTGTCAGCACTAAGCATTAAGCTGATCAGGATTTCATGCTTTTCAGCTACTGTCTGTGATCTCTTGCGTAGTCGAAAGTGCGCCAAACGGAATCAAGTCAATTGACCACCAACGATGGTCATGTGAAACAGGGCAGGACGAGCGCGCAACTGCATGGAAAAGCAAAATAAGAGACAATTCGGTACTGACATCACTCTTATATGAACCAATCAAGTGTTTGCATCCGCGTGATGTCACGTAAACAGAGTACTGGCGTCACAAATGCTGCTTGAAAGACAGGATATGCCCAGAGAGAATAACGCATTCATTCTTCTAAATTTCGAGAATGGTTTAAGAGCAATTTAGGAAGCACCCGTTTATTTACGGAAATAGAGGGAGCTGTTGCATTAGTCGCCGCGATTTGCAACTCTGGGAAGCGCCTCCAGTTGAACGCTTCGGTTTTAGCTCCTCTGTATAGGTGCACACTGAATAGCGGTCGCACAATAAATGCTCCATCTTGAAACGTGGACTCCAGAAAACATTGCTTCCTGGAAAAGAGGTGCGGAGAAAGGTGGCTTCTTAAACGAAGTGTTAAAAGCGGGGAATGAACAAACATGGCTCTGGAGGACGGGGTTTTCTATATGTCCGTTTTGGGCGACGTCCCGCGCTGGGGGTTTCTTCGTTATAGTGAAAAGGCTCGTCGACTTTTTCGGTATTCTGTTTACCTGATTTGAGCGCGAACTACACACAATGAAGCTCCTTCTGGCTCATTACAAATGCAAATCGCCCTTTCCCGGCACTTGTCTGTCGCATTGCTTCAGACGATGAGGTGCTAAGGACGGCGGGATGCGTGTTGCCGCCGGTGGAAGGCTTCGCTCCTCACCATGCTGTCGTCAGCGCTGCTGTCGCAGACGACGCTGCTGCCGCCGGTCGCGATGCCGACATCGGTGAATTTGTGCAACAGGAAAGTATTGTTGCCCTGATCGGAAATAACGAGGTGCTCTTAGCGAAGCTTCTCTCGCACTCACAGCTGTTGAGAGATAGAGTGACTTGGTACACGTTCACCTTGCAATGATACGCTAAATAGCGTTGACTCAGGCATAGTATTCTGCAGTGTAGTATAGCAATGGTGTCGCAAAGAAGTTAGTGCAAGGAGAGTGATGAGTAGAAAAAGAGTAACGAATGAAGTATAGACATATCATAGCCACGTGTAATAATAGTGTAGAAATGAATTCATTGAAACATCCGCTCGTTTTCTTGTAAGCAAATGAGATAACTGCGGCCCCTAAATGAGCCGATCTCAGTTACGACCTTCTTTCAGGATAGCTTCAGCAATCCTCTAGCTGTTGCACAACGAAGAAACGGGAATTTGAACAAGATATAGAAACAAATATCACGAACACTGATGTGCGCGTTTTACTACCAGACACCTAGGACAAGGTGTTCCGTAGTGCACTTCGTAGAGTCAACTCTAAATTTTTGTCTTTTATTAAGTATACTTAACGAAGAAATTAAAAATACCCACGCTTGTCGGACGTCGAAATAACCTTGAGGTTAAGTTAACTATAACTCTTCCTATGTATAAACCTTATCTTTTCATGTGCAGCTTATTATACTGTAGTGTTCTTTGGATTACTCCGCCGTAATACTGTGTGTTCGAGAGAACTGGAGTACAGTCACAGACTTCAATTAGCACACTACGCTGACACACCCATCGGTATCTTTTGCTTTTAATGCGATAGAAACTAAATGGGCACTCTCAGCTCAATTTTACCGCCGGCGTCGGCATCGCTCACCGTATATGTATATACGTATCTTTATATAAGTAAACGCGAGAAAGAAAAGTAGTCCATAAAAAGACTCCGGCATGCGGAATCGAACTTCGGACCTCTCATACGTGAGTGCGAGGCATTAATTACTGAACCACAAAGGCGCACCTCCTTCAACGTTCAAACGGGAAGGTATTTATATGTACCACTTACCGCTGCTGAAGGCAGCATTACCAGCAAGATGTTGCAATGAGCGGGCTCGGAGTAGAGGTGGTCGGCGCCTAGCTCGTCGCGATGCGCCTATGCGCGCTCATCTCCCACGCGTGCCGTGCTCCGCGCAGAGAAGGGGCATTGTCCGCGAACTAATCCTGTGGTGGGAAATAATCGCGTGCTTTCGACTTTGACCGGAACGATTGCGTTTATTTGCGGGCACAGAAAGATCACTTCGCTCTCTGAACAGACCCCCGTTCGCGGAAAGAGTGCGCTTTTCAAAAAGAAGTAACAACTGGGACACTTGTTCGCACTCATACCTGTAGCTATGATTACGTTTCATGCGTCGTCCTTGTTTAAACAGCACCTTAAGTGCCGAGGCGTAAATGCTGTTAGTTTGCTCTCGTCCTGTGTGTGTCGTTTTCGTGTGTCATTTGTGCGTTAGCAGCGCGCTCGTTTCGATCTGCTTGCCGTTCGACACGTCACATTTCAAGTTGTTGCTATCGCATTCATTGCTTCGCCTTTGTGGCGAAACTGACTTTTTTTATTTACTTACATGCGCATACCGCTTTCAGGGTTGCTGCTCAGTGCTCCTCGTAATCTGCCTTTATTGATTATTATGCGTGCTATGTCGAGAGAGTGCGTTTTTTAACGGTCAAGCAGCACGCTGACAGAAAACGCATGGCGTGGAAAGGAGGCAACAATGGCTCCCAAGATCGAACGCTCGCTGGCAAATGGTTAGTGACTGATGAAACTATACTGCCATAGTATGTTTGAACTCGTTGTTTTCTCAAGCTTCTAGTCGCCTTTCTTTTCTTTCCTCTTTGAACCTTCTCGCATAAGCTAGCGAGGCGTAGGACATGATTTGCCTCAAGGGCCACGAACATGGGAATTGGTGAAGCGTTCGAACAAAGTAAGCTGGAGCCATGCTCTTAATTAACAGCTTGAATGGCCTCGGTACTTGGCACAGCACACGTCGACGTTATTAGAAATCAACATAACTCACCTTTCATTTATCCAACATCATCATCACCGTTAGTTTGACTACACCCACTGCCGGGCAAACGCCCCTCTCATGATCTGCAAGCCTACCCGACCTATGCTTTCTGCTCTCACGTTATACATGCAAACTTTTTAATCTTATCTATCCCCCCTCCCTGATTTTCTGTCTTCCTCTCATTCGTTTGCCTTTTCACTGAGCCCTGTCAGGTACCCATATTTGACCAGCGGCTTTGCCGCCTACGTGCTACGTGCTTTGCTCATGTTCATTTCCTCTACTTGATTTCAACTATGAGGTCGCTAAACCTCTTTTTCTCCTTCATCCACTCTGTTCTCTTGCTGCCACTCAAGGTTTCACCTATCATTTCTTGCTCCATCGCTCAATGCGTTATCCTCAATTTATGTTAAGCCTTCTTCATTTGCCTCGGGGCACGATTCTTGGCGTAATCACCTTGTGGGCTATCTACTTCGACCTCCGGTGATTGTCTGGAGCTGATTGTCCAAATGACAGGGACAGAATGCTTCCATCGCAACGAACTGCACTCATGCATTTGCTTTCAAAAACACGTCTTGAAAGCCAATCAATCGTGGAAGCCAATCACGATGAATTCCAATCACGTTAGCCCTTCACTTTTGCACAACTTGGCCGCCCGCCTACCGTACTTGAAACAGAGCATTCAATCCTTGCATTGTTCTGAAGCAACCTAGCTGGTTCATACGCAAGTTTCCTATTGTCAACTTTGAGTTTCCCTTCTATGTGTTCATGGTGCGAGCCGAGGATTTGTTTTTCTTGGCTCACAATAAAGGATGCCAAGTTTGAGTGTCCTGTTATGTATATGTCGTATTCTTTCTTCCTCTTTACCATGCAAATGTCTGGTGGGCTGTGTGCGTTGACGTTGTCAAGAGCACAAAAAAGTCTGCGCACACTATACTTGCCTTATGGCTTTGTGCATTATGCTCCGATAAATCGCCGCTACGTATGCCAATGCAGACATGCGAATTCTAGCGTGACAGACAACTTGGTGATCTGCTCACCGATTACCCGAATACTAGTTGGCACTACACACTCAAAAAGGAAACCTGGCTGTAGGAATACTGATTAATGAAAATCCAGCGAGCACAGTATTCAGAACCACTGCCTTTCGTATTTAGAAGACATGGGTCATAAGACATACGTTTGTTGCTACTGTATCCTTGCACAGAACGTAGTTTCTGCAGGTACCGATGAAAGCACTCAGCGATAAATGTAACACGCATCGTTCTGCTGCCCGTTGGACACTGAACTCAAGATGCTCACCAACGATAAAACGTACGTCACAACTTTGCGCATACCAGAGAACACAAGGAAATGCGGAACACTAAACCACGTGAGGGAGTTTGTCATCGCAGACCATTTTTATGAGCGCGCCTTTCCATGCAGAGCAAGGGCTCCACTGAGTAATAATAGCGTGTTACGAGAGTGCTAAAAATTTTTTTTCCTAATAAAGTTTTTCTTTATAATAATAAAAAACGCCAGGCCTGCGCGGAAGGCTTAGCACAGTCACCGCGAAATCTAGAAGAGCGGTCTTTCAGAGCTTTTCCTAAACAATCATTGGGTAACTGCTGCAAGCACATTTGCTGGGTACCCACAACGGCATTATACGTAACAATTTCTGGCTAATAGGCCGGCATTCGCTATGCTATACTTCACCATTCTTCTGAGAAGTGCGGTATTCACTAAATACCTGCAAGGATCTTTGTGACAATTGTTCATGCAGTGGCTGATGGCGATGGGGAATTATGCCTGAAGTTAGTATGTGCCACAGTTAATAGCTGAACAAGAACAATATCTTGTAATGGGTTGGGGCATTGGACGACCCACTCTTTACGCTATTCGCATTATGTGACGCCTACTTTTTATGATGCTGTTATAAAACGCCTTATTACTCATATTAACGTGATTCCTTTTCCAACACTAAGCCTGCCTTACGCAAGTACCCAAGCACCGGTGTGGCTCGTTGTAGAACTCTGGACTGGCACGCAGTGGACCCGGGTTTAAGCCCCACTGTGTCCTTAGTAGTATTATGTTTTTTTCCTATTTCGTGCGAAATGTTTACGGACACCGGTGGCGGTGGACAGCTACGGCACCACGCCTGACTAGAGTTGTGATCTCTTAACTGCTTTCGCTGGAAAACTGTCATAAATTCTTTGTTCACTACATCTGCATAATAATGTTGGGGGAAAGAAATGCCATTTGTAGAACGTAGCGATTGCTTTGAATTCGATTCTAACTCAATTATTCATTATTACTTTCTGTTCCCTTTACACACTGTCGTGCTTCAATCGCAGCTCCCATAATTCCCCATTCGATGTCACTTGAAACTGCAATAAACCGCTTTACGCCCGAACGTTCGTGACCTATTAAATTGACACTGGTCCCGAATACGAGCAAGCCTACTACTACTGAAAAACTACGCGTTTAGAAAAAAATGGTACTTCAGCACAAACATTCGACGATTTTCGAAACAACTGACAGGAGTAGTGTCTACAAGGCCAAATGCAACGGAATCTACAAGGATACCAGCTAGTGAAAAGCCTGCGTGCCATTTCTGATTAGATTGGTAGTTTGTTTAGGACATCAAAATATCACTTTGGCCACGTCGTCGATAAACCCGCAAAGCGAAAACACTTTCAGCTCTGCTCGCATCCTTTAGACAAGGATTGTGAATTTGACCTGAGACAGCAGGCCGCAGTTCCACAATTATATACCCGCAAGGACCACAGACATTCTCCCCTTCACTTCAGCCTTGCAATGCTGAAGTAAAAGGGAGGAGAGGGTCGAAGGGAATATCTGAAAGAACGTTATTTGAAAGAACGATGGCCGAGCACGCCATGCTCAACCGCCTCACTGACCACCTCGAGTCTAACGAATGCTATACCCACAACATGATTGGCTTTCGGTCGGGGCTCTCGACTCAGGACGCCATGAAGCTGATCAAGCACCAGGTCATTGACTCCGGCTCCGCCGACACCAAGGCGATTCTTGGATTGGATTTGGAAAAGGCTTTTGACAACATATCGCACGCCTTTATTCTCAAGAGCTTGTCTGAGTTTCACGTCGGCAAGCGGGCGTACAACTTTGTGGCTCCTTCCTTTCGTCGCGGTCCACAAGACTGAAGATTGACGATTTTTTGACCCACGAAATTACCCTTGGGCCAAAAGGGACACCTCAGGGGGCGGTGATCTCCCGGACGCTGTTCAATATCTGCATGATCAACCTGTCGAGGGCCTTGAACAAAATCCCGAACATTAACCACGCGATCTACGCAGACGACATCACCATCTGGTGCCTCAGCGGATGTGAGGGTCAGGTCGAGAGTGCTTTGCAAGAGGCCATCGATGTGACGGCGTGCTATCTCATCCCCACCGGGCTAAGGTGCTCGCCCGCTAAGTCCGAGCTCTTACTGTATAAGAAGAGGCCCAGAGGCGGTTCTCACCGGTCCTGGAAGCCAGCAATGGAGAGCCACATTACGTTATTCACCGGTAACGGCTCCCCAGTTCCGCGGGTGGACACTATCAGGGTCCTTGGAATGTTTATCGAGTCTAACGGAGCCAATGGAGCCGCCGTCAAACGCATTTGTTCCAAGACCAAAAGCGCCCTCGGACTGATTCGAAGAATCGCTAACAGGCACCGCGGAATCAGGGAGGACAATCTGATCCGGATTATCCACGCATTCGTGCTATGCCACCTCGCTTATTCGGCGGCTATGCACAACTGGCTCGTGTCGGAGCGCAACAAAATCAATGCCCTAATCAGAAGAGTCTTCAAGCTGGCCCTTGGTATTCCCATTCGAACGCACACGGAAGACCTCCTGAAGTTGGGAATCCACAACACGTTCGAAGAAATTGTCGAAGCCCAAGAGTTTTCACAGTTTGTCAGACTGTCTAGCACCCCAGCGGGTAGAGCCATACTCGGCATGCTGGGACGAAACCCCACGGTTGTCGGTCCTGACGCTGTGAAGCTGCCCAACGACGTAAGATCCAAGATCCAGATTGCGCGGATGCCGCGCAATATGCATCCAACCTACAACGAAGCACGAAGACGAGCCAGGGGTAAATCTCTGCTCGCCAGTGCCCGCTTGGACAAGGATCGAGCCTGCTTCGTCGACGCTGCTTCGTACATTCAAGAAGAAGCCTTCTCCTCAGTGGTCGTCGACTGTGATTGCAGAGTCATCAGCTGCGCTACCATCCGCATTTCTAGTTCCAGCGTTGCAGAGCAGGTTGCCATTGCTCTTGAATTGACGGATGGTGTACATGACACAATTTATTCAGACTCCAAGGCCGCTATCAAGGCCTTCCAGATGGGCATGGTGGCTCCCCAGGTCCTACAGATTATTCAAAAAGTCAAAGACCTCAAAAATCACTCATTGGTCTGGTTTCCTGCGCATCTTGGAACCATTGAGGGTGCCTCGCTCAATCCCAACGAGGAGGCGCACTCGGCTGCACGAGGTTTGACTGACCGTGTGCCGGGTAACGCGTCATCTCCTGGGCGACCTGAGCCTCTCTGCTCGTACAACGAGATATGCAAGCGCCACTATCTGTCAAGAAGACTGCTGCCTCTACCACACTCCTCGCTATGCAGGGCCCAAGCTGTTACTCTCCTACTGCTACAAACAAACACTTACCCGAGCCCTGCGGCACTGCACACAATGTACCCTGAACGGTTTCCAAGCCCGGACTGGCCCCTGTGTGGTGGTTATGCGGACATCGAGCATGTACTGTGGGGCTGCGCCTCTGCCGTTCCCCCTTTCACCCAAGAGGAAATGAAGCGACTCATTAAGGCCCAGGACCAGACCTCTCAAATCCTGGCCGTCCAGAGGGCCCGCGCGAGGGCCGTCAGGTTTAACCTGATGGTCCCCGAGTGGGCCTAGCCAGGTGACGCTGAGTTTACTCGCGTCTATTGTGGACCGAATGAAGTTGTTTCACTCACTCTATATCTGAATCCTGTAAAATTTATGCACGGCATTTGGCACCACCATTCAAGAAACACAACGACACTAATCTCCAGAAGGCTCCAAATACGGACAGCCGTTGCAATAATGTGCCATCGCTCCAAGGCTGTGTTCAAGCAGACCGTTATATCTTCCAATGTTTGCGCAAGCACTCGGGGACACAGAAGAGAACACAAATGGGCACAACCTAACAAGCCTATTTTTCAAAAACATTCACTCTATACCCTTTAGATATGCGCAATCTGGTCACCAAAAAAAGGCAGATCCCACGTACAGCGGGAATCAAGAATATGCGAAGCACGAATAAGAAATATTTATATGTCACTTTAAAATCGGCACAACGTTACGAGGTGGAGGTAAATGATGCTGTACATGATTTCCGTCTCATGGTTATCACGTTTCGATGTGTCGTTTTTCATAGGATCATGCTTCATAGATCGTTCTTCATAGCATCATCTACTCACGCCACGTGATACCAAATTAAGAATATTTGGAGCTAGTGAAACAGCCGCGAGCATGCTATGAGCGTAGTATGTCGTCATGTTCTTACATGACACGTGTGTCAGGATTATCATGTTTGCACCAGACATATATTTCGTAATCCATTGATGTCACGCAATAGCGAATTTGATGTATGTGGAGCTAGCAAAACAGCCACGAGCGCATCATGAAGGGTCCAATATACTCCAATGTAGCATTCACGCGCGCACACGCTGGGCACAGCGACGCTACGTTAGCAAAATGTGAGCACTCTACAGTCCGACGCCAGGCGTGACCAGCACGACCTTCGTCCGCCAGCGCAACTCGACGGCAACCGGCTGCATTTTGCTGCATTTTGTGACGATGCGTTACTCCGCCAACACTGCGTCTCCCTCTTTTCGTGACGGAGGGACGATGGATGCGCTGAAACGCGCATGCATCAAAGCAATGCAGAGCAGCACGCACCTGCGAGTATATGGCAGGACCGGCGCCTGGCGTGGCAAATCCGGCGAGACGCATTGAAATGAACGCCGGCGAGCATGCGCACCACGTCACATCGAAATGTATTGGCGCTTTGACTGTGGCATGTAGTCATGTTCGCACAAGACACACATCTCATGATTATCATGTTTGCCCAAGTCACATACTTTCGTCATCCATTGACGTCACGTAATACCAAATTTTGCATGTGCGAAGTGAGCGAAACAGCCGTGAGCACATCATGAGTGTGGCATGTAGTCATGTTGTTACATGAGGCGCATGTCGTGAGTATCATGTTTGGATGTGTCATTTACCTTTGTCATCCGTTCGCGTCGAGTAAAGCCGAGTTCGGTACATGTGAAGCTAGCGAAACGGCCGCCAGTGCATCATGAGCGTGGCGTGTGGTCATGTTGTTACATAACACGCATATTACGATTTTTATGTTAGGGTCGGTCGTTTGCGTTCGCCATGCAATCACGTCATACCATAACAGTTTTGCAACATGTCATGTGAACGAAACCACCGCAACAGCTGCAGGACCAGGAAATGTTAATCATGACATTCATGACATAAAATTCTTGATTTTCATGTTGTGACTGGCCAGATATGTTCTTCCTACATTCATGTTATTCCATACCAAGATTCGTATCGATACCATTATTGAAACGGCCAGGAGAGCCGAAAGTCTTAGGCGGATAGATAGATAGATAGATAGATAGACAGATAGATAGATAGACAGATAGATAGATAGATAGATAGATAGATAGATAGATAGATAGATAGATAGATAGATAGATAGATAGATAGATAGATAGATAGATAGATAGATAGATAGATAGATAGATAGATATGCTCAATGTCGCCGAAGTTCGCCAAGAAATGCTTCGCAGTTAAAAGACCGGGATAGTGAAGCCATCGCCCCTAAAAACACACAGGAACTTTCAAACAGCCCTAAGAATGGACAACTATGTCTGTCTAGCGGGAAACATGTCATGCCTTTCCAGAGGCGTTGATCAAGCAAACAGCAATCGCTAGATATTGTGCTGCCATCTGTGAAGCATTGTGAGATTCTTCAAAGCTTCCGAGGCAGCAAGCGTGCGGCGTATATCTTGGAGGCCATGCGAATCTTGCTTTAGATCAAAAGTATGTATGTATCATTCACGCACGCGCGCTGGTACAATCTATTGTGTGCATATGTGTGCATGAGAGTGTATAACGAAACATATTAATAAGTATGTACTTAGCGGTGGAAGGGGCACACTAGGGGCCGGATTTCGCAATTGCGTTCAACTTTCAAAGGCAATGCTTATGGATCCACCAATTTACGGTCTACACGAAGTTAACAATGCGATCACTTGATCATCAGACACACACGAGATAGATAGATAGATAGATGGATAGATAGATAGATAGATAGATTGATAGATAGATAGATACATAGATAGATAGATAGACTCAATGTGCGAAATATTTCGCATTTAAAATGCATTGTCTTTTGAAAGATTGCGCGAACAAACATCTTTTCAACTCTATGGTATGCTTTTTGCAGGTAGTTTGTTTTTGCACAATATCTTTTGTGCAATAGTGAGTTCTTTTTTTATTGTTTTAGTGCTGTTGTATCCTATTTTGTCTACAGTGTCGACCGAAACCAGTGGCATCAAAGTAAAGCTTTACTTTTGGAGGTTCACACAAATTAACGTTTCGCATCCTGGCTTACACTCTCCCACCATCACATGGGCTCAGTTTCTATTGTTTTTCAACGGAAATCCGGCGGAAACGGCATCAAAGTACCATTCTAAGGGATGTTTGTATTTTGTTTCTTACGTTCTTGTTTTATGTCGCATCTAGGTCACCAAACTAAGGCCGATTTCATTGCCCCGTCATTACACAACTTTTAAATCCCAGCTTATGCGCTTTTTCCGGTAAGACCCATAAAACGCGCTTTCATTTTCTTCAGCTTTCCCCAATGACATCCGTTTTTTTTTTTCATCGTAACACTTTCAAAGCTACCATCGCCTAGCTTTTACCCGAAACGAATGCATCCGGGCAGCAATGGCACCATTTTCGCCCTGTGATGATCTTCAGCTGATTCCGTGTTCTCTTACTTTCTGTTTGGATGCATCTGAACCGCATATAGCAATAAATGCAAGCCTGATCACTGGACAGAAAGAAAAAAAAAACGGCAGCATATCCACGGAGTGAATGATGGATAGTGGCGCGAAGCGTCCGTCCATTCGTTCTTGCTTCCGTCCATCCATGCGTGCTTCTGTGGGGCCGCCCGTGCATCAATCTGCCCGTCTGTGCGTGTGTCTGTTCGTGCGTCCGTCCCTGCTTTCGTCCATGCATCCACTCCTGCATCCGTCCATACGTCCATCTGTCCGTGCAACCATCCGTGCGTCCGTCCATGCATCTGTCTCTGTGTCCGTTCGTGCACCTATTCAACACTCCAAGTACCAACATCTTGCATCTTTTCATGATATATTCCGCATATAGAAGCACCGCCATCCAGTGGGTATTCCAAGGACTGAACGAGAGGAGGCGCACGCACACTTTCTTGCGGCTTGCACTTCGTGTCTACTTCCCACCTTTAACCACCTCGAGTTCATGGTATATACTAGTTTACTGTATTCATGGCACTGTGGCCCAACGTTCGCTAAACCCTTCAAAAACCTAGGAGGTTACGCCCAGCGACTATAACGTAGCAAACCTTTCTTGTCTTCTGTGCGTTGTTGAACAATAAAAAATTCGCAGCGTGCGCGTTAACTAGAAGCCAAGTTCTCCTGTCTCTTATTCTCCCTTAGCATGTACATTGAGCATTATCATTTATTGGTCAACAATGCACCGAAGAAATCTCTCCCCGGCACGACCTTGGAGGTCTAAACGTTATACTTGTTACACACTACTGTAACGGCTACGAGTGACGAACGAGTGCCGCTATAAGGAGCTTCGCCCCTAAAAACGAAGTATTCTGGAAGTTCGCACCAAGTTGCGCAACGTTTGGCACAGCAGAGCCCGGGCCCATCACCACTGCATGGTACTCCTGTCGAGTGACTCGTCTAGTTTTAACACGCGTGACTTATTCTTCGGGAGCACTAGCTTATTTAGAACGCCCCTATGACTGTCTAGGCAACCGTGGAGAAGTTCTTGCTTCCTCTTTCTATCTCATGTTCTTTCTTTTGCGCCTGTTGCTTTAAACTATACCACTGTGTGAAATGCGCGTCGTCTCCATCAATTGCACTGCGCAGCGGTCTCCAACCCAGAGCGCGTGTATACTGCTCGAAGATTGCTAAGCAACGTTGCGGCAAAGTGTTTTTTTGCATAATCATGGCCGTATTTATGTTTGACTATCAGCTTCGCTGTTAAAATACTTTCATCAAGAATGTGAAAACATCTTCTGAAGTTGCGAAACCGAAATGATCAACTGCTCTCAGGGACGTTTTATTTTGTTTAATTGAGTGCTTTACTTTGTGATTTTACTGCATCTTTGCACACGTTACCGTATATCCGTTTCTTAGTATGTGTTTGAATGCAGTATCGCTTTTCTGTTTGTTTATGCGGATATTGATAAATGTAAACCCTTCTGCCTAATGGCATTGGCAGTAGCAAAAGTAGTCTAAACTTCAGACGCAATATTTATCGCGCTTATTCTTATTCATTTTCATACCTTGAAAAATGAAACGGCGGCACGTCTCGAATTGTTTGATTGTGCACGCGTGTCAACCCGAAGGCTGGTATGCCCTTATTATGGGGCGTATCTAAACGGAATCGGACAAGATTGGAGTTAAGCACCCACATGATTTTACAAGTTAATCTATAGTAAGATATGTGAAGTTTAACGTTCCAAAACCACGATATGCTTATGAGACACGCCGTGGTGGAGTGCTCCGGGAATTCCGACCACCTGGAGCTCTTTAACGTGCAACCAAATAGCACGGGGTCCTACAGCATTTTCGTCTCCATCGAAAATGTAGCTGCTGCAGCCGGGTTTCGATGCTGCAACCTACGGGTCAGCAGCCAAGTACCTTATCCACTAGAAAAACGCGGCGGGGTTAGGTGAGGTTTACTGGCGTTTACTGGTGAGGTTTACTGATGAGGTTCATGCGTCACCTCACATATACTAAATTCGACATTACGTTACTAGAACGGATGGTGAAGGTAAGTGACTGGTGCAAACATGATAGCCATGACATGCGTGTCATGTAAGAAGATGTGTACATGCTATGCTTACAGCTGTTTTGCTAGCTTAACGTATACCAAATTTTGTGTTACGTGATGCGAATGAATGGCGAATGTTTATGAATGTGGCAAACTTCATAATCATAACATGAGCGTTATTCAAGAACATAAGACGCTCATAATGCGCGCGCGGCCGTTTTGCGAGCTTCACATATACGTGACGTGAATGGGCGACGAACACAAGCGCCAGGCGCAAGCATGATTATCATGACATTGAAGTCACGTACGGCCAAATATAAGTCCAATTCGTAACGTTGTGATGATTTTAAAATGACATAATAAACTTCCTCATTCGTGATTTGCATATCACCGATTCTCATTCTACGTGGGATGGCCGATCTTTATGATCATCGTCACCATCATCATCTATTGAAATTTTATCTAATGTTTGCCTGGCTTGCTTTTGTGAGCTCACTTCACTTCAAAAAAGCTTGTTCTTGATAACCTGTCGACTTTCGCGCATACCCACTTCAGGCATCACTCTTCATCGCCATCAGCCACTGAATGCGACACGAAATTCAGACGAAATTCGTGGCAAATGTTTAGCGGGTACTACGCTTCTCCGAAGAATGACGAAATATAGCATAATGGAAGCCGGGCTACTACAGAAAAATTATGATTATTTATAGTGTAGTAGGTACCCAGCAAGTATGCTTGCAGCGTTTACGCAAACAGTGTTTAGAAAAGTCCCTGAAAGGCCTCTTTTCGTGCTTTCACTGTAACTGTGCTGGGCAGGCCTGGCAATTTTAGGAGCCTGATAGCATACATTAAAGCGAATAGCTCAGATGTTGTAGACGACTTTGTGCGAGATAATTTAAATCATTATTAGGCGTTGAGCTGTGGTACAATGATTGCTGATTTTGAGGACGTTTTCATATTTGAACCAATTATGTAAGCATGTATCTATCCTCAATACCGCGTGTGTGTCTGGTAAAACCCTAGTTGATGTCCATGTTGAGGGAACATGAATCTTTTTTATGTGAGACTATCTAGTGATGTTTCAATGCTTGCTATTGTAGGCTGCTGAGAATAATAGTCATCTTCAGAGTTCCAAAATTCTCTGCTGGATGATATATAGGGACTGTTTTCTATTTCTTCAATAACATTGCTTTTGGCGCTTTGTAAAAGCTCTCGTGCCAATGGATAGTGTTCTTGTTGCGTCTGTAGGCACAAAAAAATTTGCTGATGGGTTTTTGTTGTTGTCATTACTAGATAGGGTAGTATGCGTGTTTCTAGTAATACAAGGTTGTAAGTGGCTCGTGCAATACCAAATCAGACGCTTACACCTCAGGCTAATAGTCTGGGAAATATCTTTCCTGAAATGAGGAAAAGACCCTGTATGACGGCTGTAGAAACTGTAATTTTTTTTGTAAGCATTGAGAACTGCGAGCATGGATCATACTGACCGGCCGCAGGATGAGCCAAATATAGTCTGCGGATCATATTCATTATGGGACTTACGTATCTTGCAAGTTTCATCATGACATTTCACCACGGAACATGTTGCGAGTACAACCAAGGAAATGAGCCTATAGCAACGCTATCTTAATAAGGAGATGACATTGGGCAGTGTTTCATTCGTGCCACTTTCTACGATTGGGCAGTATGTATCCGAAGTTGCTCCCTCTCCCAAAAAAAACATATAAGGAACCAGCCACATAACTATGGGTAATACATGTTAGTTCAGTAACTTGTGATGCTGTGCAATATGGTTGACTAGTCCTTATGCCAACGCGGACCAGCGGATGCCGTAGGACAATGCAATGAAGTCACAACGAGATGCTACATCAGTTATTGCCCCATTTATTTATAATATGTTTTCCGCATTGTTATGCAACATGCGCTGCTTTTCGCGCAAGCTTCTAGGACAGACGATAGATTCGCGCAATGTTTGTGTTCGGGTTATTTAAACGAATTCTCCAGACAGGGGTCCTTTGATGTTGAGTTAAGATTCTGAACTTCTAGCCTAAACCCAAGCAGCCGATTCTTTTGTGATTGACCAGGTGCATATATTTATGAAGACAAGGCGCAGAGCTGCTTTCGCATAGCCTAGAAAAAAAATCGCTTTATGACTTGTTGCGAGGGAAAACCTGGTATAAATGAAACAAGAAAATTCAACAATGCTCAAATGAAAAAAATATCTCATTTTGAAAGGGCAGCGCAACGACACGGAAAAAGAAGGACAAACAAAGATTACTGTGAATCAGGAAGTCCAAACGAAAGAACTTCTCGAAAAAAAATTACTCCGGCAATCTAGGGCATGTTGCAGGGGATGTTGCTATTCATGCACATTTACAAGATGATACGCATGAAGTGGTGCATGTTCAAAAAAGTGAGAGACAGAGACAGCAGCAATAAGCCAGAGACTACCCTGATGAAATCGGGTGCTAAAGGTGCTAATAAGGCCACGCGCAACCTTTTGTCAATCTAAGAACAAGCACGTAGGAAGGCAGAGAAAGAGGATGAGGTGGCCAGAGAGAATACATTTAGCGGGAAAGATGGGCAAGAAGCGGCCACCCTTCTGGAACCACTCAGCCTCGGTTCGGAAGGATATTGCGCGGGAACTCGTCCGGCTTGCCTAATGAGCCTGCATTCCAGGCATTCCTGTATCGAGGGGAGCAATATTTCCGAATGCGAAATGAAGCACGCTATCCGTGAGGGCATGAATCTCGAAGTCCAGTTACCGAGTTTTCGAATGGCCTGCCTTCATTGACGAAAAATAAAATTGCTGCCCCAGAGTGGACACATTCAATGTACGTAACAGTGCGACCTTCTCTTTATTATTCTCGAGTTTCTGCGTCTCATCAAAACTTTCTTATGAGTCATAGTAATGCTTTTATTTCTTTTTTCTTTTTTTCGAGGAGATAAGTACTGCGCCTGCTTTTCCGATTACAGAGAAGCGGTGTCGCCAGTACATTCCGGCTAAGAAAAGAAAGTCATTTGCGTACACTCAACTTGTACATAGACAAGCGAAACATCGAAAACAAGTAAAGATGGTGTATACATCTTACAAATGAGCACGAAATTCTATTTGATCACTGGACATCCAATTATTACAAGTCAAAGAAAAAGTAAAATAAATCAAGTTACTCACTTTTACGAAATACCTTGTATGCATACTACTAGAGTGGGCGCATGGCTAGTACGGAACAACTGGAAACTTCAGCTGTCTCTCCCTTACTCTAAAGTACTCTAAAGAAACGTGTGTGCCATCGTCGAACGAAAGCCTCTTTCAGCGTGGCGTTCTCCAGCTGCCGATCTATGTAACTCCACACGATGAGCCATATTTTCTGGAGTGCGGGATAGGTGCCTCTATGAGACTTGTGTCGTATTTTGGGTAAACAGCGTCACTGCCACAGTACCTACAAGAGAGAGAGAGAGAGAAAGATGCAAGGAAAGGCAGGGAGGTTAACCATACGCACATCTGGTTTGCTACCCTGCACTGGGGAAGGGATGAAGGGGAGAAAAGAGGTTGCAGAGAGATGAGAAGGTACACACAATCACGAGCACACTCGGGGAGCACACACAGTCTAAAGGCGGTCGCTCAGATTGTTGACTTTAAGTAAGTAGCAGTGCTTTAGTGGCTTTCTGCGCAACTGAGGCACATACCCAAGGTCCCAGTATCTTCTGCACACAAAATGGTCCGGGGGTCAAGTTGATTCAAAACCATCCGGAGCTGGCATCGCTGTGGGTGTCGTAGCAAGCGCGCTGCACAGGACGTGTTCGATGGTCTCTTCAGCTCCGCAGTAGTCGCATGTAGGAGTGTCTGCCATACCAATTGCGAAAGGAGTACACCTTTGTAATGCAACACCCAACCAAAGGTGGCATAACAGTGTCGCATCGGAGCGGAAAGTTGTGATGGTAGCTTTAGCTTGAGCGAAGGATCCAGTTCAAAAAATTGACAACTTTGGAAGCTGGTAGACGACCAGAACGTGCGTGTGAGATCTCGAGCCAGCAGGTAAAGTTGTCTTGCTGCATCATTCCTTGATAGAGGGATCGGGACTACACGGGTTCCTTCATGGGCTGAGGGGGCTGCATCATCGGCTAATTGATTTCCGGTAATACCGATATGTCCAGGCAGCCATTGATATATAATATCATGCCCTCGTGCTAGAGCTTCAAGATGACAATGTCTTATTTCTTGTACCAATTGTTAATGACTCCTCCTACGCATGGTAGACTGCAAAACTCTGAAGTGCTGCCTTCGAATCACAGAATATGACCCATTTTCGTGGACGTTCAGGTCACTGTAAGACCACTCTTGTAAACAGCCAACGTTCTGTGTTGCGAAAAAGTAGGTAATGATTTAGAGAGTACAGGTACTACCACTATGGGAGATTGTAAGCAATGTGTTTAGAATAAATGTTTAACGATTTCGAGTACTTCGTACTCAGCTATAGAAGAGCACTGAGCGTCCCAATAAAAGCAACTAACTGAACCCAATCCATCGACAAAAATACTCTTTCTTAGTCTCTAGCCACAATCGAAAGGGACAAAGTGTGTTCTCTAACTACTTTTAAAGAACACTGACTGGCCGCACGTAAAACTTGCGTCTGTATGCCACTCTCGTCTTTAAAAAATTGTAACTTTTTTCCCCAAAAAGACTGTGTCACACGACTGTCCGAAGAGAATATAGTTTTTTTTTCAAAAGAGCTCAAGTGTCTCTTCAAAGAGAGTTGTGCCCTATGTCGCACACCCTAAAACGGGACGACGAAGACTCAAAGGAAAGTTGTGTTTTAAAGTGCAATGATAAACAAAGCCTAGGTGAAACAAGGCATTGGCATCACGACGTAGATAAATTAACCGGACGGCATAAGTCAAATGCATTGTTAATGATCATCACCACTGATTCCGCATGCCGATACCTAATCACCCTATTCAACATGTAATTCAATTCCTGCAGTAGGTAAAATTTCATTCACTTCATGCGCTTTCACATGGTAGAGCAAAAGGGGCTTCATGTAAACGGGAATAAAAGCTATGATTGCCATCTAGCGCAAGTGAAAAATATTTGAACCATGCACCCGCCTATTTGAACCATGCACCCGATAGAGTAATGCTTATGAGAATTCTTAAAAATGTGTGGGCCTGTGTAATATTTAAAAGTACACCCATAATTAAGCCCTAAATAATGAGGATACGCTCGTAAGGGCCACAGCTTATTTAGCAAAGTGGCCGCAAATACCTAGACAGTCATAAGTGACCTTTGTTATTTAAAAACAAAATGAACAGGAACTGCGTAAAACATGATAGGATTAAAATTGTGAACTTACCCATTGTTAAAAATATCAGAGAACATTGGTTAGTTCAGTATAAAGACCCTATTTAGTAATGCAAGTAGCACTGTTACCCTGTCAGGTGTTTTTTATTTTCATTTCAAATATATTCATTCTCATGAATATTTCAGCCTGCTGCTATTCGTTACACTTTCCTGTACTCGCTGAGATATATTTGGGCAAGCACAATTTGGTCAGCTTCTTTTTTTACGTATTTATCTTCATTTTACATATTGGCTTCGCTGCCATAGTGCTGGCTTCCGAAATATTCATGCATACCTTTAAACGAACGCACAACTACTTTATTAGTGCGCTAATTGTGCGTAACCTAAATAGCCCGTCAGAAGAATCGAAAATGAGTTCACAGAATTTTTTTCATTCATAAAACAATTCTAGGAAATCATTTGCTGTGAACAACCTCAAGAGAAAAACAAAAAATGTGATCCGCTCACATTTGTATTTTCTTTTTATCTGTGTTTTTCACAAATATTGAAATTACCAGGTTATTCGCAAGACAAAGTGCCAAAAAAAAGAATTCTTGCTCCAGTTGTCAATGATTAGAGATTTTTTATAGTATTGCTCGTTTGATGTGATGCCTCTCTGCACACTTTATGTGATAAGAAATGGTAATTTATGCAAATGAACCTCTATCCGAGTGCGCATAATGTATTCCCCTATAATACTTCGTCATCGCTTCGACGCCTCATCTATTCGTTATTGTTTCTTTCGCTGGAAGGACATAACTTTGTTGCCAATGTGACATTGACCAATGAAGTTATTCAGAACAATACTTATCGTTTTCCAGAAGCCCTCATGTGTGTGACCGAATTTAGTTAGAACCACTGTATGACGATGAGGGACACAATAGTTCATGATGCAGCATCAATGGGCACCAGCTTATATTGTTAAAGGCAACATCCTCAGATGCCTTGTCACAATAATGAACCTTCGGCTGCATGCTCGTCAATACGACATGACGGAAAATCGCCATCATGCGAGTATAGCACGAGGTATCATTAGCTTCAGCATCTGGGACGTCGCTTTGAATTCACAGTTGTGGTAATTAACGAGACATCATGGCATAAGTACATCGCTGCTGGTAATTGATGTCAAACAATCCCCAGTAAACCACGCAGAACAAATTTTGGGTGCGTGGAATGCTCGCGGAGTCATTATCATATGTGCGCCTTGGCTTTCCGGTCATATTTTTATGCAACTGTTGATACATATATCCACAGCTCTACTGAAGTTATGTTGTGAACTTAGTTATTCTTGCAGTACTGTTGTCTGTGGCATTTGTTTAAATAAAAGTGATGACCATCACTTTTTGACATACCATTTTAGCATTTCTAGCGCTTCTTGACAAAACATCGAAAAAACCATGAAGGTAGTTGCGTTCTCGCACTTTCAAACAAAATGACAAAAACAGCGCCTCGAAGTGAACGTTATATAAACTTATTCAGCGGTATAGACACTGATTTTGGTAGCTATTGATAGGACTAACAATAGTACGCAGACACATTGGAGGTGCAAATGTGATAGTTTTCTACAGTGCCCTTTGTAGCCTAAGCTACACTGGCCAAGATTGAGCAGTTTCGCGTGGCTTACGGTGAGCAGTTCCTAGCAAGCGCGAGGAGCACTGTGGTCACACAGCGCTAAGCTGGCCCACGGAACGCGCTTAAGCTACGTGTCTGACTAGTGGGCTAGCGCTTGACACGCATGTGATTACTCGCTCACTAGTTCGTCCATTCATGCGTCCGTAGTTCAATCTACGTATATTCTGGCATATAGCTGAGCCAAGCCACTGAAAATTCTTTAGGTCTTCAATTAGCCTTATCCTCCATCTAATGTGTTACACTGACCGATATACTGGCTGTGCAGTGGTCCCGGCGGTATTTCACATAACGCTAGAACGTCAGCGTCCACCTGTCTGGTGCTCTGCCAGCTACTTTCCAATTTACACACTGCAAGACAGGGAAGCCATGCTGCGTGACGAAAGGCCGAGTGATCAGCATCGGGCACGCGATGTGGCAGTGACTGTTGAAGTTATGGACTAAGAGCCTCTCCCGACATTTCTCAATGACTCGAATGAAGAAGTTTCTTTCTCTTCCTTCCGTAGACCAGAACTTTATTTAGACGTTCCGAGATGGTAAGTTTTCTTGGTCGACTGCGTTGTGGAAAAAAGTTCGTATACACAATTCAACATTTGTGTGTGTTTTGAAAAAGTGGTTAGCTGTTCTGAGTTCTTCGTCCTCGCCTATGGGAAAGCATAAAGCCGTCCCGTGGGCCTCAAACTTGATGAGGCCAAATAATGCTCCAGCAGATTGCCACGGGGGGGGGGGTGTGGGGGGTGGGGTTTAGAAAAAGGGGGTAACGATTTAGAGCACAGGGTACTCTACTAGGGGAGAGCTTACGTGCGTCACTCCAGTAGATGCAGTTAGAGACAAAAACGTTGTGGCGCGGCCACGTAAATAATGAAAATTCAGCGCGCTTGCTCCAGTTACTACCACAGTTTTGATTAACGTATCCCACTAAAGACACTCTGATATTCACATCTAAGATAACACGGCGTTTATACTTTAGTTTGCTTCATATCCTTTAAACAAACTATTAGACAAAGGCACCTTTTAAGCTGCGATGCCCATCAAATTATATTCTGTTCAGACTCGTATAACCGAACAACTGGCAAGGAGTCTTCTTGGGGGGAAGCAGCTGGGAATGTCGGAAGATTAGGTCCCTCTGCATAACTGTCTGAAAGAGAAGAAGTAGAGTGAACATTACTAAGGCCCACAACATTCATCAGTAAAAAGAAGAAAGACAACGCTATAGCTGATGATGGCTTTGTACGATTAATTGTCATTGTGAAAGTGCCAGGTTCCTTCCTACCCTTGAATTACTTTTTTCACATCTAACCTGTCAGTTTGCTTTTCTCCCGATAAAGGTTCGAGTCTGAACCAACGTTATGTAAATGTAAGCCTATTCAGGCCCTAGTTTTAGATGCGAAGCAGCTCTTCAACTCGCTTGTGCTACGCCGTATGTACGTGCGTCCGTACGAACGCGCTGCTACGCGTTCCTCTCGCCGCAGGAGGTTGAGCGGTACCATGTAGGTCACGCCGCAGCTGCGCGTTGACTTCATGCTACCCTCGCAGTGTGCGCTGACGCCACTCTCTTCCTCGCTTGCCGTGTGCTCACCGCAGCGCCCACAGCTGCTGCATCGTCCATTCGCCCGCAACACTTGCCGCTACAGCCGCTCGCTCACCACCGACTCATCGGTTTGGCGCAATAAATCTGACGCGCACCTAACGGACGCATTGAAACATTTGCGTACGTGTCACAAGACCTACGCCAGCCATCGCTTCAAACTAATCTTCCAGCGCCCAACGCAGCCTCCGTGTTAGCGCCGTTGAACCCGTGATGCCAGCCGTGCGCAACGCTGCTGTTTCGTATCCCCTCAGAGTTCCTTTTCGAAAGCTGGTGAGAACTTTTTCAACACTTTCGTCATTTGTTTGTGTGGTTTTGCTTGTTGGGTACTATTAGTATGTTGAGTCATTCTGTTTCTTGAATTTCAGTGTGGAAGTAGGATGAGCAGTTCTTGCGTCATGTTGAGGGTTTCAAAACTTTGCTGAGCTCTAAACAGTCGTGGAACCCGAGAATGAGTTTTGGTTTTATGTTAGAGCTTTTCTCGTTGCTCTGTTACAAGATTGTGTGTATTTTTTAAATTACCCTCTCAAATAGGTTTACATCGGGGATAGTTTGGGTTCGGCACGCTTAGTTTGCAATTTGATAGGAGCTTCAAGCATTTGGAACATTTGCGATGCACTTGTTTAACGCGAAAATGCAACTTAAGGTAACAAACATACGCAAGTTCTAAGAGAATACTTAACAAAATACCTACAGAATGTGCGACGTTGACTTTTGTGCAAGAGAAGAGGAGTAGCCGGCGCCACGCATTGGCACCAACCTCTCCTTACATACATTTAATAAAAAAATACCTGCTGTAGATCCGAATTAGCTTTCAGGATGCGCCATTGTCGCTTTTTGTTGCTACATGATGGTCAGTATTAAAGTTCTTCTGTGGCCCACTACAGGCCACCCACATGACTTGGCAGGACATTCACCGCGGTTCTACTCTGTTTACCATAGGCGACGCATTCTGGAGAGACGATCAGTGAGTCCACCTTTTCTCCTGCTTCTATCGCGAGTGTGCGCGAGGTTACTTCTGACGACACAGAAAATAAGCATTAGAGATGTGCAGTTATATTAGTTTATATGCTAGCCGGTCAATAACAAAGCTTCGCGAATTCGGTTAGCGTGATAATGACAATGAGAATCCACTTCTCAGACGTTAACACTATGTGAACTTCGCTACAGTCATGAGTATTCATCCATTTCTTAAGCTGTTCCCATTATCGTTTGACTAATAGAGGTCTTATGTGTAGTAAAAGTGGTCAATCCTTTAAAACATGATGAAGCGCATAGCGGCAACAAGAATAGAGGAGGAGGGCATGAGATAAAGCAGTTATAGAATAGAAAGAGCGTGAAGAAAGCTACCTTAAGTTATTCACAGTTACACCTATGCATAAGCGTGCTTCAGTTTAGGATAACTCTCGAACCATTTGAAAAAAACAGTATGTGCCAGCCAGTAAAGAGGAATCACACACGGTAAATCAGTTATAGTGGGGGCACGCTAGAACTTGACTACCAGTATAAAAACAGCGCCGCTATAAGATCAGGGTGGCATACGCTTGTTTCACCATATAATCCTTGTATCGTGACAGCAACACAAGTTTTAGCCCAGCTTTTGTTTGCTTGCCAACAATTCACAGATGTAACAGAAACGTATTAAATCAGCTTCCATGATTATGAAAACAAAATACCAGCATGCGCACGCACACCTCTCGCCCTTTTGCTCTCTTTGGTTGGCGTTCTGTGCAAAATGATGACAATGCTATAGAACCCGTAAACAGCGCCAAGCAGCTGTATAAGGACACTGTTTCACTGATTCTAGCTTATGTCCTGGGAATGGCCCTATTGAAACTCTCTTGGCACCTCTTACCCTCTTTTGATTGCTTCTGCGCATCGCTTTAAATTTGAGTCCCTGTCCCGCACCTCAAGGTTACTTTTTCTTGTACCGGCGGCTGTTTGTCCCCTCTCCCACTCGAGACTACTTGGCGTAAGCTTGGTATTGAGACCATTAAACTGGTTGAACTTGTTTTTCATCAGAAACTGTATTCCTTTCATCTCTGCTGTTATGGGTGCCGGTGTTCTAACAATCTCGCCATCGGCTGCCTATTTGTTACCTTCGCTATTGCATCCTCGGCTGACCTGAGCCTTTCTTCCATCACCCTGATTTTTTTCTCGTTATGTCAGCAACGTAGTTTCCAGTTCGGGGATTCTCATCATCAGTTACCTCTAAGCAACCATCATTTTCTTCAATTGTTTCTTCTATTTCACATTGTCGGCACTTGGCGTCAGCTTCCTCTGCATTCACATCTGCACTACCCACCAATTTCAAACTCATTCCGCATCCTGAACATTTACAGTCTTTTTCATCATAACTTTTTTTACAATCTTTCAGACAAGAATTCACCAGTGTCGATGAGTAGCTGAATATTCCCACTCCATAATTACAGGACGCAGACTACGGCGAACACTGCCCTAAGTAAAAGAAAAGTTCAAGCTCTAATACAAAATTTATTGCATTCCCATCCCATGGTTGCACAAGAAAAAAACACACAAACAAAATAATATCAGGTGACTAACGCCCTAACAGCCGTACAAAGTAATAAGTGCAATAAAAGTTTACACTAGTGCCTTATGAATTATTATGATTGAAGCCTGCAAAACACTTATTTGCGCATTCGATCTGAAGCCCTCGCAAAGCACATCCATCCGGCGCCAAACCAACTCTTCCAAAAACCGCTCTGGGTGGAGGAGCTGTAGGTGGAGGCGCACCATCTAGTGAGCATTTTGGGAATTGCTACTCTGAGCGGTGACCGGACAAGTGCACACCTGCAACACTGGCGTACACGCTGGCTACCGCACTACGCCGGGAAAGCTCCTAAAAAAGCTCCGAGAAGAAAGCTCCGAGAAGCTTGCCGGGGAAGCCCCTAAAAAACAATGCTGAGACGGCATTGGTGAAAATGGAACGCCATGCTCGCGCCTTTTTCTTGCGAAATTCGGGGGATTGTGGCCGGGATATTCTAGTTCACTATAGGCCAGACTTTATGAGGGATGCGTGCGCGCGTTTGTTTTTTGCGTGTCTATACGGCCATTTGCAAAGAATTTGGTACGGGGCAGTGCGAGCAACGCATCTTCCTCTGGTCAATGTACGGTGCTTTGAGAAGACTGCGGCCCATTCAGAAACAGAGTTTATGCTAAGCGTTGTGACCAGCCAACATGCTCTCTTTTTTGTCACTCAAAAAAATGCACGTGACGTTGTCACTCGCGGGCGAGTGCGCGTGCGCACCAACTTTTGCTAAGAAAGCCCGCCGCCCTGCATCCCGCTTGCTTTACCCTTGATGGTCGTTGACCGGAAGCACCACGACGGGCTGCATGAACAGCAAACACCAACAGCACGAGTCGATGAAGTGCTTCGCAACTGAAAGAAATCCTGAATAGTCTCTTTGAGCACAGCCGACCTAGAGGAGTGGCACGCTACGCGCGTGTCACTCCGCTAGGTCGGTTGTGCTTTGGAAAGCTGCATGATAGGTGGCGCCGAAGCGATCACTTTAATAGGTGACCAGTAAAAGAGCGAGAGATTGTGAGATGTGTCGTCTGCTACCGGCTTCCGGTTCGAGAAGAGAAGATTATGGCGAACCGCTTCGCCGCAAGCCTCAGATTATTCGGGATTCGCGCGCGAGGTCGCCCATTTATCTTCGTCCTGAAAAACCATGGTCGGTCGTTAAGCCGTTGGCTCCTCCAACTCGAGTGTGAGGCAAACGCAGGTATAATTCCCATGGAACTAATAGAGAAAAATGAGGTGGGCTACGGCTGTGAACAGAGCTAAAGCGACAGGTAGCCTTTGAGTAGGGAACGTTAAAGCCAAAGTAGGTGAAAACCATTCTAGCACAGGTAAGTGTGTGTTTCACACTAAAGAAAGCTTGCGCATGAATTCGCTGCGAATATACTAAGGAATAAATTGTCACACTGGTGCGCCTTGCAAAGATAATATGGAAACGCGCGTGCAGAATCTGCTTGCCATAGGAGATGAGCACCGGTCATTGCACCCATATATATATGACAAAAAAAAAACGCGAAAGCTTCACTCAAGAGTAAGTTTACACGAAGCGCTGATAGAGTCCATTTTTGTTTATTTTGTTCAAACTGTGCGCCAGGTCGGCACCTAAAGAAAGACGTTCGCTAAACAAGAACGGTGTTTCTATTATTCGGCGCCGTCATTTCTGAATGTTCATCAAGATCAGCATTCAAATAAGCATGTCTTCGACTAAGAAATACATCTTATAGGGCGCTGAAGACTAGAAAAAAAGAAGATATCTCAACGCGCTCAATAAGTGCTGCGCTTCATGCTGATTGACCGATGATGTCTGCGGAAGCAGTGATCCCAAAATGAACTCCTAGTACACTGCTACACACATCCCCATTCCCTGAGATCATTAAAATGGTAATTTTAATGGTAAGTAACGTTTCATACAATGAAAACAGTTTTTTGTATCGATTGATCTGCTAGCGAAACTGATAGTACCCCCGACCAGCATAAAGACATTGCAGATCATTTTAGTGCGATGAATAAGTTTTTTTACCGTTTATGGCTTTCGTAGCTTGTCATCGTCACAGTCACGGTTAGCAAAAACAAAAAAAAACAACTTTTAAACCACTGACATTGCACGGAGATGTTTTTTTTTTTCAATGAAGCGGTACAATAATGTTTGCGTGCCGCTGCTAACCCGCGTGGTGCGTCGAACAGGAAGCCGTCGTATCCCACAGTTCCCCGCGATTGCGCATTTTACCGGTCACCTATTGCATGTAGCTGCCAGCATCGTCATCAGGTGCCCTTTTCAGTTTCTCTCCGAAAGCTGCCTGTTCTCTCTGAATGCTGCCTGTTCTCTCTGAATGCTGCCTGTTCTATGGTAGGCGCATCTTGAGACTACTGAAAAGCGCGTGTGCGCCATGTATGTTTTGCGAAACCTGAATTCACGTGATGTGAAGGCCCTCCCTGTCAGCTTTACCACTTGTTTTGTGAAATGCATTTTAAATGCGAAGCACATCTCTGCGAACTTTGGTGACTTTGAGCGTATCTATCTATCCATCTAGCCGCCTACGACTTTATTCTCTCCTGCCCTTTTCGATAATGGTATCAATACCAACCTTAGTACGGCATAACATGACAGTATGACGAACATATTTGACTAAACATAACATGAAAATCATGCCCTGTGTTTCATGTAACAACATGACTACATGCTGCGCTCATGATGCGCTCGCGGCTGTTTTCCTAGCATCACATATACCAAATTTGGTATTACGGTACGTGAATGGATGAAGGTATGTGAGTGGCGCAAACATGAAAATAACGACATGCGTGTCATGTAACAACATGAATACAAGCCACGCTCATGATGCGCTCGTGGCTGTTTTGCTAGCGTCACATATACCAAATTTGGTATTACGGTATACGTGAATGGTTGACGAAGGTATGTGACATGTGCAAACATGATAAACACGAGATGCGTGTCATGTAACATCATGACTACATGCCACACTCATGATGCGCTTGCGGCCGTCGCTAGCTTCACATCTATCAAACTCGGTATTACGCGACGCGAACGGATGACATAAATAAACGACACATTCAAACATGATAATCACGACACGCATATCATGTAAGAACATGACTATATGACACACTGATGATGCGCTCGTGGCTGTTTCGCTACCTTAACATATGCTGAAATTTGGTATTACGTGACGTAATTGAGTGGCGAAGGTATGCGGCTGGTGCAAACATAATAATCATGAGATGCGTGTCATATGAGGACATGACTACATGTCACAGTCAAGGCGCCAACACATTTCGACGTGACGTGGTGCGCGTGCTAGCCGGCGTTCACTTCGTTGCGTTGCAAGTTTGAGGCATGCGCGTTTCAGCGTGACCAGCGTCCCTCGGTCACGAAAACAGGGAGACGCAGTGTTGTCCGAGTAACGTATCGGTGCGAAATGAAGCACGTCGCATTTCGCGCCGGTTGTGGCGGGTCGCGACCACGAACAATGGTCGTGCCGGTCACGCCCGGCGTCAGACTATGAGTCCTCGCGTTTCGCTAACGTAGCGTCGCTGTGCCAAGTGTGCGCGCGCGTCAACGCTACATTGGAGTATATTGGGCCCTTCATGATGCACTCGCGGCCATTTTGCTAGCGCCACATATACCAACTTTGGTGTTACGTGACGTCACTGAATGGCAAAAGTATATGACTGATGCAAACAGGATAATCCTGACACGCGTGTCATGTAAGAACATGGCAACATACCACGTTCATAGCGTTCCCGTGGCCGTTTTGCTAGCTCCACATATACTAAATTTGGTATCACGTGATGTGAATAGAAGAAGGTGAACGACACATTCAAACATGATAATCATGACACTTAAGTCATGTAGGGCATCATTGACGTACACCTCGTAACATTCTGCTGACTTTAAAGAGACATATAAACGTCGTTCGTGCTTCGCATATCATCGATTCGCACTTGTACGTGGGATCTGCCAAATTTTTGTCACTTTCACGATATTTAATGAACCCTGCGCAGTTAGTGTTATCTTACATTTGTTTTGCATAAAAAGAAGAATGCGTACGCGCAAATCACACGCGGTGTCATCGTGCAACATGACCTTCTGATCATTAGTTCCCTTTTTAAAACCGAAGCGCAGAAGCACAAACATATATTCACTCATATCTTTTTATTAGCGGCAATCGTTTTAGTGACGGACAGATGGTAAGGGCAGTTTTAGCGCTGAACAAGCATTTATATAAATGCTTATACACGGGCAACCTTGAGAGAACCATTACAATATAAAAACACGACACACGTCTCCCCGTAAATGGAATCCTGTGTAGTAGGTAAAGCAGCCAGGATCGATTGAAAGTTCTGTAAAAAGATCCTTTAGAGTTAACACCGTATACGTTACTGGTCGCGCACACGGCCGCTTTTCGAGCCCTCGCCTCACTGCACTCATGTTGATGTCTTCATTCGTACTACGACGTTGTGTGTGAGAGAGAGGAGTAAGCGCAGCGCAGTGCCACTAGACGTATCCACTCACAACAGAGCACGAGCCCTTGAGGAGTGAGTGCTGAAGCTTCTCAATTTAGCGGGTACTTTGCCACATAGTCATCCAGTGGGGTGCTTCGATTATTAGCATGGCTATATACTACGATAGTGCAGGGACAAGCCCCCACAAACCGCCTCCTCTCCGACTATAAGCTGCTTTGCATCTAAGCTAATACGGGGTGGCGTGAAACAAGTGACAAATAGAACATTGGACTCAGTTATTTTCATTCATTGTATGATACGCACAAGTTGTATTAATTTCAAATCATCCTTAATATACGAGAAAAAAAAAAGTTGCTATGGTTGACTTTCATTTCAACTATGCCTTTTGTCACCATCTAGAAGAGATAGCGCTAAGCGAATACAAGGACCAAGTGCGGCCTTCGGCCGTTACATGAGTGGTGGTTTCACAGTTTGGCGTGCACGTGTAGACGCGAAGGGGGTGGTGTAGATCCAAGACAGTGCAGTTTTTGTTTTCTCTCGCCTCACAGCCAAGATGAATGAGATTCTCCGACGCAGTCAAATTATTGAAAGAGGGTGGCCAACTACGTTCGCTACGGTCGAATACCTTAAAGCACAAGAGAGAGAGAGAGAGAGAGATAAAGATACAAAGAAAGGCAGGGAGGTTAACCAGACGCACATCCGGTTTGCTACCCTGCACTGGGGAAGGGATAAAGGGGAGAAAAGAGGTTGCACAAAGATGAGAAGGTACACACAATCACGAGCACACTCGGGGAGCACACACAGTTCACAGGCGGTCGCTCAGGTTTGTTGACTTAAGGTAAAGAAGCAGTGCTTCAGTTGCTTTCTGCGCAACTGAGGCAGATGCCCAAGGTCCTAGTATCTTCTGCACACAAAATGGTCCGGGGTCAAGTCAATTCAAAACTATCCGTAGCTGGCATCGCTGTGTGTCGTAGCAAGCGCAGCTGCAGAGGACGTGTTCGATGGTTTCTTCATCTCCGCAGTAGTCGCATGTAGGAGTGTCTGCCATACCAATGCGAAAGGAGTAAACCTTTGTGAATGCAACACCCAACCAAAGGCGGCATAACAGTGTCGCATCGGAGCGGGAAAGTTGTGATGGTAGCTTTAGCTTGAGCGAAGGATCCAGTTCATAAAATTGACACCTTTGGAAGCTGGTAGACGACCAGAACGTGCATGTGAGATCTCGAGCCAGCAGGTAAAGTTGTCTTGCTGCATCATTCCTTGATAGAGGAATCGGGACTACACGGGTTTCTTCATGGGCTGAGCGGGCTGCATCATCAGTTAGTTCATTTCCGGTAATACCGATATGTCCAGGCAGCCATTGATATATAATATCATGCCCTCGTGCTAGAGCTTCATGATGGCAATGTCTTATTTCTTGTACCAGTTGGTCATGGCTCCTCCTACGCATGGCAGACTGCAAACTCTGAAGCGCTGCCTTCGAATCACAGAATATGACCCATTTTCTTGGACGTTCTTGAACGAGATATTGTAAAGCAGCCCTTATAGCAGCAAGCTCTGATGCCGTAGATGTAGTCATATGCGACAACTTAAACTTGATTGTCATTTCTGCAGCCGGAATTACAGCGGCACCTGATGAGCTGCTGGATGAGACGGACCCATCAGTGTATATCTGCGTTCTGTCTAAGTACAGCTCACGTAATAATAGTAGTGTTGCTTGCTTCAATGCTACTCTGGAGTGACTGCTTTTCTTTTTGATTCCCGGAATTTCTAGACGTACTTGCGGCTGGTCGAGGCACCACAAAGGGCATGCCGTTCTCGCAGCTGGCGTATATCCTGACGGAATGCTGTTTAGGTGCTTGGCTATGACGTCTGAAAACGTAGCACGTGGTCTTCCGGAAGGTAGAAGGGCCAAGTGGTGGTCGGGGACACGGCTAGCATGTCGAATGTGCGCTCTGAGGCAATCCACAGCTATATATGTCATGACCGGATGGTCTTGGGCAAGCATGATTGCGGCATAAGTAGAAGCGCATCAAAAAATTCATTATCAAAATCTTCTGAAGCAGAGGTCTTAGGCTACAAGGCTCGTAAGAAAAATGCACTTATCGACAGATGAAATTGAAAACTTGACATATGCACAAAGAAATCGCCATCGTCGATGCCAGCCCCGCTACATCAATGAGGCGCTGAAAGAGGATGGTATCGTTGTTATTGACCCGGACGAAGTTCAAAAAGTTTCCCGATACTATTTTGCAAAACTGTTTACTGCAGACCATGACGCACAGGACGACGAGTTTAGTGCGAAACTTTAGCCTTTTGTGAAGGTTTGCCATTGCTAGGCTCGGAAGACGGTTTATTATTATATGCAGAAACTGATAAAGAAGAAGTATGGTACGCCCTAGAATCAATAAATACGTCCACATCACCAGGCCCAGACAGAATACTCACGGGACTTCATCTGCGTTTCTTTGATATCTTGGGGGATCACCGATCTCTTGAATAGTTTGTTGCGTGATGGCCAAAAATTGCAGTCCTTTTGCGAAGGGAGGGTGATCCTATTGCTGAAAGAGGGTATGGAGCCATCAGATCCTAAATCGTGGAGGCCCACTACCCTTCTAAACACAGACTATAGATTAGTAGCCACGCTGTTATTATGGCGTTTACGGCCTTTCTTGGAAGAGATTGTGTCCCCCTTGATGTCATGTGCAGTACCAGGACGTTCCGTCTTCGTACCTCTTACAATCATCAGAGACCTCTCTCTTCGCTTATGCCCAAGAAAAACAGATCGCAGGAGTATATATTTCTGTTGATCAGGCCAAAGCATTTGATAGAGTTGAACATGGGTATTTTCCCGCTATTTTGCGCATATTTGGCTTCTCAGGGCAGTATGTGCGACTGGTAGAAATACTTTATCAGGATCTATCAAGCTGCATTTATCATGAAATGACCAGAAGCTTTGCAATTCAAAAAGGGGTGAGGCAAGGCTGCACGTTCTCTCCGGTATTATTCGTTTTGTCCCTAGAGCCTTTGATTAGAAAGGTTGTAAATTGCAAGCGCTTATTTGGTTTCGCGATGCTAGGCAAATAAACCTCCAAAATTGTCGCATACGCCGATGATATTTCGGTATTTTTTCGTATCTTGTCTAGCTATAGTACATTCCTTGACATTTTTGCTGGGCATTCATATCTGTCTGGCGCTCTATTGAACACCACCACATGTAAGGCATATTCGGAGGCTTCAGAGAACTATTGCCAGGAGACTTAGAATACGTTCAAGCTGTTAAGGTTTTAGGCGTTTACTTTGAGGAAGGAGATGAAGTGTTAGGGCTCCTTAGTCGAGGAACTCTCTGACTTCTACTGCCTTCTTGGCTCTGGCGACGACTTGTTGGTCTTCCAGGTCTTCGAGGGCGAGCTTCACCTCCACGTTTTGGTTAGGTCTTCGTTCGTTCGTTCTGCTTTCTTATCAGTCGTGTGTTGTTGCAGATTATGTCTGGCAATACACTAGCATGCAAGAAGCAAGCGTGCCAGGGAGTCCGGTACGCTGCAGAGCGGGCACATAGAGCTATATCTTGTTGGGTAGAGATGGTGCGTTAGGGCCCCACGTGTGTATGTGCTGCTTTGCAGGCGTCTCAGCATCACGATTTCTTTTTTAGATGCGGAAGCATCTTATACTCGCGCCTTGTAGTGCGCCGTCCGCACCGCTTCTCGAACATTCGACAGCTGACGCGCGCGCATGCGCCGTCGCGCCGTCGCCCACCATCTGTGCCGCGCGCGCTGCTCCTTCGAGAACATTCGACAGCTGACAGCGCATGCGCCGTCGCGCCGTCGCCATCTGTGCCGCGCGCGCGCTTCTCCTTCGAGAACATTCGACAGCTGACAGCGCATGCGCCGTCGCGCTGTATATATACTCAAGGTCGGCGCTCGCTTGCTCGGTTGCCGCTCGTCCGTTGGTTTGTACGGCGCGTCGACGTCCGAAGTCGCCGTGTAATGAATGCCAACGAATCCACAAACACAATGATCGACGTCCCTTCGACCGGCGCCGCCCTTTCGCATACGTGTGTACGTGTTCACTCATTTAACACCCCCTCCTACAACCACGTTAACCAATTTAGCGATCGACCCAAGTAAGTCGCAATTTAACACCCCATTTCACAACCACGTTAACCAATTTAGCCATCGACCCAAGTAAGTCGCACTTTAACACCCCGTTAACCAATTATATGCTCCGCATCCTCCTCAGTGTTCCCCCGAGGGAAGCTGTGGGCAATTTTTTTGTCAGTTTTAGGGGTGGTGGAGGGCATACTCGTCACTTCAGCCTGTAATGCTGGAAAACGACGAGTAGGTGTTTTGAACAACTTCCGTCTCTTCAACGATGGGTCGGATGCCGTGGTGGCAGGGGGCAGCCCGGCTGATGTGCTCGCGGGCAGCGGCGTGGGCCGCTTTATTTCCCGGCAGACCCTTGTGTCCTGGCACCCATAATATACAAATGTTTGGGAGTGGAGTGCTTCGCCGTTTCAAAATATTGATGGCATTGGCTGAGATACGGCCCTTAACACAAATTCCTGCAGGCGGCTTGCGAGTCGGTCAAGATCACCGCGGCGTCTCTACATGTGGTGGTTGCTTGAGCGATTGCCGATTCTTTGGTGGCGTCTGAATTGAGTGCGTTGACCGTAGCTGACACTAATTCTAGGCCTCGAAAATCTGCAATGCTGACAGCATTTGCGTTTCTATGCGGACACTTGGCCGCGTCCGTGTAGCGGGCATCCAGGTCTTGCTTCAACTTTTGTTGACTAACGTTAGCTCTAGCCTTGCGTCAAGTTTTGTGGAAAGTAGGATGAATGTTGCGTGGAATGGGTGCGATGGACAGCGACTCTATAACGTACAGCTGGATGCGCTTCTTACGGTCTGTATCGGCGATGAATGTGTCGCTGTAGTTTAGGTACCGGAGCACTTACCTCCCCGTGGGCGTCAGCTTGAGCCTCTGCAGCTGGATGTTCTTATGTGCTTCGGCGAGCTCTTGCAACATGTTCTGGAGAATTCAGAATGTTCTAAAATAGTTTTTGAAGGCATTGGCGTTATTCACGGCCTGTTCACCTACGCTTTTCTGAAACGGTCTTGGACGTGCAAAAAAGCAAGTCGAATATTGTTTTATTATTACTCCCTTTTTGACGTCATTACCGGACAGCCTTTTTTGCGCATAATTTGTTTACGCCTTGTCAAATTGTGATGACCTCAATGTTACTGCTCTCAACCACCACTATTCGTTCACTCTGATAAATGTATTATTAGTAAAACTGAATCTATGCATAAGTAGGGCTGCTAGCAAACTTTTTGCCGCTATTAGAGAAGATGCGACGCCTATATGAGGCGAGAGCAATGAGAAATCTGAGGCGATACGACACGGAAGCAGGAACACGGAGAAGGTAATAGAGAAGTTTTCGAAAGCATCGGAAAGAGGAGCCCACTGCATTTATGCATGCAGAGGAGCACCCCGAGGCTTTCACGAGCAGCGAGGTGACAAGGATCTGGGTGGCAGAGTCATGTGACTGGCAGGTGCTATCGCGGTGGTTACGCTGTCAGGGAGCGTCGTGGCCAAAATGAAGAGACAGGAGAAACTGGATGCCTCAGCGTGAAAGACAGAAAAATTCAGCCGATCCCGTGCCGTGAGAACTGTTCGAGAGAGAAATTCTAAGTACGTTTGTTTGTGTAATCGACTAGCGAGACCACTTTGTCTAGAAAGCCACCACATAGAATTGAAATAGACGAGCCTACCTATTCTTTAGAGCATCATCTCCACTTAGCTACATCATTATAAGCATAAACAACATTGCGTGCATTGTCATCATTGGTTCATTTTTTCGGTTCTTTTATTCACTCTTGCTTTGGTCACGCTACCTTCTTGAAGCCTCATATTACTACTACTACTACTACTACTACCACTGATACTGCTATTACTACGACGACTGATATTGGGTTCAATGCCCATAGAATGTTGTTTGGTTACCAAAGCAGCATGCGATTGATTAATATGTGGGGTTTAACGTCCCAAAATCACCATATGATTATGAGAGACGCCGTAGTGGAGGGCTCCAGAAATTTCGACCACCTGGGGTTCGTTAACGTGCACCCAAATCTGACAAAGCAGCATGTGGAACAACATCAAACGCTTTGAAACAGTCCCGAAATACTGCATCAATTTGGCTTCTCATATTTACTACACTTAAAAAGTCGTCTATTATCTCAGCTAACTGTGTTATTTTGTGGATAAATCACACCTAAAATTATGTTGAATAGCATAAAATAAACCTTTATCCTCGAGATGTGTCATAATTGCTTAAAATAGCATATGTTCAAACATTACAAGCTGTGGATGTCAAGAAACTGGTCTGTAATTATATATTTCTAAATTGAACCGAAATTTTTGAATTGTAACTATTCTTGCAGAGCACCAGTAAACAGATATCACACAGGATTTTAACGACTTTTTGTTAATTATATATAAGTATTTTGCTACCCAGATTGCATACCTGTTGAGGAAAACATTCCATATTGTGTCCGGACCAGGTGATTTTTTGATGTCTAAATTACGCAAAAGATTCAAAGTGCCGTTGTTGCTTAAATTTACTTCGGACATCGGGTTATGAAGCGTGTAAATTTCTAAGTGTGTATTCAATGCTGTTAAAGTAAAAGCAGACTAAAAGAATGCGTCGAATATATTGGCAATGATTAAAAGGTCATCAATGCTTATACCAGACGTTCTGATCTCTGTGATGCTACCTTTATCTTCAGATAAATATCATTAGAATTTTCTTGGTTTTACCGACATGAAAGAAGTCAAGGTGCAAGAAAAGAACTGGTCTCCTGTGGCACGCACTTTATCCTGAAATGTTGAAACTTGAAACTTGAAAGTTTCCTCCTATCACCACTTTCCCGAAGTCGTGTTATTTTGCTTTTCAGGTGTACAAGACCACGATTTATCCACGGGTAATCTCTGTTGATATGCTTTTTGTTTCAAAGAAGCGTACGTGTTTTCACAATGAATAACCATGTCTTGAAACTTGAACCAAGGCTCATTTACATCATTTAACTCATTAAAGGAAGGAAATAAGTAGGATTCCATGCAACCAAAGACACCATCATCATCCGCATGCCTATACTCTCTCAGTCTGCGGTAGGTTTAACATAGGACCACACACTAGTAATAGGACACTCAAGAGCCATTAACTGATGATCAGATATGCCATCCCTAACACTGCCGGAGAAATATTGAAGCGAGCCACTTGCAAATACATGAGCAAGCAAGGAAGAACTAGAAATTTTCTCGGCATCAGAAACCAACTGGGTTAAGGAAAACGTAAAGTCCGTTTGAAGTAAGGATTTCGGCACTTTTGAAATCTTTGCCGTCAAGACAAAGGCTGCACCAGCTAATACCGGGAAAAATGAAAACGCCTGTTAGAAGAATGTTTGAGCATGAATTCATATTTTGAAGGAAATAATTATATAATGCATCTACGTATTCCGGAGGGGCATTTGGAGAACAATAAGCACCTCCCGGTAATATAGTTTTACCAAAAAACTTTACTTTACACCATATGCAATTGTGATCAATGATGTCATTTAAGCGAGTGAATTTAACGTTGTCCTTAATTGCGATTGCAACTCCGCTGCCCTTTGATCCTCTGTCTTTACGTATGAGCATGTACGAAAGAGCTCTATAAACGAAACGCTCAGAGTTGCTCTCTGTCTTCGTCCCTGTACCTGCGTGCGCGCGTTCGTGTGTTTCGGCTTCTGAAAATGAGCATTATTCTGTGTTTATTTATCTATGTGCGATTGTGTGCGTGCATGCACATGCATTACATTTCCGCCACAAAACGAACGTGGTGCCTAGAGTATACTTCGAAATGCTTTTAGCAAGATGCGCTCAACGTCCTGAGAGGAGTGACAATGGGAGCGTGCGAGATGTAAACGGTGCGCTCTAACGCTTTGCCAGAAAAGAGCACTGCGCTTCGGGCAAAAGCGAGAGAACTTCGCCGCGACCTTACGTGACTAGCTTCTAAGCATGAAAAATGACACGGGACGCCGCTCGCGGAAAAGTTTTTCAAACGTGCAGTCGTTTCGACGCCAGCCAAAGTATCATTTTGTGTGAGAATTTTCTTTCCTTTTTTCTGCACTTGCCGGTCGTAAATAAAACTTTTGTCATTTTGCCAAGATCCCGGATACTAATCGTTTATTTTTATAACATTAGAAGCACGCTCTGACGCCGCCTTGTGTGACTTTTTTGCGACCAAAAAAATACGTAAAAAAAGAGAGAAATGTAGTTCAAGAAAATTGTTTTTGCCGTGGTTTCTGAAGCGAAAGAAAATGGCGAAAAAAGTTTACATCCACAACGCTAAGCTTAGTTGCAACGAAGGTAATAACGATGCTGATAAAGTGAATTTTGGCTTCCACTGCTTCTAGTGCCTTATACAAGAACTATCAGCAGAAATGTTGAAGCTGACTGTCCTGCCAAACAGAAAAATACAGCATATCCATGGAGTGAATGATGATGATAATTGATTTGTGGGATTTAACGTCCCAAAACCACCATGTGATTATGAGAGATGCCGTAGTGGAGGGCTCCGGAAATTTTGACCACCTGGGGTTCTTTAACGTGCACCCAAATCTAAGTACACAGGCCTACAACATTTCCGCCTCCATCGGAAATGCAGCCGCCACAGCCGGGATTTGATCCCGCGACCTGCGGGTCAGCAGCCGAGTACCTTAGCCACTAGACCACCGTGGCGGGGCGAGTGAATGATGATAAGAGCGGTGAAGCTTCGGAGTGTTTTTTTGGTATACTTTGTATTCTTCTATCTATCTATCTATCTATCTATCTATCTATCTATCTATCTATCTATCTATCTATCTATCTATCTATCTATCTATCTGCCTGCCTGCCTGCCTGCCTGCCTGCCTGCCTGCCTGCCTGCCTGCCTGCCTGCCTGCCTGCCTGCCTGTCTGTCTGTCTGTCTGTCTGTCTGTCTGTCTGTCTGTCTGCCTGTCTGTCTGTCTGTTCGTCCGCCCATCCGTCCGCACCTGCTGGGTGAGTCATAGAACTAGGCCGTCACGTAAAAAGAGAGATGCTTGTAAAGACCCATGGTTCGAAGAGTTTCACCCCTAAAAACTATTTGTATTACATAAAACTGTTACGCCTAAGCAGTCACGCACTGCACAAGATTTCTTTTTCAGGTGCTCGAGCTGCTAATGTTGAATTTTTGTGCTTATACTGCACCGCAGTGGAGCTGTGGTAATGGTCTTTGGCCGTTGGCTCGAATGTAGCAAGTTCGATACAGGCAATGGTGGTCGCATTTTTATGGAGGCAAAATGCTAGAAAAGCATGTGCTAGCTGACACCAGTACACGTCCAAGATCCCCAGATGATCAACATTTACAGCCCTCCCCTTCAGTGTTTCCGCAACCCCCCCCCCCCTCCAAGGGCTGAGCTCTAAATCCCTGAATTGTTAGTAGAAAATGAAAGGAGTCACTGCTCCCATGTTTTTTACGAATAAATCTAATAACCTTTCTCTGAATGCTCTATATTATGCATGTATGATATTTGGTGTGCTGAGAATGTTTGACGTTAGGATATTCAAGAAAAAGCCTAACAAATCTTGTGTAACTCAAAATTTGATTTTAGTTGGTGTCAGTCGCAGACACTTTGAAGAAAAACACGTGTTTTTTTTCTTTTAATTCAGTAAAAGCGGCATTGGTCATCAGTGATGTCTAGTTGAGGTCGGATGTTATTGTTACACCGAGGTACCTGTGCTGTTCTGCTGTGCACGAAAAGACTAGGCTGCAAAGTTGAGGGTGAAAGACTTGACTGGCACAGGGAAAGCACATCTAACAGCTGAAGTTTATTGAAACAAAGAACCAAAAAGGGGGTGCAGTAAAATACAGAGGAGTGGGCACTATAAGCCAACCAACGCATGATCCTACCGAGGGGGGAGGCTTCCTATGCCGTAACACACGTGCTTTTATCAAACTTTCTTTTGCCTTATAATATTTGTCTCTGTAAACATGCCTGTTCTCTATTGGTAAATGCTATAGGCTTGCAATAGAAGAAAATCTCGCTCAACACTGCTTTGATTGCAGATGTCAAGCTAACTGCGGGAAAACTACTTAGGCTCACAGCAAAGATAAAATTTCGAGAACAATCATTGAAGCTTACTTTATGACGTCTGGGAAGTTTGGCGCATGCGTTAGCGCACCTTCAATAGCACTTACGCATACACAAGTGACATAATTACACAGACAAAAAATAAGCAAAAAAAAAGAGTTTGATAAAAGCACGTGTATGAGATTCTCAGGTAAGATCATGCGTGTTTCTATTGCAGTGCCCACTCCCTTGCATGTTAATCCACCCTGTTTTTGGTTCTTTGTTTCAATAAACTTCACTTGTTACAGGTGCTTTCCCTGTGTCAGCCCAGTTTTAGTCCTCCACTTTGCAGCGCAGCCTTTTCCTGCAGTATGCTCCTGCTGTCAATGTGAGTGGACGTTCACTTTAGATTATAGGATCCGTGAATGAGATACGCTTATAAATGTTTTGTTTTGGAGGCTCTTCATTTGCGCAGTCGCAGCCGCTCATCACACTCTGCACCCAGCGTAATGGGTCGACGTTGCGATGGCTCTAATTCGCCGTTGTGAATTCACCCCGGGCGTAATATTTCTCAGCAGCGCCTCGTCAAGTGCGAAGCCCACGAGACGGCTTTATGCTCTCCCATAGTAGAGTACCAAGTACTCTAAATTGTTAACCACATTTTTCTAAACGCGTATCCTCTTCCTCCTTTGAGCTGATGTCTCGCTCAACAACAGCCTCGCAGACACGTGTGCCGTCATTCCCAGCACACAAACTCTTCAGACATTTCTTTAAGAAACTTGTATAGATGGCGGCCGCTGATTTGCCTCCAAGTATTTTTATGAGAATATGCCAAGAGAAGAGAGAGGGGGAGCGAGCATTGGCTAGCAGACGCTGCCTGCGTCGACGTTGCGAGGTGAGAGGTAGATATAATAGTGGATAGAGATGAGGAGGGGACGCGCTCTTGCAGTAAGGGTGGTCACAACGCACGCACACCTCATTGAAATAGACCATAAGATGCATCGCATTTAATAACAGAGGGTCAATTACTGAGCTCTGCGGGAAGCGTGAAATCATGGGCACAGGACCAGAGCAGAAGTTTCTGGTGATGAAAAGTTGTAGTGGATCCGTGAGATCAGAAGCTTTGTAATCGTGCAGTAAAGGGTTCATCACAAATGACAGGGCTAATTTTGGCAAATATAACACACACAGTCAAGTGATTTACTGAAGCATAATAAAATAGGTCTGATTGGTTCTGGTTGTTAATGCCTCATGCGAGTTCATCTGCCACATGTGTAAGCGTAAAGACTCTCGATAGGTTTCTTTCAAAGCTACGTTTAAGATCGTTCCGAATATTTTATTTGAAACATTTGACGAAGTGCTCGAGCATACTGCGTTCTAAATTTTTTTATGATGTGCTGGTGAGGTAAAATCGGCGTATGATTGAATGGTGCAATAATGCCTTCTGGCTCATGGATCGGTACAATTTTTTTATATTTTCGATACCTGAATGTACACATAAAAACTAAAATAGAAGATGTTCTTGCATTTCGTCCCCATTTGAACGCGGCATGGATGGCTCAGAATCTTCACAATAGCCTATAGCGCATTTCAAATGACGTCCGAAGCAAGCTACTCCCATTTGTATTTGAAGAATAACGTTTTTGTAACCCCAAACGTTCAAACTCACTGAGTAAATAATATTAGTGACAATGTATTGAAAGAACGGTACTTGTATTCCGAATGGTCGTGAGTCGTCCTCATAGAAGGGTAGTCATTCATTTAAAGTTTCTCTGTGGACATAAGGTTATAAATTACTACGTCTTCACAATGGTGACTCACTGTGCCTTGAGCACGTGCCGGTGAATAGGATGATTATGTTTTTCTGATGCCGTTATTCCTCTTTAAGTTATGCCACAGATGTGGACTGGGTGCCACCAGACAAATAGTGCATCATTTTCATAAAGGAGAAAAGGGGTGTGATGCGATATATTACGATATATTGCACGCACCTGTAATTGGGAATTAACTTAGAAGAAGTTTCGTTGGTGCAACCTAATCTGTATCGCCCCACTGCGACGTTCTTCGCACGCGATTCTGGCTAAGAAAGCTTCTGTGTTTATTTTTTACCTTCATTCTATTACTATGACCACGCGTGTGCATTCGTATTTTCCTATGTGGTAGTCGCCTATACTGCAGAAAGGCTATATATCAATGGCAAAGGAGCCATAAAACGTAGCATGCAATGGAGCCAGACATAAACGCTCCTTTATTTATCTGTCTTCGCTGTTGACACCCCCGCATGCAGAAAATGGAAGAGGACGCTCCGACTGAGACAGATGACATCAAGTGGTGCGAAATCATATTTCCTGTCGGGTAAGAGAGCGCAGGAGCCATAACTTCGAGTTGGAGTGAACGTCAGACTTAGTGCAGAACCTGACCCGACCCTCTCGTCCAGACACCAAATGCTCAGAGTGGAAGAGATGCGCGATGACTGAATCTCGTATGGCTCATTCTATATGCACGGCGTTAGCGCGGAAAGCTTCGCCGCTCTGCGAGCGCAGCTGTCGTCCGATTTCGCAAGCACGTTTTCGTTTGTTCATCTCTGGTTGTATTGCAGAAATCGTAGTTAAAAAGAATTTTCGTTGGCTGGGAAGCTGGCGCAAACTAGCGCACGACATTAATCCAGTAACAGATTGTCAACAATACAGAGGAAGCTACAAAATTTACACGCGAGGCTAACACGTACGACACCTACACCAGAAGCAACAACGCTCATAAGAGTCACAAAAAAAAGTGCCAGGCCTGAACAGAAAGTGGTGCAGTGAGACTGTGAAAGCTGGAACAAGAACATTTCTATAACCTGCTATAAGCGCTCTTGGGTCTACTAAAATAAGTGTGCTTGCAAGTTACTCACTGTCCCATTAAGTTGTTCTGTGTCTGATGGCTCATGTATCATTATGGCTCCCGTACCATGAGAATCGCCATATGCGAACCTTGCGGATGGAAAGCCACTGTGGTGTGATTTTGTTATTAAGTGAAAGGTTACCGAATTACGCTGATGATATGTAGTAGTAGTAATATACTTTTATTATGCCGAAGACATGTGAGGTGTTAGTACACACAAAGAAATTTTTAACAGTCGGATATGTTTACCTTAACCGATATTTTGTACTAGCACAGCAATGCCGACAGCAATAAGGGTATTACCAACCCCAAAAGGCGTATGCCTATATGTAACATTTGTGCTTGCAAGGATACGCTTGCGATATTTGACACTTGTGCTGGCTAGTGCTTGACATTGACCAACTTCCCTTTAAGGCGCTTAAGTAATCAATTTACGCCAACTAGACGTGACGCTGTATAATAGGAGTACATATGTAATGGTTATGAATTAAATAGCGAGCAATGCCACCAGAACTTACATTCCACCATCATCAACTGTTGAGATTCAATTTCTTAAGCACTTTCGAGGCAAAGCGCTGCTTTGTGGTAAAATGGTTAATTGTCAGACAGAATTCCTAGATTCAATTCCTGCTGGGACACTGCAGTTTTATTTTTGCATTCGTCGTGTCAATGCTGCCAAGTGAGTTTTTTACGCTATCACATTTATACTACCAGCGTCTCTCGTCCCCGTTCCTGGGTACACATAAACTATTAATCATCTGTGGCTCATACCCGCATTACGTGGCCAAAGAAGTGCAGGTATGCGCCACACGAGTATGGAGATACGCGTTTGACGGCGCAATCGACGTAATTTTGATGTTGTCTATCAAATGACTAGTGAGATATATTTCTTATACTTTCAAACCCTCTCATAATACCTTTGGTCGACCCCAACTTAAGGAGGGGAACACGAGAGAGCCCAGCCGTAGGTGGCTAAAGAGATAGCTATGCAGATGGAAACGCTCAAATTGCCTGCATTCCTCTGAGAAAGGCTTCACCCCGCCGCGGTGGTCTAGTGGCTAAGGCACTCGGCTGCTGACCCGCAGGGCGCGGGTTCGAATCCCGGCTGCGGCGGCTGCATTTCCGATGGAGGCGGAAATGTTGTAGGCCCGTGTGCTCAGATTTGGGTGCACGCTAAAGAACCCCAGGTGGTCTAAATTTCCGGAGCCCTCCACTACGGCGTCTCTCATAATCATAGAGTGGTTTTGGGACGTTAAACCCCACATATCAATCAATCAATCAATCTGAGAAAGGCTTCGCAATAAAAAACAACATGGTTGTTTCCTCCGACATAAAAATCGCTCTGGCTCCTAAGTAAGCATTTCGTTGCAGAAACTGTTGAATATTTACTGTAATTTTTATAACATAGCTTGCGCAATGTCTAGTGGCGTTTTCACAACGACGCACTCACAATGAGTCTTGACGGCACATCTTTATCCCGATGAACAATGTTCATTTCCAATCATTAGCAAACGCTCGTATGCCTATAGCAAATAATGAGAGCGTATTCAGAAAAAGCATTACGTCAGCCACACGTCCACTTGCCGACTGGACGCACAACATGGGCTAAGGTCGGCATCAAACGATATCCTAAAGAGTTAGAGAACTGTAAGCCTGACTATAGGGAAACAAAACGCCCGTCTTGTCGGCACTGCACTGTGGGTGCACGTCGCAAGGCTATTTGTGATATAGGTAGATGCCATAAGATTGGCCAATGCGTTGGTTATGACGCCATCACACGGTGTGTATTGGCATTGAAAAAATATGGCGTTTTTCTTTTTGAAACGTGCCGGTTTGCACAGGCGCGTAGTATACAAAAGCGTTAACGTGGCTGAGAAAGTGTTAGGGGGAGAGGCCACTGCTGGCACAGTTACACAACACGGACAAACGGCGGAAGGACGTCGCGAGGACGATCCATTAAAGGTTTTCACCACAAAATGCATGTTTGTAAAACCTTTACCGTATTTGACCGAGCCGCAGTGAATAGTTTATCCGGCTGCAGCTGTCGTTCACCGAAAGGTCGTGTGTTGGGCACCCGGTGGCGGAACTTTTTTCTTTGTGATTTCAGTGTGTGCATTTATTTGACGTCATTTCCGTGACGGAAATGCATCACAGAAGTCATACTGTACCCCGCAATAAGCAGCAGCCATGCTGAAATTTCTTTTAAAAATTCTTTACTCGCTTACCAGAAAAAAAAAACACTGCTGGGTTCGACATTTCAGACTGTAGGCTTACTATTTCGACACATAACAGGAGAACGAGAAAGTAAGATATACAGTTTCTTCAAGAATAATTTTGTTATTCGCTTCCGAAAATTTTTCGGTGAACTAACCTTGGGCGGCGACAACGGCAAGGAAGCATAGCCTCAAAACTTTCTATAGACAAAGTAATTTCTTATACATTGGCATGTAGTATCGCGGTTCATGTTATCCATATTCATGTATACTTTTGAGACCTTGAGTGCTGTATGATGCCTCGGCTTATCTGAAGAGAAAATGACACCACTTTCTCACCTTCGATTTCCCCACCGTGGTAGTCTAGTGGTTGACGTACTGGGCTGCTCACCCGCAGGTCGCGGGATCGAACACGTTCTCCGGCGGCTGCGTTTTCGATGAAGGCGAAATGACTGTAGGCCTGTGCTTAGATTTGGGTGCACGTTGAAGAATCCCAGGTGATCTAAATTTCCGGAGCCCTCCACTGACGGCTTCTCACAAAATGTAATGTTGGTTTGTGGACTATAAACACCACCTATCTTCAATCATCTTGAATGAATGAATGAATGAATGAATGAACTTTATTTACAGTCCGGCAGTTTTCACCGGGTGAGGTTGGGAAAGAGGGGATTAACCCCTGTGCTTTTACACACTCTGTCGTTTATGATGGCGGTGCGTCAGGTGACTGTTCGAACTTCTTGCATCCTGGCGACATCTTCAGCTTGCCGAACGGCCCAAAGCTGATCGGCCAGCTTGTCGCTGGTGAGTGCCGCCTCCCAGCGGCAGCGCAGCTGACGCCGCTGGTCGGCAACAGTGACCGCAGTAGCGGTGGAGGCCGGCCCCTGCCCTCACGCTGTGGTAGCAACAACAATTGGCCTCGGAGTTTGTCCCTGCCTAACGTGCGGCACGAAGGGAGCGGCAGCAGTGACGTCAACGTTTCTAGCACACCCCCAAAGCGTGTGTTGCAGTGTGGCCCTTTCCCCTCACGCTTAAATCGCGTCTATGTAGTATAGGTGAAAATAACACAGGCGTAGGATAACCGCGCTGGGGTACGTATTTGTCTGTAATAACCTCGGAGTTATGGCCTGTCTTTTGTTCAGTTTGTTCAATTGATGTTTTTTTTTCAAAGGAATAAAGGTAAATAACTAAACGACAACAGGGGCCCACGTCTGCAACGAAAATCAAGAGATTGCATTTGAGCGTGTAGAACAACGCGCAATACTGAAAACAAAAACATGCCAGAAAAAGTTTATTGAACACTTCTCGAAGCCATCGTAACTCTTACTGATTAGTTAGGCGATGTCGCTTTCTTCTAAAATTATCAAATGACGTGAAACAACTAATTAGCCATCAATCTGACTAAAAAAGCAAAAAATATGCAAAACGGCTCAGGCAGTGACAGAAGACTACTGCTTAAATTCTTGTGCTGCAACGGCGCCCTTCAGCCACACTGCCTCTCGAAGATACATGGCCGCTTTCTTGTGTATCGAAAGAACAACTTGTAAGGCACTCGGCGCAATAAATTTCCCGAGGGAGGAAGTCATCCTGCGTGTTTCACAGCGCCAAAGCGAATAAGCTGCGGTGAGAGTCGTCGCAGTTAGGCTTAGGGACTCACCATGTCCTTGCTTTATATCTCTCTATGAAGCACATAGGGAGCGTGCTCTCGGATACTTGTAGTGGTTTAACTGTGGCCAAAGGCTTGACTTGGCCAGTCGTAGTGATGTGGCCCAAAGTTCCGTGTTACGCTTTCTTTTCCTTCATTAGCACAGTGTTGACATTCACATCTGAAGACTTTATAACTACACATGACTAATGAGCAACATCATCAGTAGAAACTTGGATTGAATATTTAAATATGTAACAAAAGCAGCGTGAAATATATTTTCAGAAATGATTTTTTTCCACTTGTTGTCCCTCGCATGTACTGCTATTAGCTTAGAAAACTTTATTTTTATTTGAGGCTAAGGATGTAGAGTGAGAAAGTAACCAACAACTTGGCGGCTTGCGACCGCTTCTAAAACTAGAAATTTCCAGTTTCACCCTAGAACGAACTACACCAGCACAGTCATTGGAATCGATCTCAATTGATTATTGTCATTAGGGCGACTGCCATTACAACAGCAAAAAGAACAGTTTTGTTTTATGGGCACATTTTATATGCAATAAAAATGCAGCAAAAACGAAGGAAGAGAGGCAGGAAGCGGGTTGTGTTATAATAAAAAAATTGCAGGTGCCAAACTTTTATGCTAAAACCACATTATAATCCAGTAGCGCAGTGTAGTCAGAAAAGAGCGTTACCTTTTCACCCACTTTTATTTCTTCACATATACATTACAAAAACGTCTAATACCTTCTCTTATAATTTTCTTGGCTTTATTATCTGGGAAATCAGACTAGTATGGTGTCAAACACAGAAAAACGAGCCCTTAGGTATGCAGTTCATTCCTCAATTCATTTACGAGAGACTCATACTGGAAGACTTCATCCCTTTAGGTTAAAATCTAGGGATTATTGCTCAGCTGCCAGCTGGTAATCACTTCACGTGCTATGCGACGCCAAACAGGCTCATAAAGAGTGTGCCACACTCGCCGCCATGACAACTGGTGGCGCTTACTGGCACTCCTACGTTTAATTCATATTGTCGCAGTACAACGCGAACAAAGTACAAGTACGCCTTGAGGCAGCGAAAGCAGCGTGTTCTCAACAGCTGAGCCACAAGATCTTCTTTGTTGTTGAGTCAAGCCAGAGGCCCACTACTTGGTGTCTGCTAAATCCCCACATCATCGTTGTCGTTCACACGCAGACACGGGTCATTTGCCTCCCTCTCAAAGAGCATCGACCCGATGCGAAGTCAATAATGCAGTTTTTTTTAAAGAAAAGTCTCACGCAATCACTCGCTGACGTAAGGCTTCATGCGCACTACGTGAACGAGTTCTGGATGGTGCTGGCGACGATTGGTACTACACGAACTGTCGGGAACAACTTCGTAAGTAACCTCACTCAGTTGTCGCAGCACTCGGTAAGGCCCAAAGTATCTTCTTAAAAGCTTTTCGGAAAGTCCTCGTTTCCGTACGGGTGTCCAAACCCATACTTTGTCGCCAGATTGGTAGACGACTGTTCTGCGGTGAGCATTGTAGCGGCCTGCATCGTACTCTTGTTGTTGGCGGATCCGTAAACGTGCAAGTTGCCTAGCTTCCTCCGCGCGTTCCGTAAACGTGTTGGCGTATGGGTCGATGCCGTCACCTTCGTGCGGTAGCATCGCATCTAACATAGCTCGTACTTATCGTCCATGAACGAGGCTGAACGGGGTCAGGCGCGTCGTTTCTTGTTTTGCCGTATTGTACGCAAACGTTATGTACGGCAAGATTTCATCCCAATTTTTGTGTTCAACGTCTACGTACATCGAAAGCATGTCTTCAATGGTTTTGTTTAGACGCTCTGTCAGCCCGTTCGTTTGTGGGTGGTAGGCGGTGGTCTTACGATGCGCTGTTCCACTCAGCATGAGGACGTGATCCAAAAGAGCTGCCATAAATGCGGCTCCTCTGTCTGTGATCACGACGGATGGTGCACCATGCCTCAGTACAATGTTCTCGATGAAAAATGTTGCCACCTCTGCTGCTGTACCTCTCTGGATAGCCTTTGTCTCGGCATAACGGGTCAGATAATCCGTCGCGACGATAACCCAGCGGTTCCCTGCTGTAGAAGTAGGCAGTGGGCCCAAAATGTCCATGCCGATCTGGTAGAATGGAGCTGTTGGGACCTGTACGGGTTGCAGGAGGCCAGCTGGTTTAGTCGGTCGTGACTTGCGTCGCTGGCAGTCGAGACAGGCACGGACGTGGTGCTTCACGGCTGTGGTTAGTCTCGGCCAGTAATACTTTTGCTGTATTCTGGCCAACGTTCTCGTGTAACCCAAATGACCAGAGCTCACCTCGTTGTGGCATGCTTGGAGTACTTCGGTACGAAGGGCTGCTGGGATGACGAGCAGATAGGCAGATCCCGTCGACGAAAAGTTTCTTTTGTAGAGTACTCCGTCCCGTAAACAAAATGATGACAACACTCTTGTGAAAACTCTTGGCGCCTTCTGAGATCTGCCATCCAAGTAGTTAATTAGGCCAAGCAACTCAGCGTCGTCACGTTGTTGCTGCGCAATGGCGGTCGTGTCGAGGACACCGAGAAATGCCATTTCCTCCTCTTCAGGTAGGGTTGCCGACTCAATGGGTGAACGGGACAGACAGTCGGCGTCCATATGTCGCTTGCCTGACTTGTGTACGACTACAATATCGAATTCTTGCAGCCTGAGACTCCAACGGGCTAATCGCCCGGTAGGGTCTTTTAGACTTGTTAACCAGCACAATGAGTGGTGGTCGCTAATTACTTTGAAGGGGCGGCCATATAAATACGGGCGAAATTTTAAAACCGCCCATACCACGGCGAGACATTCCTTCTCAGTTGTAGAGTAATTGGCCTCAGCACGTGTTAATGTTCTGCTTGCGTAAGCGATTACCCTCTCTGTGCCTTCTTGCTGCTGCACAAGCACAGCTCCCAGACCAACATTGCTCGCGTCTGTGTGAAGCATCGTCGGGGCTTCTTCATCGAAGTGGGCAAGCACTGGGGGCGTTTGAAGACGTTGACGCAGGTCATTAAAGGCAGCCTCCTGTTCTTCGTTCCACTCAAAGGCAACGTCGTCTCTTGTGAGACGAGTTAGTGGCGACGCGATGCGGGCAAAGTCTGCGATAAATCGGCGATAATAGGCACAAAGGCCCAGGAAGCGTCTGACAGCCTTCTTATTGGAGGGTACTGGGAACCGTGCGAGAGCGGCAATTTTTCCAGGATCGGGTCGGATGCCTGCGTTACTGACGACGTGACCGAGAAACTGAAGTTCGTGGAAACAGAAATGACACTTTTCCGGTTTCAATGTTAGGCCCCCAGACCGTATGGCACGTAACACCACTTCCAGCCTTTGGAGATGCTCGTCAAAAGTCGTTGAAAATACTACAACGTCGTCCAGATAGACTAGGCACGTCTTCCACTTCAATCCCGAAAGTACCGTGTCCATAAGCCTTTGAAATGTCGCGGGCGCGGAGCACAAACCGAAAGGCAAGACTTTAAACTCGTATAAACCATCTGGCGTCAGAAAAGCGGTTTTCTCTCGGTCTCTTGGGTCTACCTCGATCTGCCAGTATCCACTCCTCAAGTCCATGGAAGAAAAGTAGCGAGCGTGCCGAAGTCTGTCAAGGGAGTCATCAATACGTGGGAGCGGGTACACATCTTTTTTGGTCACCCGATTCAGCTTCCTGTAGTCCACGCAAAAACGCAGCGTGCCGTCCTTTTTCTTTACTAGCACTACAGCGATGCCCAGGGGCTCTGTGACGGTTGAATTACATCATCTTCAAGCATTTTCGCGACTTGTTGTTGTATGGCTTCGCGTTCCTTTAAAGCTACACGATAAGGGTTCTGGTGAATAGGTCTCGCCGTGTCCTCGGTGATTATTCGATGCTTTGTCAAAGGTGTTCGACCAACTCGTGAGGTCGATGAAAAGCAGTCGTGGAATTCGGCTAGTAGCTGAAGAAGTCTCTGTCGGTCATCCTCTGACAGAGTGGGGCTAACATCGAGAACGGGTTCTGGTTCTTGATTAGGCGCTTCATCTAATACCGATAAACATAAACTGCTTCGCATGTCTACGATATTGTCGTAAGAAGCGATAGCTGTGCCCTTCGGAAGGTGCCGGCGCTCAGTACTGAAGTTGGTCAAAAGTAAATTCGTGCGCCCACCAGTGAGACGGACGATACCTCGTGCGACCGAAATGCCATGGCTAAATAGCAGCGAGCCAATTTGGTCGACAATGCCTTCGCCATCAAACGGTTCGTGCCCTTCCACCGAAACAAGAGTGCATGACCGTGGCGGGACGACCACATCATCATCAATTATACGTAAATTGTTACGTATTGTGTCTGAACAGTCAACCAAACCAAGGCTGTTGCGGAACGTAATTGAACGGTCCGGGATGTTGATGACGGCACCATATTCTCTTAAGAAGTCCATCCCTATGATCAGGTCCTTGCAACATGAGGTGAGGATGACAAACGTCGCCACGAAAGAAGAGCTGCCGATGCCCAGTCTCGCTGTACACCTTCCGACAGGCATCAACAGCTGGCCGCCTGCTGTCCTCAGGTGAGGTCCCGTCCACGTAGTCTTCACTTTTTTTAGGCGCACGGCAAGGTTTTCACTTATGATAGAGAAGTCGGCACCGGTGTCAACTAAGGCTGTTACTTGCTGTCCGTCTACAAAAACGGTAAGATCTGTGGTCACAGTTTCGTCAACGTTACAACTAGTCGGCTTTACGGCGTCCTGTGGTAAGAGTAACGGGGGCCTTTTTTCGTCGCCTTGGCGGCCTGCAACCTCACCCCCGGAGGTCGCCGCCTTCAGTTTCCCCGGCGTGGACTTGGTGACCTCCTTCCGCTGGCGTCGGCTGTAGTGCGGTGGCGCGACGAAGGCGAATATGCCGGAGACGGAGAACGTGGTCGACGTCCCAAACCTGGCTGGTAATTAGGCTCACCGTCGTCATTGTTGGCTCGGCGGTTGTCAAAATGGAACCGAGACAAGGAAGGTCGTTGAGAATCAGCGTCCCGGCGTGGTGGGTAGTCGTCGTTGGGGCGTCGATCGTCAGACCATTGCCGAAGAGGTCGAAACGTGTCGGCGCGGTGCCAGCAATGACGAGAAATGTGGCCGACACCTCCGCAAGTAAAAAAAAGCGGACGTCTATCCACGGTGCGCCATACGTCTGTTTTACGAAGCTGTGGACGTCTCAACGGCTCATAATGTTGTAAATGCCGTGTCTCGTTGGGAGACGGCTCTTCGTACGGCAGCATTTCATACGGTGGCACGACGGAAGGGCGCCGCGGTGTCTGTTCTTGCGGTGGCGACCAAGGAACGGCTGTCGATGGCTGGCGGTACGACGGCGGAACGGGCGGCGGGCGGCGAAGCGCGGCTGCGTAGCTCATAGGTCGCTGATCGTGAGTAGAATCAGCTGCCGAAAACGCTTGGCGTATTTCTTCGCGGAGGACTTCAGCGACAGACGCCGTGGGTGGTTCCGTGACCAGAGTCCGCAGCTTCAGCAGCTCTTCGCGAACAATCTCTCGTATTAAGTCGCGCAACGAGCTTTGATTGTCAGATGTCGTAGCGGCAACTTGCATGTGGGCGTTGCTGGACAAGCGATCGTATTGTCGGCATCGCAGGTGAAGCGCCCTTTCGATAGCTGTTGCTTCTTTGATGAAGTCTGTCACGGTGCTTGGCGGGTTCCGCAAAAGTCCGGCGAACAATTGCTCTTTAACGCCGCGCATGAGGTAGCGCAGCTTTTTGTCGTCGGTCATGTGCGGGTCAGCTTTACGAAAGAGACGGACCATGTCCTCTGTGAACATTGCGACCGTTTCATTGGGTTTCTGAACGCGTAGCTCGAGTAAATGCTGCGCACGTTCGCGCCGGTCGACATCGGCAAATGTGTCAATCATCGCTCTTTTAAAGTCACTCCATGTTGACAAACTGCCTTCTCTGTTCTCGTACCAAGTACGAGCACTGTCGTCGAGATAGAAATAGGCGCGGGAAAGCCTTTGTTCAAGAGACCACTGGTTGGTGTTGGCGACACGTTCATAGTGATCAAGCCATTCTTCGACGTCTTCATGTGCTCCACCACCAAAGCGATCAGGCACCAGCGGTGAAAAAAGGGTTACCTGAGATGGGGTCGGCAAACTACTGTCTCGTAGTAACTGTTGTGGGCTGGCGGTGGCCATTGGTAGATGTGAGCCCTGCCTCTAGAGTGTTCCTGTGAGAGGGTGAACTCTGGAAGGAGGCCTCGCAAGCGACGACTGAAGCGATGCACGGGAGTGTCGACAAGAGCTTCTGGGCTGGATGAACGGCTCCCCGTGGGAGTGTGGAGCATCAGGCGGGGTCGCGGGCCAGCACCTCCACCAGTGTCGCAGTACAACGCGAACAAAGTACAAGTACGCCTTGAGGCAGCGAAAGCAGCGTGTTCTCAACAGCTGAGCCACAAGATCTTCTTTGTTGTTGAGTCAAGCCAGAGGCCCACTACTTGGTGTCTGCTAAATCCCCACATCATCGTTGTCGTTCACACGCAGACACGGGTCAATATATATAGCAGATGTGGTTCCTGCCCACGACAAGTTATCTTTCACTCACTTTTCTTTCTTCGCATTTATATACCAGTTAGGTTTAATAACTTTCCCTACACTTTCGTCGGCATTCTGTTAAACAATATATATATATATATATATATATATATATATATATATATATATATATATATAAAGAGAGAGAGATAACTTGCTCTAAGGATAGATTGAGGTTGAGACACTGAAAGGTTCGCAGTTCATACCATCTAGAAAGACATTTTTGGGGGGTCCTTAAATTCATAGAGTGTGACGTTATGAGAACCGGAAGCTGCGAGGCCATTCTTGTTGCCTCGAATCTATGAACCTGTGCTTTGTTCAAGATTGTTGCACTAAGGTGGCCCCTAAAACGCCAAATTCCGTGTTCTCTGTCATGGTTGCGATACTACTGCCGGTCGAGAGAGGCCAGAAATGTCACAACTTTTTTCTGGTCTTCGGTTGAACCAATGTAAATTACCAGTGCCTTTTCACCGTAAAAGGCACTGAAGCGCACTTTATTAAGGTTTACAAAACAGGGCATTGCAGTATTTCTTGAAACTGTTTTGCCACTTTTTGCATCGTTGAAAATAAGCATGTTGAGCAGCCTAAATTCCACACATTGAACACTCTTTTATAACAAGCACCTATTCGGGTGTACTACACCTGTCAGGCTATCTACAGCATGTGCGGGTAGAAATCGAGGAATTTTTACTGGTAACGTGGCGCAAACTTACGACGTCTCATTAAAAACGAAAATGAAAATCGGCAAGGGTTGACGCAAAAAAAATCACACCACTCGTCCTCCGGCAAAGTTACTCTAGAGGAACTTTCCTGACAAGCGAACGCGAACTCCTATTTTGCGTTGCAGAATATTTATTTGTCCAAACTGGTTGTGTTCGACGTAGCCACACATTTTCCTACATGCCGACGTAAAAATATAGTCATGTTGATAAATATTTTGATATACAGGTTAATTAAAACTTGGTCCTATACAAGCGAGCTCAACTACAGCTTTTCCAGAAAATGTACGCAGTTTGGGTTTAAAGTGGTTGGCAATACATTGCCTAGGTCGGCAACCTGCAACCCGCGAGCCGGATGTGTCCGCCGGCATAACGTCAGAGTTACCCTTTCCCCCACTTCCTACTAACAAGGATACACCTCCGTGAGTTTGTGAGTCTAACGGTGAGGAACCCTGATATCACAGTTGGCTAAGAGTGTTGAGCCGCAAAAGTCGTATATTGAGTTATTCGCTTGTAACACACTTTTACCAAAAGCAACCTTGGGACATTCTTGCTGAAGATAAACATGTAGGCTACTCTTGATTTGTACATAGCACTCCAATTTAATTTTGAACACTCCAAAGGTCGGTGAGCGCTCTGCAGAGCACATCTCACGGGCGCTTGGGGAAGTTGCACTCCTGGGCAGTGACAGCTATGGGTGGGGCTTCCGCCGCGCTTTAGGAGACAGAGCAAGGTGGGGGAGGTGCCACCTACGGCCGTATCTGTGCTTTCCCGACTGTTGCGAAAACCCGTGATTGGCGCTTCACAGAGCGCTTGTCGCATGGTTGGGTGTTCAAGTTGGAAGTGGACGCTGCTGCATACCCGTGTCTTTTTTGTTGTTTGTTTAGAAAATGTGGTTAACGATTGAGAGTACTTGGTACTCTACTATGGGAGAGCTGAAAGCCGTTTGCATGCAACTACTTTTCCCTTTCATCGACTTCAACTTGCCTTGCGTCTATCGCGTGTCCTCTCAGGGAATATCAGACCTCTCACTCTCAAAAGGTTGCTAACTACTCTTGTCGAATATTATGCACGTGCCCAGCTACGGCGGAGTGCTAAGCTCTGCGTAAGAAAATTCCCATGGCTACACGCAAGGACGTTTATAACTTTTTTACTACTGGCACTGTAACTGCATCGGGTTACGAATGAGTTTTTCGAAAAAAAATCGGCAGACCCCACGTACCTAGGAATTGACATTATGGGAAGCATGCGGAGGGAGGGTGACCGACTTGCGTTTTTTTTATCGAGCAATAGGTCATGAAATAACTCGAAATATATGTACACATGTTGCACGCACAGACATATGTTGAACAGGGCGCGGGTTCGAATCCCGGCTGCGGCGGCTGCATTTCCGATGGAGGCGGAAATGTTGTAGGCCCGTGTGCTCAGATTTGGGTGCACGTTAAAGAACCCCAGGTGGCCTAAATTTCCGGAGCCCTCCACTACGGCGTCTCTCATAATCATATAGTGGTTTTGGGACGTTAAACCCCAAATATCGATCAATCAAGACATATGTTGAAGAGTTGCAGATATTTATATAACCAGTTGTTTGCAATCGCGCATCGATGCTAACTGCTACATGCGTTGCATTAGCAACGCCAGAAGTTCATATGCTTGCGAGGATGCTGACCCTGGGAACTGCAAGATAAATCAACTTCAGCACATGGCAACTAACCACAATTGACATTAGCCCGATGTGACGGCTGTATCAAAGGAGTACATATGTAATGTTTATAAAGTTGTGTAGGCAGAACTGCAAGCACTGTTCACGATTCATGAAGATTAGCTTTTATTTGTAAAGTAGTTCTGAGACCTGGCGTAGGTCTGTGGCAAAATGCTTCAATAGCGCGCAGAATGCTTTGGTTTGATTCCAGCTGGGACCCTGACGTTTATTCTGGGCATTAGTCCGGTCGACGCTACTGATGTTGGGTATTTCTTAACGCTCGCGCGTTGAAATCGCCCATGTGTGTTCTCGTAGTTCCTGGGTAGATAATAAGGCTCAATCACCCGTGGCACATACCCGCATTCCTAAGACACATACCTGCCCACGGGTATGTGCCAATGTCTGGTGTGAAGTGTTTGATGACGTACACGACGGTATTGTGATATTATTTATGTCTTGACCAGTGCGTCATACTCGTCAAACCATCTTACTCTCCCATGCTAATTTTAGTTCTCCACATGTTAAGGAAGACCCACAAGAGAACGCCAAACGTAAGCGGCTAGATAGATAGACAGATACGCTCAAAGTTGCCGAAGTTCGTTAAGAAATACTTCGCATTTAAAAAAGTGCCAGACAATTTAGAGCACTATTTATGGTGATGTTTAGAAAATAAATTTTCATTTACCCCACAAGGTTCCACACAATGGTTGACATATGGGTCACACTGGGCACAGTGTGAATGTTTTACATTTCCACCGTTTTTTAGAAAAAATGTGAGACGATTAGCAATACGATGTACTCTACCATGGAAGACCAATAGGCGGAGTTCAGGAAAAGTTGTTAACTATTTAGATCACTTGGTATTTTAATACGGAAGAGCATAAAGCCGTCCCAAGGGCCTCACAATTGATGAGGCCCTGTCGACAAGAAATAGGCGTTACGACTCCTGGAACTCCTGCACTGTCGGCTCGTTTAAGAGAATAATGCTTCCAATTGTATCTTACATAACTTATGTGTACACAAATGATATACACTGACGATCATGTGTATGTACAGTGCAACCTGTTATGTACAGCGAAAATAACGTATTTGCGTATGCAGTGATGTTCATAAGTACATTGCACCTGTTTAAGAGAATTTTATTTCTGAAGATGTCTTACACAGTTTATGTGCACATAGAAAGATGAACAATGATGATCATGTGTATGTACAGTGCAAGCTGTTATATACAGCGAAAATAACTTATTTGTGTATGCAGTGGTGTACAATGCAAAAGTTGTGCAAGGAGCGAACATTCATGAATATCGAGATGAGTAAAGTTATAACAACAGTAAGGCTATACGCACAAGCAAGGGGGGTCATTTACAGTGCAAGATGACGTTTTTGCATTCACCTGTGAGGACAACTTGTTCTCGTACTAACGAACAATATTGCACAAAAAAGACATGTTTTTAAAGAAGAAAAAGAAAATACGCTCTGCAATTTCACAGTGGTACAAGCTATAGCCCACCTCCTCAGTAGGGGAGGAAAGGGATGGACACTCTGCTATTTTTTACAATAATGAATCACGTAGACCAGCGTAGGAGAAAGGCCTGTTCTCCCAGCATGACTAGTTCTTCATTGAGATGCATAAGCATTACGTTTCTTAACCGATGTAGCAGAAGAAACATTGCTCTCGGAGGGCGTCCCCTCAGGTGGGCCAGTCCCCTCCGCTTCCATACAACGAAGGCTCCGATAGCCATCAACAGTTCAACAAAGTTATCCCTGTGGCGGGAGTTCCACTGCATAGTTATTTGGAACATACTGGTAACCATGCGCCAAGAGGTGCATGAAAGACATGAAACCATGAAAGACATGGTTCAACGTTTCGACGCGGCCGCATTGCGGACATGTGGCGGAGGGCGCCACGCCCCACACCGCAAGGCGGTTGGCCGTTGGTAAAGCTTCCCATTCCCTAAGCCAATTTAGATCACGGACATTGGAGGGGAGGGACGTGTTTGTAAGAGTCCAACGTCTTTTCTCGCTGCATTTCCGGCACTGTTCCTCAGTTAGACAATGTGTTTAGAAAAAAGTGGTTAACGATTTTGAGTACTTCGTACTCTACTATGGGAGCATTGATTCACCAAGACGGGTACTTCTACAATGTCGGAATGAGTAAAGTAACTGCATGCAACACCTACCTGCTAAGCCACCGTTATTTCTCAAGGTTTATAACCGCTTTCCGTCTAATATAGTTAGTGTTATCTTAGCTCACGTAACAGTAGACAGTTGCCTGAAAGAGAGATGTTTTTTACGTGCTTCTTTTAAGCGAAAATAACGAAAGTATGCCGTCAGAAGCCACGCATGGCAAATTTGACGTTATGATAAACGTTCACAACTGTAGTGACTATGGCGATAAGATTCGCCTGAGTCCACGTATTACTCAGCGAATATTCATGCTTGTGTAATGGAAGTAGTGAGTGTAAGGCGAGCTTACCTAGAATGCTGTATTTACTGTGACGCTCTATAGTCGATACGTCCGATGCAGTCCTGGAATTTGTGCACTCATGTCACGTTCATCTTGAACAGCGAACAAAATTTTGTATTTTAGAAAGTATATTTGCCAGCACGAAAAAAGTCACAGCATATTTACAGAGTGAATGAAGATGAGTGGGGCGAAGCCTACATCCGTCCATACGTGCGTCCATCCTATTGTCCGTCCGCCCGTCCGTCTGGCCATTCGTCTGTCAATGCGTTCGCCCATGCATCCATCAGTCTATGTGTCCATGCGTCCGTGGCTCTGTCTGTGTCTGCGTCTTGTCGTGCATCTGGATACACGGTAGGACAGAGGCATGGACGCAAGGACGGACGGACGGATGGACGAATGGATGGAAGCACGGATGGACTGAGGGACGCATGTATGGACGGTCAGATGGACGGATGGAAGCAAGAACGAACGGACGGAGAGACAGATGCTATGGGAAGTCTTTTAGTATACAATAGTGCATGCGATTTTAAGAAAAAACCTGAGTATAACTAAATGAATACCCTGCCCTCCTGCTTGGTGTCGAAGCCACAAATAAGTTGTGAATGTAATAATATACTTTTAGTGCGCCTAAATATACTTTGTCTTCGACAGCAAGAGTGCTTGCGAATATAATTTGAGACCAAATCTGAGCAGGAACATTGAATGCTGAAGCTGTGTTCTCCTGACAGCTAGACCTAAATTGGTGCGAAGTTACAATTATACCAGTCAAACTTCAAGTAGCATAACTTATCGAAGATAAATAGCAAACCTTTAAATTGTTTCAGATATTTCTTTGGCGCACTGTGTTTAAGCACTACATGTGCGGCAATACGCCAGCGTAACAGAATGCCTTACAAATAATGGTCATTATATTTCTGGCTGCTCATTTTCTTTTTAATTATTAGGGATATATGGCCCATATGAGCAACGTAGCAGAAAGACAAATTAGTCTCAAAATTTTTTCTGCCAGAAATACACACGACTCCCCCCCCCTCTCAGCGCCGCATATACTCAAGTTCCCCTCGTCGGAAGATGCAAGTGGCATTTTAAAATGCTAAGCATTTATTAGCGACCTTCGGTGACTTTCAGCGTATCTATCTATCTATCTATCTATCTATCTATCTATCTATCTATCTATCTATCTATCTATCTATCTATGTATCTACAACTTTTAAATGCGAAGCATTTCATAGTGAACTTCAGCGACTTTAGGCGTATCTATCTATCTATCTATCTATCTATCTATCTCTCTATCTATCTATCTATCTATCTATCTAGCCGGCTACGACTTTTAGCTCTCCCGGGCCATTCGATAATGCTATCAAGACCAAACTTGGTATGGCATAGCATGACTGTATGAAGAACATATTTAACTAGTCATAACATAAAAATCATGACATGAATGTCATGAATGTCATGATTTACGTTTCATGGTCCTGCAGCTCTTGCTGTGGTTACGTTCCCATGGCATGTTGCAAAACTGATATGGTATGACATGATTGCATGGCGAACACAAGTGACAGACCCTAATATGAAGATTATGATACGCGTGTCATGTGACAACATGGTTACATGCCAAGCTCATGATGCGCTCGCGGCTGCCCCACTAACGTCATATATGCAAAATTTGGTATTACGGTACGTGAATGGATGACGAAGGTATGTCACTGGTGCACGACCTACTGTATATTACTGGCCTGCCCAGCGAGCGAAGCGCCAGCACGCCCCTTGTGGTATTGGCGCCTGCCGCTATGAGCCCATGGCGCTGCAACTTACCTCACCCGCACCGTTTGCTGACGGCCAAAACATGAGTCGCCGCGCTTTTTTTTTTCGTCTGCTCGCGCGACGCTGGGAGAAAAGCAGCAATGTTTACGCGTGCATACACTCTGGAAGATTAAAATGAAGAAAAGCCTCATTTTGAATAAGCTGAGCTGCAACAGAAGCGTGCAGGTCGGTGCAGTTTGTACACCAGCGAAGCGAGGTTTCTTGGTTCAAATTAACCATCATTACGGTGGTGTGCTGCGTGCCTTTTTGAATATCAAGACAAGAGAAGACTCCTTATGTGACTTTTCATGAGTTTCCAGTGAACGAGGTCCGTGAAAACATGATCAAGGTGTTTTCTGTGTTGTAAAAGACTATGTTTCTCTAAATGAGTGAGTTGCTGGGCTGATTGGTGGTAAATGATAGACTGAAGCGCATATTTGCGCAAAAATAAAAATAAACAGACAACCACAAGACAACAAGTAACGACGCGCTATACTCACAACTGTTTATTAGTAAAATAAAAGGGAAGATGACAAAAGTGAACATATGCAAACCATGTCACTACATGTGGTTATGCAACTAGATTTTGAAACACATTGTGCGTAGAATTAGTGTTGAAAAAGTCTTTTTATGTGCTGTTTCGTTTCAAAACAGTTGCAGAGGGTCTTTCATTGATTATTCATGTACCTGCGATCTACATTTGTCATTTGAGACGAAGGTATTTATGCGCAAAATTATCTGTATTTGGTTGTTTTTTATGTGCGCCGAATGCCGCGGACACTGTCATGTGTCTTAGTCCTTGCACTTTCTTGCCCAGGCAGTAAATGCGAGCTAGCTGAGTGTACTCCAACGGCAACAAGTCTACCATTGTGTACACATATAGCTGGTATCATGAGTTAAATAAATCTTTGGTGGCCAGCGCTTCTTAGAACCTGTATCCGTCGTCATTTTTTCTTGTTTTGCACGCTGCTACATGTGTTTGTGCCCGATTTGCGATTCTGTTTGAAAAATAATGCACTAAAATGTCAACTAAAATGCAAAAGAATATTCTCAAAGTCGCATAAAATAAAATGATTCAAGATAGCCTCCACATTTACTGAATGCGCGATGAAACTCTTCTTTAACCGCCGGCAACCCATGCATTTCTATGCATCCACCGGCGCTCAGCTCGGGTAACTCGAGCGCCCCCTAGGCAACGAAGTTGTGAATCCGAGCCGGCGCAGGTAGCTCCGTAGACCGCCGCCAGCTGGGCAGGTCAGGACTACAGTAGGTCGTGAACTGGTGCAACCATGGTAATCATGACATGCGTGTCATGACACGCTAATGATGCGCTGTCGGCCGTTTCACTAGCTTCAATTGCACCAAGTTTGTTATTACGGACGTGAATGGATGACGAAGGTATGATACTGGTGCAAAAAGGATAAACATGAGATGCATGTCATGTAACAACATGACTACATGCTACGCTCGTGATGCGCTCGAGGCTGTTTCGCTAGCTTCACATGTACCAAGATCGGTATTACGCGACACGAATGGACGAATTAGGTAAATGACACATACAAATATGATAATCACGACATGCGTGTAATGTAACAACATGATGACATGCCACGCTCATGATGCGCTCGTGGCCGTTTCGCTAGCTTCGCACATGCCGCATTTGGTATAATGTGACATCAATGGATGACGAAGCTATCTGATTGGTGCAAACGTGATAATCATGAAACGTGTGTCATGTGAGAACATGACTACATACCACAGTCAAGGCGCCAATACATTTCAACGTGACGTGGTGTGCGTGCTCGCCGGTGTTCATTTCGACACGGCACGCTGCAGTGCTGCGACGCCAAGTGCCGGTCCTGCCATGAACTCGCAGGTGCTCGGCACACTGCGTTGCTTTGACGCATGCGCGTTTTAGTGCATCCGGCGTCCCTCCGTCACGAAAAGTGGGAGACGCGGTGTTGTCTGGGTAATGCATCAATGCGAAATGCAGCGTGTCTCATTTTGCACCAGTTGCCGTCGGGCCGCGCCGACAGACGCTGGTCGCACCTGGCGTCAGACTATTGAGTGCTAGCGTTTTGCTAACTTAGCGTCGCTGCGCCCAGCGTGCGCGCGCGTCAAAGCTAATTTGGAATATATGGGGCCCTTCATGATGTGCTCGCGGCCATTTTGCTAGCTCCACTAATACCAAATTTGGTGTTAAGGAACTTCAATGGATGAAGAAAGTATATCACTGGTTCCAACATGATAATCCTGACACGCGTATTATGTAAGAACATGACAACATACCACGCTCATCGCGCGCTCGCGGTTGTTTCGCTAGCTCCATATATACTAAACTGGGTATCACGTGATGTGAATAGCCCACGAAGGTAAACGACACATACAAACATAATAATCATGACACGGAAGTCATGTACGGCATCATTCACCTCCACCTCGAAACATTGGGCTGGTTTTAAAATGTCATATCAACCTTTCTCATTTGTGCTTCGCATATCATCGATTCCCACTTTACGTGGGATCTGCCAATTTCTTAGTTCTCCTGGCCGTTTCGTTAATGGTAACAATACCAAATTTAGTACGGCATAACATGACAATATGAAAAGCCTAATTGACTAATCATAACATGAACATCATGACATGCATGTCATGAATGTCATGACTTGCATTTCATAGTCTTGTTGCTCTTGCGGTGGTTTCGTCCACGTAATATCTTTCAAAACTTGTATGGTATGACATTACTGCATGGCGAACACAAGTGACAGACCCTAACATAGAAATCATGACATGCATGTCATGCAAATTCTGAGTCATGAATACACGCCACGCTCACGATGCACTCGCAGCCGTATCGTTAGCTTCACATATTCCAAATTAAGCTTTACATGACGCCAATGAATGACAAAGACATGCGACTGGTGCAAACATGATAATCATGAGATGCGTGTCATGTAACAAGAAGACTACACGATACACTCGTGATGCCCACGCGGCCGTTTCGCTAGCTTAACATACACCACATTTGGTATTACGGGACAAGAATGGGCGACCAGGGGATGTGACGGGTGCAGACATGATAATCATGTGATGCGTTTCATGTAACCACATGACTACATGCTACGCTCATGATGCGCTCGCGGCCATTTGCTAGCTTCACTTCTAGGAAATTCAGTATTCCGTTACGCAAATGGACGACATATGTAAATGACATGACCAAACGTGGTAATGATGACATGCGTGACATGTAAAAACATGACTACATGCCGCACTCATGATGCGCTCGGGGCCGTTTCGCAAGATTCACGTATGTAAAATTTGCTATTACGTCACGTGAATGGATGACGATGGTATGTGACTGGTGCAAACATAATAATTATGAGATGCGTGTCATGTAAGAGCATGACTACAAGCCATACTCAAGGCGTTTATACACTTAGTCGTGACCCGGCGCGCCAGTGCTCCAGCCTTCGTTTCGTCGCATCGTGCTGGCGATGCCACGCCAGACACCGATCTGCCTGACTTATACTTGCAGGCGCACCCCGCACTGCGTTGCTTTGACGCATGCGCGTTTGAGCGCACCCGGTGTCCCTCCGTCACGAAGCTAGACAGACGCGGTACTTTCTGGGTAACGTCGTGGGCGCGAAATGCCGCATGTCGCATTTCGCGCCGGTTGCCACCGGGCACGGTGTAAGAGGTTTATTAGGTGAGAGAGCGCCGCCGCCCAGCGCGTCGACGTAAAGTTCTCCTTCGGGGGCCGGCCGATAGATGGCGAAAGTAATTGCGGCCCGCTCAACCGGCTACGCTGCGCGTGCACGCTGGTGCGAACGCAGCCGCGGCGCGACGAATGAAAAATATATCGTTCGAGTGAGCGACCATTGGGAGTTCATCTGTGAATCAAGCGAATGTTTGCTTGCACTTCTTAATATCCGCTGCATTTACCCGTACAGCTATGACGAACTGCGATTGAGTAGACGTCACATTGGCCCCAGCGTGCGGCGTGGTTGCACACATTTCATCGTATTCTAGAGACAACTGCTGCTACTTGTTTTTTTAATTTTATTTAGAGAAACTGCAACAAAAGTGAATGGACAGCACGGCACGAACAAGATATTAGATAATGATCAATTTTTGGAAGTTCGATCCCCGATCTTTTAGCAGTCATAAGGTTGTCAAACATGACACTCCTGTCGGCTTTTACGGTAAACCCTACCTTGAAACCACAATCAAAAAACAACACCAACGTTTTTCTATCCTCTAAACTAGCCATTGTACAATGATTCAACACATGTTTGCTTGTTCCTTCATCATTTATTTAAATATTAGCAGCAGTCTCAAAACAATAACAGCGAAACATACAAACTGAGTACACCTAAACTTATACGCGAATGAAGGTTATTAAAGCGGTACTGCACTCGTCCCGTCATTGGGTGTCAAACATGCTTTGACATTTTTCGCAAGTCTGCACGCTCAGACAATCGATTGTTTCAAACAAGCTTTGACATTTTTCGCAAATCATGGCTGTTTGTTTCGTTCTTCTTTTTCAATTGCCTGCAGTACTGCCGCATGCGCAGGCACACGTAATAATGCAACAGCTTTGCCAGCATTTCTTCTTTGTGAGCACTGCATGGAAACATAAAGTTGTGATTCTACAGCACAACATCAATGGTTTTGTCGTATACATCTCGGTCACTAGCATGTTCTTCGGTCACTAGCATGCTCTTCAGTGCATTTGAAATGATTGAAGAGATTCATGTTCGGGTGTGTCAGCCAGCCCTTTGTCTTGCAGTTCACTAGGTCGGCTTCAGGGACATTTACAGTGCCTTTTTTTCCCGCAAGAGCCTCTTTGCAACTGGTGCAGCATGCGCAGCTGCCAACCTTCCGGGATACGATACCTGTGACGTAGTAGACGATGCAGTCAACTACTGTTGCGTCTGAGTCGTCGAAGCCGAAGAGGTCGTCGCACTCCCAACTTCCTTTTTCAATCAGGCCGTCAAGTTTTCTTTCAGTTGATCTAATTTGGTAGGGTGTTGCGAGATTGAATCACTGTAAATATTTCTTAAATCCGCCAAGGTGACAACAGAAGCTTGCTTGTTTCCAGTAGTTGTGCAGTTGCCGACTTGTGGTGGCTTTAGCAAGGAATACCGGCTCAGCATGCGGTATAGCTGAAGGAACGTGGGAAATGTAGGGTGTTCGTTCTGCCCTCCAGCTTGCCTGACGATACCAAAAAAACATTCCAACGGGTCTTGATTCAATTTTGCTGTTAGAACATACTTTAAACCGCACTCTTTCAGTAGGTAAACTGAAAGCTCCCGCACCAACTTAATTGTTACATGTAAGCCCTCAGCGGTTGACTGCGTCAAAAAAAAACGTCTTTGGAAATCTCTCCTTTCACGACCTCGGTCTCCCAAGAGTCTAGCCACACAGATGCAGCTTCTGGGGCAGAAAAATCTTTACATCCCAGTTTTAGGCCTTCTGCAGGGAAACGCAGGTTCAGTGCATCAAAGAGGTCATTTAAAAAAAGGGTAAACTGGACTGTCGGCTCGGCAATAGTTAGACGTGGTGCGCCTTTCTGTGCGTAGAACATTATTCCTTTAGCCACGGAGTTACTAAAAATCTGTGTTGCAAGCTTAACTCTCATTTTCAGCATCTTAGATGGGTTGACGTGAGTATACGTTATTTTTGGGCACACACAAAGTTCACCACAGTGCTTGCTGTCTGCAACGAACAGGGCATCATAGCATGACCATCTAATGAGCTTGCCATCTTTCATCAATACCTTCTTGTCGTATAGTCGATTCCTAATGCACTTGAAAAGGTGAGGGGCGTCAGATAGGACATACACCTTCCTTGAAGAGTCCAGTAAGTGCTCGAATGCATTCACCACGCTGCCCAGTGCGCCGCTGATCCCAAGCTGCTTCCACATGGAGCGGTTGGTGGATGCTCCTTCGCACACAACACCGTCAACGAACACTCCGGTCTGCTCAAGTATCACGATGCACTGAATCAAGAGCTGCGCCAAAAGAGTCCCCTTAGTCGGTCCTTTGGACGCAAACGCTGCTACAGGCTGTTAATAGTTCTCGCCGAACGGGCAAAAGCGCAAACCAGGCCGTGATCTGCGAGCTCACTACTCTGATCCTTTGTTTCTCCATGATCAACGAGGCCAGTGTATGTAATCGTTTTTTAATTGACGGATAATTCCTTCCTTACTTGAATTTCGTCAAATATCAGCATCCCTCTGCGCTGAAACTGTGGCTTAGAGGAAATTTTCATCTTGAAAGCTTTGAAAAAGTTTTCATCGAAGTCACACTTGAGGCCAACCACTCTTATGTACTTTCTTATCGTAGGGATGCATGGCAACGGCAGCACGTCATTAGTGCGCAGAAAAGCGTATGTAGCAGGGCTGCGGATGTTCAGAAGAAGACACAACAGGAGCCAGTCATCCGTATACCGCCTGTTTGTTTTTGAGGTGCACTTTGCGGCCGATATGCACTCTTCTAACAGAAGAAGCTGCGCGGGTGGCAAGTTGAGGCCCTTCAATTTTTCAGTGACCTCTTCTTCCTGCAGCTGTGTAAGTTCCTTCCTAGAAGCTTGCAACTGCTCTAACATGAGCTCGTTCCTTCTTGCGAGTCATGCTCGTGATCTTTGGAGTGCATAGTTTGCTCGCCTCAAAGCGTGGAGCTTCTGTTTTTGAGCAGGAGCTACTTATAACCTGATGCGCTTTAATGGTCGATCCTGTTTGGCTCTTGCAGCTCGATGACCGGCATGTATTCGCAATGTATCAGCAAGGCCGCTGCAGAACTGACAGATGGTTACACTGGGGGGAACTAAAAGGCACCTGTTGTGTCTCCAGTTCCCCTGGCAGTCCACAAAAGCACACTCAGGAGCGACACCAGGGAAATCCTTTAAATTCGGCCCTCCGCAACACACGCTAGTGCTGTTCATGACGCTGAGCATAGTATCAATCCAGTTCCGATACAGTTGAGACTGACGGATTTAAGCCCAAAGCAGCAGTACCTACTTGCTTGCCGAAGACGTAGGCCTGCACAGTCATGTCACTCTTCACATGCAACGCCTTCCGATTGAACACCAGCGAAGAGCCGTCGCTTGTCCTGAGCGTCACCGCAGCGTCTATAAAAACGATGTCCCTCACGCCTTCCGCGTCAGTGCGATGCACAGCCCACGAAGATTGTGGTAAGCTAATGTAAGGCGTCGAGTAAAAAAGCTCTCCAAAAGATAAGTCACGCGAGGCATTTGCGTAGGGCTCTCGTGCTGCTGTCACAGTGCTGCTGTCACAGGCATTTCAGCGCTTACTCCTGAAGCGCTAGAGATCTTACCAGGCGACGTCGGCATGGGCTCAGTGCTGCTTTCACTGTGAGAAGTGCTTGTTGAAGGGGCTACACGATGGGCTTGTCGCTTCACTTGCTTGCGAGGGCTTTTGATCTTCTTGGAGAGATTTCTTGGTGCCCCTTCGAAAATCGACGGTACAGCGTCTTTCGCTAGGCCGGCTCTTCTTTTTCCAGACATCAGCAAATGGCCGTCTATTTCCGCGGACCAAGTCTTCATGATGAAATGCGGGGCGAAATGCTTCTCGCAGACTCTGTCCGTCCTTTGAAGCACGCGGTCCTTTCGGGGTATTGCACGTCTCCATGCTTCGAGCCTCGATGGTTCGTTCGGCGGCGTGAAAAGCGAATACTTTTCCTTGCACGACTTATACCCCGTTTCGCAAAACGGAACAAAGCACTTTCCCATCGTGCATGCTCTTGGATGAGTTCTTAGTTCTTGAGCACAGTTCAGTTCTTGAGCACAGTACGTCAAACCGGCACAGAAACGTCGCAGAAACAGTAGAAATGCCGCGCACACAGGGACGGAGAGCACTGACAAAACGAGATGAGCCGGGCGCGGGCGGGCGCGAGTTGCTAGCGCCCTCTCTTGGCGCGCCGCGGAAGGAGAACAACGTCCCCTTGCCCGCGAGCTGCTAGCCCGCGCCGTTCGCTCACCTAAAAATACCTTATACACCGTGCCACCGGGCCACACCAGCAGACGCTGGTCGCATCTGGCGTCAGACAATACAGTGTTCGCGTTTTTGTAGCATAGTGCCGCTGCGCCCAGCATGCGCGCGCCAACGATACGTCACAGTATATTGTGCGCTTCATGATGCACTCTCCCCACTGTTTGGCTAGCTTCACATATACCAAGTTTGGTATCACAAGACGTGAATGAATGACGAAGGTATGTGACTGGTGCAAGCATGATAATCATGAGATGCGTATTACGTAACAACACGACCGCATGGCACGCTCATGATGCGCTAGCGGTCGTTTCTCTAGCTTCGCATACACCGAATTTGGTATTGCACGACGTCAATAGACGTAGAAGTTAGATGACACCTCTGAACATGATAACCATGATTCGCGTGTCATGTAAAACATGACTACATGCTACGCTGATATCGTGCGCGCGGCCGTTTCGCTAGCTCCACATATACCAAGTTCTGTATAAGGTGCCGTGAATATAGATAATGAAGGCAAGTGACACGTCGAAAATGAGAATGATGACATGGATGTCATGTACAACATAATTTACCTTCGCCTCGTAACGTTGTGCTGATTTTAAACTGACATATAATCCTTCCTCATTCGTGCTTCGCATATTATCTATTATCTCTGTACTAGAGATCTGCCAATTTTTAACGTATTTTGTTCGGGGAAGCTGTTCATTGTTAACTTTATTGTTCTGCATCTGTAAGTGTTCGCAATCAAGGTTGTGTTGCTATGCCGCACCTTGCAGCCTTCATGTGCCAATCCCGCTTGCTCAAAGAAAACGCGCCGTGCAAAATAACGACAACGTGGCACCCACCATCCTTATCCCTCCCGTGTTTTCTCAGATATCAGTTTGACCTCAACTCACAGTGTCTTACAACCATCTCGTCGTCAATTTCCACAGCAGTGACCATGCGGCCATTTTCGAGTCGCTGTGAACTTACTCCGTTCTAATGTGTTTTAAAAACGTGAAAAAGACAAAAAGCGCAAGAGTAAGCACACATACCATAGATTCTTAAGAACAGTTCGTTGTTCACAAGCCATCTCTATATCGCCGGAGGGCAATGAAAGTAACAAAAAAAAACATGCAACGCTATTCTCTAGGCGTACTCATCCTCGGCTTAGCACGCCAACGCCACCATATGCGCACCCCATACGCATTGCCTCCTGGTGTCTCATACCGCGTTCCACGCATAGCTCAACTTTCCCGTTGTTTTCTTCGTTTTTAGTCCCATTTTCAAAACACAGGAGTGCTGTATCTATCACTCTTTTTTTTCTTTCTCTTTCTCTGTACTTGCATACCTAATATGGGTACGTGTAGGCGCCGGAATTTGCATGCTACAGCGGCGTCGGTGAAAGCAGCGCTGTGGGAGCGTAAAAGACATGTGGGACGGACAAAATAAGCGTTTTGGAAACCATGATCGTCGTTGTCGACATCGTCGTATTCGAGGTCGATGTGACTGACACCCGAACTGCGTTCAATGTGTCAGAAAGCGCGGTTGACAGAGAAGACAACTTTTAAGGTTCACGTAGACACGATGTAGGTCGATACCGGCTTGCTCGGGGCCAAAGAGCGGTTTTCACAGCAGTGCGTCGACTTATCGCTAGAAAAAAAATGGGGGGGGGGCGCTTATCAAGCAACCAGAAGGTGTTTTTTTTTGTTACGTCGTTTTTAAGCATGCTTCGTGACTGACTGCATCTAAATGTGTCGTATGCCCTCATCAGAATATTGCGCATTTTTTTTTACTTTACTTCTCAAGAAAGGGGTCTAGTAATGCGTTGTTTTGATAAAATGTCCGTGAATGGTAAAAATTATTGTTTTATTCAATCTTTAGCTTAACCTAAATGGGTCCTTTTGGATTTTTACATAAAAGGAATGAACTTGCTGGTTTATAGTGCATGTGCGATTTGTTGTTGTCTCTGTTTATATTATTCCAAGAAATATACATCATCTGATATTGCTGCTGAAATTGACACATCAAATGACCCGCCCACCGTAGTATTAATTTTGTCAGGTACTCCCTGTCCTTCCTCTTTCAATCCTCCTCCTTGTCAAGGTACCTTCATGATGCTCTGCATTGAATCTTTGTGACACGTCCTTCTTTGCACTCGTTTCTTATTCGCTATAAGTCTCATTATAGCATACTGTCAAGCCCCAAACAATGCTAACTACCATCGTATCTGGTACATTGAGTTTTGGTGAATACACGTGGCCATGCAAAATGGTCGATTCCACAAAGATGCAATTTACCCCATTCCACTTACCTTGACCCTGGTGCAACTCTCGTGATGCGAAATCCCGGAGCAACATCTTTATCGGCGTATACTCTAGCTATGCTGCGAGGCTAAGGCATTAGGACACTACATACATTGTGACATCGTGGGTTTCGCAAATGTCTTGCATACCGTACGTTATCGATGTACGTACCGGCGTGCTACGTCCGCCTCGAGTTAACAGGACGGTATCGTTAACCGCAGTTACTGAGGTGATGGGTGCATACCCATGAGAAGAAACATATTATATGGCATTTCAACGAGCGATGCCACACCATACGCTATCTTCTACATGGCCACGCCTCTGCTTGGGAAAACAGTGAAAAGAAATTCTTCTGGTTGAAAATTCAGTGAAAGTAGCTTTTATGCTTCACAAACACATGCGTCCTGTATACATGCTTCACAATGCAGCATGAAATATTGCAGTAATAATGCATGGCACAAACGTCCATTCCCAATGGTTGTCAGAATAATATCTGGTTATTAATATGGCTCAATGGTTGTAAGCCGGCACCCCACTACAAAAGGCACGAACGCTACCCCGCTTATTCCCTTAAGGCCAGGTTGTGGGTGCAGAGCAAATTCGAAAAAGCTTCATGCAGTGAGCGTTTGAAGTACGCAGCAGAAACAGTATGTCGCTGGCAGTTCATGAATATTACTATGAAACAGCGTGGCAGTTCATGAATAATACCATATCTTTTTCCACTACAAGGTGCAATGAAAAGCTTCAAGAACTCCCCTTTTAAAATACATAAACGAGTTGTTGTCACAGTTGCTTGGCAACGGCTACCGCTTCCCACTTGATTGTTATGTGTTTGGAAGTTCCTGTGAGTGTGTGTGGTGGAGGGGATGTAACAATTGTAGATTGTAATCATTGTGCTTTATCTCACAAAATTGTGGACGCGTTGAGTACCATGTGTGCACGTTTTCAAGGTGAGAGACGCAGAGGCCTCCTGAAAGACAAAGTTGGACAATCTTCGTCTTACATCCTGCAGCGTATTGAAGGACTGCTTCATAAAAGCATCATATATTCAGATCACGTCACCATATGACGTCACAAATTATCACAATTGATGATTTGATGACGGAATATTGGCTTCAGCGATGTCGTGACGCGGCATTGCACGATGGCGTCGTGACATCTTATCCTAGCTTCGTGTTTCCATCACAGAAGGAATGCGAAACTGGGTTAGGTGCCTTCGATTTTGGAAGCAGTGCACAACTTGTATGCAGAAAGGTTTCGACGGGTGGTGGGGCAGCCTCACGGCATATACTCAAAGAAAACTGAAGATGGCTTTAGCATTCGAGTCTTCTTACATAATTCATGAAATACCCTCAGAGTTTTTGTTGTTTATGGAACTGTTGGTCAGTAAGTCTTCAAGATTCGGTGTCTCACGCTTGCGCGGAACTACTTACTGTGAGACCCACGAAAGTACTCAACTTCGGCCAGTGTATACGCTACCAAATAATATTCTCGCGTGCGTGTGGCTGCCATCCGCAAGCTAACCTCTTGCAGCGTGTCCCCTGCTCCCCTTCTCTACACGCTGTGTGCCCTTCCCAACGTGTTCTTTAATTTATCATGCCTGTGCTTCAAAATTTTCACATGAAGCTACTTTTGTGTTTAGAAAAATTGTTCGGCGATATAAACTGCGGTTTATTCTGCTATGGTTGAGCGTTACTCGGTCCCTTGTATCATGTGTGTTCAGAAAAAGCGGTTAACGATTTACAGGATTGGTACTCTACTACCAGAGAGCCTAAACCACTCCCATGGGCCTCACCCAGGATACGAGTGAATGCTGGCTAGATACCCTCAGTATTCTTTGGGTCAGTTGCATCTGTACTTAGCAGCGATAACAGCATGGTTACATGTGAAAGGCTGTACGCGTCCTCGATCTGCAATGCGAATAGTTTGTCTTTGCCCGTGTGGTCAAAGTGCAGCAACAAAAAGACGAACCGCACGCATTTATCATCTCCAACTCACAGAAAGCAGGCCGTTTCTTTTCATAAGGCCGCCTTCCAATAAAAATGAGCAATTTTTTAAGCGGGAGATCGACAAACATATACAGGCTGGCCCGGTGTGCAGGACAAGCAGGTTTCGTGGGAAACGAAAGTAACGACGCCTTCGCTCGAGGGCTCACGAACCGAGCCGAGCTGAGCCTCGACAGCGCTTTCAATTATTTTGAAACACTCCAGGAGGATGCTAACCAGGAGGATAACAACCCACCCTCGACGGCCCACCGCAAAATCTTTGCTAACTAGGGAGGCATGCTACAAAAATACCGCGCACTCACAAATAATTTGAAGGGGAGAACGCGATTGACCTCCGCAGAAATCAAACTGGAGTTTTATCCCAAGCTTTAAAGATCACACAAAACTTTGCCAACGCTGTATGGGCACGCCGGCTCATGATGCGGCAGCTCGCCATCGCTCTACCACATTTCTTGGGGATGCCTAAATTGTTTACCTAATTTAGGTGCCGTTTTAGTCCAGTAAAAGCTCTCTAATACTCACGACCGATGGGAGGCACAGCTCGCCAGTATTGACTCAGAAATGCAGCTTGTACTTTTGGGCCACATCAGGCAGGCGGCAGCAGCCAGTCGAGCCCTGGGCTTTGGGGCCCTATCCATCGAGCTCATGAACTCTGTCCCGAATCCTCGTAAATAAAAATTTAGATGCGGAAGCATCCTATACTCGCGCCTTGTAGTGCGCCGTCCGCGCCGTCCGCACCACTTCTCGAACATTCGACAGCTGACGCGCGCGCATGCGCCGTCGCGCCGTCACCCACCATCTGTGCCGCGCGCGCTTCTCCTTCGAGAACATTCGACAGCTCACAGCGCATGCGCCGTCGCGCCGTCGCCATCTGTGCCGCGCGTGCGCTTCTCCTTCGAGAACATTCGACAGCTGACAGCGCATGCGCCGTCGCGCTGTATATATACTTAAGGTCGGCGCTCGCTCGCTCAGTTGCCGCTCGTCGGTTGGTTTGTACGGCGCGTCGACGTCCAAGGTCGCGGTGAAATGAATTCCAACGAATCCACAAACACAATGATCGACGTCCCTTCGACCAGCGCCGCCCTTTCGCATACGTGTGTACGTGTTCACTCATTTAACACCCCCTCCTACAACCACCTTAACCAATTTAGCCATCGACCCAAGTAAGTCGCAATTTAACACCCCATTTCACAACCACGTTAACCAATGTAGCCATCGACCCAAGTAAGTCGCACTTTAACACCCCGTTAACCAATTATATGCTCCGCATCCTCCTCAGTGTTCCCCCGAGGGAAGCTGCGGGCAATTTTTTTTTCTTCCTTCCTAAGCTCGGGCCTGGACAAACAACTTTAGGCGATCCAGCAGGCCAAAGAAGCTGCCGGGAGACACGGTCTCTCCGTTGGCTCCTACGTCGGAGCCCATCCCAGCAATCTGCCGGAAATTAATAAAGTATATATCTCTCTCCTGCCTTGTGAACACCACTGTGCTGCAGCTGCACAAGATATGACAAGATGAAGGGGCGTTTTAACGGGATGGGCACAGTAATTACCCTTTTATAGTGACTTTATAGAAAAGCGATAGAAAAAAATAGCCCTATATCTGCATGTTCGACTGCAAATGTCGTTGAAAGATGATAGTCTTCCTGAAGAGAGTGTGTAGAATAAAACATGTATTCCAAATCGTGTGCCAGAAAATCGGTGAATGGGATTCTAGAGGCGCCGTGTTGGACATCAGCGCCACTTGGCGGTATTCTAGGAAAACGAATGGAAGGCATTCGTTAAAGCAAGCGCGTGGAATATTGGAGGCCATATATTGTACATTTCAAGGTATGTGGCAGTGACGTATCCTAGTAAAACGTAGGAAACCCGCCTTTTTGTGCATAGCATCGCATTGTCAGCCCAGCGTAATAGACGCTACAGTTCATAGAAATACTTATATATGCCTTTTCACAGTACGAAGTAACACACTGCATAACAGCGACGTGCTGATACTGTGCCTGAAATTTCCTCAATATTTGCTTTTAGTCGACAATCGCACAAGTATCAACGCAGAAAACGGAGCAATATTGGTGGGCGCTGTGGATATGGTCGTACTTGAGACGTTTTGGTTGACAAACAGACAAACATATAGACAGACAGATAGACAGGCAGACCAAAAGTTTTACGTGGAAGTACTTCATGAACGAACATTTCTTTTTAACATCTATAATTCCCCTCACCCCTTTCCCCAGCACAGGGTAGCCAGCCGGTCTAAGAACTGGCTAACCTCCCTGTCTTTCCGCTTAAACTTTCTTCCTTCTTCTTCATGAACGACGAACGCCTTTAAATATTGTGCCCCGTGCCGTGAGCAATGCTGTTGCCCCTGCCAAAACGCTACATTGGAGTCAAAAGCGACTCAAAAATCGTTCAAAAGAGACTATCCCGCTTCCCAATTCAGCATTCATGACATAAAAAAATGTGGTACGAGTGAATTTGGTTGGTGATATATCTTGTAGTGGTTTTTCTAAAAGAACCCGTCACTCGAATACATCATCCAACACCAAAATGTGCCTGTGCAGGTGCAAGGGTCCCGTTGTTTAGCCTGTACGTGGAGGCTCAGTTGGCCAACTGGACTAGAGATGAAACAGGATAGGCACCGTGCAGTCCTCCACTTACTCTACACAGACTTGGAAACGTCATTAGTAGTGAATGGCTATACATCTCGACCTGATGTATTAAGTAAGGACAATCGACAACGCTGTCCCCTCTCCGCGATTCTGTTTGTATTATGCATAGATCGATTATTGAAACTAATTCAGAAATGCACTTCGATACGCGGTTTACCTCTTCCAGGCTTGGGTGAAGTGAAAGTAACGGCATACGCCGATGACATCTCGTTGTTTATTCGGAACTTAGATGACTACAGAGCCTTTTTTGCGAATATTTCACTCGTCTAGTTACCTGTCGGGAGCACGTCTTCATCGCGCAAAGAGCAAGGCATTGTGCTCGGGGATGCACATTGAAGAGTTCCCTGAAGGCGTCCAAATCACCAAGGAGTTAGTCTTAGGTGTAACTTTCCTTTCGACTGGTGAGGTAGCCCACACCACATGGAAAGAAATCCAACGCAAAGTAGACCTACGCATTGAAGTCGCCAGAACTTTTCAACTACTTTTTAGTGAAATAGCTTATCTAATTAAATCCAGCATTACAGCGCCACTGCTTTATGTAGCCACGATTGCACGACCACCTCGTCGGGTTCTGCTGTAAGTGGCGACGGCGTGCGGCTCCTTTTTTTGGGGGGATGGCCACACCGAAGCTGTTGCCAGAGCCTTGGTCCGCCTACCAGTAAAATTGGGAGGGCTCAGTATACCTAACCTTGATGTAATGTGCCGCATGTTGACTCTCAAAAACACCTGGACACTCTTAGAGAACTCATCGTATCGAGGCAGGCAACTCGTGGTTTATCTGCCAGGAACCTCTAAAAGAATTTTTGGTTTAGCAAATTACACGGGACCAGCTGCTGAACAGCCATCGGCTTATTACACGCATGTTATAAAATCTCTGCAACAATGGCGAAACGATTTTCCAGTTCAAAAACATATGGAAATGTCACCCGCCGACATGCGCAAACTAATAGCATTTAAAATCTCAATTGAGGAAACCGCCGGAGATGCCGGGCGAAAAGACGTTCGACTCTTAGGCCGCATTCATACTGAGCATTCCGGCCGCCGAAAGTGCTCCGAATCCGGTTCGGCGGTGGCGAGATCCGCCGAAAGGGCCCTCTCCGCGCCGATCGCTCTCGGACCGATTTTTGCGGCGTCTGCCGCCGAATCGGTCACCGCGGACCAATAGGAGCGCTAGTCAAGGAATTTTGAAAAATGGCGGCCAAGCCCTACTCACTTGTTATGCCGCAGTGCACGTAACTGAATGTTGCAACCAACGGGAGTTTAACCTACTCTGTGCCTACTTCGCCTCCATATTTCGTGAAAGAGGTGACCGAGCTTGCTGCTGGCGTGAACGAGCTCGTTGCGGTCTTGCAGGACGAAACGAACCCACCAACGCCGCTGGCGTCGGTGGTTTTTCTGCTCTTCGTCCATTACAAGACAGCCACTTGCCAGCAAAAAAAGTAGTACTGTCTTTTCTTACTTCTTGCGTACAAGAATCTTCGAAGTATAAACCACCGAATAGCGTAGTAGCGTTTGCGAGCCGCGACAATAACCAGGTGACAGCGCATCCATCCCGCGTTCGCCCCGTAGTAGATGGCATATTCGGCGGCGCGGGGCGCGTCCAGTGCGAACGACGCTGCGTTTCGGCGGCAGGGGAATTTCGGCCGCTGTAGAAAGCGGATGTTTCAGTGTGAACTAGGCTTTACAAACACGTCCCTCTCCTCTGAAGTCCGTGATCTAAACTGGCTTGGGGAATGGGCGGCTTTACGCGCTGCAAGGCCGACCGCCTTGCGGCGTGGGGCGTGGCGCCCTCCATCACATGTCCGCAATGCGGCCGCGTCGCAACGCTGAACCATGTCTTTCATGAATGTATAGTAGCACGCACCTTTTGGCGCATGGTTACAAATATGTTCCAAATAAGTGTGCAGTGTGTATAGAGGTTTATTGGGAGAACCTAACGGTCAGGGGCAAGATTCGAGAGTGCGACAGGATGAGGAAGAAGGTGGAGCTCGAGCGCCGATCTCGTGGTTCCTCACTCTGCGATGATGCTTGCTGTTCCCTGGTGTTGTCATCATTCCTTCATTAAAATTGTCCCAGTCGAGAAAGATGAAGCCATACGGGCGATCTAACAGGTGGGAATGAGTGGGTCGAAGTACGGGTTCAAGTGGTCCACGTGAGCAATATCGTGTCCACGCCGACGATGGTCACCGTGTGGCGTAAGCGGTTCGATGGCGTAATTGACGGGCGATGTGCGCTCTACCGCGCGGTATGTACCATAGTAATTTGAACGTAGCTTGGCAGACAAACCAGGTGCACAGGGTGGTACATACAGCCATACAATGGTTCCAGGGGCAAACTTTGCGGCAGGAGGGTGGTCGTCATCGCGAGCCTTTTTCTGGCGTTGCTGGTCAGCCGAAGTAAACTGTTTTGCTAATTGGCCGCATTTTTCGGCGCGACACGCGGCTTCGGACACGGTCGTGCACTCGTATACATCTGGCGCGTATGGCAGCAAAGTGTCAATTGTGTGCGATGGTTCACGTCCGTATAGAAGGAAGAATAGAGAAAAGCCGGTTGTGACTTCGGTAACGGTATTGTACGCGTAGGTCGCAAACGGAAGAACCAAGTCCCAGTATGTTTTGGTCAGATGCCACATGCGTTGCGAGCATCTCACCCAGGGTCCGATTAAACCGCTCAGTCAGGCCATTCATTTGAGCGTGGTAAGCAGTACTCATCCGGTGTACAATATGACACTGACGGGGAAGTGCTTGGATTACGTCGGATAGAAATACATGGTCCCGGTCACTGAGGAGCTCGCGAGGAGGGCCGTGACACAACACAAACCAATGGAGGATGAAAGATGCGACGTCCTGAGCGCTCGCCGTAAGAAGAGCAGTGGTTTCGGCGTACCGTGTCACGTGATCTACAGCAAATATAGCCCACCGGTTACCTGCTGCGGTCAATGGCAGTGGCCCATAAAGGTCAATTCCGAAGCGATCTAATGGGTAGTCGGGGCACGCAAGCGGCTGTAGTGGAGTTGCTCCTGTATTCAGTGGTTGTTTCGGTCGCTGACTCTTGTGGCAGCCACGAATAAACTGTCGAATAAAAGTAAGCATCCCACGCCAGTAGTAGCGCTTCCTTACACGTTCGTAGGTCTCGAAGACACCGGCGTGAGCGCATTGCAGTTCGGAGTGAAATGATGCACAGATTGTAGAGCGCAGCTTTCGGGGAATAACGAGCAACCACTTCCTGCCGTCTGGTGAGTGACTACGCTGGTACAAGAGGCCACCTCGAATGTTGAAGCGCGAAGCCTGGCGTCGCGTTGCTCGATTGATTGGACGTGTCGGTACCCCATATAAAACGTCCCGAAGCGAAGTGATCCATGGATTGTCGAGCTGTGCAGAGGACAATGTGTCGATGTCAAGAGCGGACAGCGCGTGTTCTATAAAAGATATAGAGGCAGCCTCAATGGACAGTGGTGATCGCGAGAGCGCATCAGCATCGGCATGTTGGCGTCCGGAACGGTACACGACGCGGATGTCATACTCTTAAAGCCACAGTACCTAACGAGCAAGGCGACCTGATGGATCCTTCAGTGAGGACAACCAACATAAGGCATGATGGTCTGTAACAATAGCAAACGTGCGGCCATATAAGTATGCGCGAAACTTGACAAGCACCCAAACTATGGCTAAGCAATCTTTTTCGGTAACACTCTAGTTTACCTCAGCTTTGTTGAGCGTTCTGCTGGCGTAGGTGACGACATACTCAGGGGATCCAGGCTTGTGTTGAGCGAGAACTGCACCGAGACCGACACTGCTGGCGTCTGTATGGATCTCAGTTGCAGCCTTGGGATCGTAGTGGCACAATATAGGCGGTTATGTCAGGAGACCGCGAAGAGTGGTAAATGTGTGATCACACTCGGAAGACCATGACGAGATGTTGTTGGCACTGCTTAAAAGTTGGGTCAAAGGGGGAATTTTGCAGGCAAAGTTGCGCACAAACTGACGAAAGTAGGAACACAATCCTACCAAGCTGCGTAACTGTTTTACAGTCGTCGGTTTGGGGAATTGAGCGCCAGCGCGTAGTTTTGCCGGGTCGGGAAGAACGCCATTCTTTGATGCGATGTGACCGAGAATGGTAAGCTTCCGAGCAGCGAAGCGGCATTTCTTGAGATTCAAATCGAGCTGCACATTCTTCAGACACGTTAAGACGTGTTTCAGGCGTACAAGACGTACAAGATGTGTTGCGAAATTGGGTGCAAAGACGACGATATCGTCGAGGTAGCCGAAACGTATGTTTCATTTCAAACCCCGCAGAACCGAGTCCATGATGTGCTCGAATGTGGCTGGCGCATTGAAGAGGCCGAAGGGCATGACATTGAACTCATATAGCCCATTCGGTGCCACGAAGGTTGTTTTTGGACGATCGGCCTCTGATAAGGGCACCTGCCAAGACCCCGAACGCAAATCTGACGACGGAAAAAAACTCGGCACCTTGTAAGCAATCAAGGGCGTCATCAATCCTGGGCAAAGAATATATATGTCTTGCGGGTGATGTTATTTAAGCGCCTGTAACCAACGCAGAAGCGAATTGTACCATCCTTATTCTCAACAAGAACAACAGGTAATGGCCATGGACTTTGGGAAGATAGTATAACGTCGCGCTTGAGCATATCGTCAGCCTGTTCGGTGATAACCTGACGTTCCGCGGCAAAAAGACGGTATGGTCGCTGTCGTACTGGTGCGTTGGAACCTGTGTCGATGCAGTGGGAAAAAACTGGGAGTTCGGCCAAAAGTAGGTTGGTCAACGTCAAAAGACTCACGGAACTGGTAGAGCAGCTGAAGAAGCTCAGAGCGTTCAGATAACAATAGTCCGTCAGCGATCGATGAATCGAAAGGCTCGAAAGGTTGTATATTTGAAGGGTTTAGAGCACTGACGGCGTCGTAGTCACTGGAACAATCTGGCGGCATGGTAAAAATTTGTTCCTTTTCAATGGCATGCACGTGTTCAAGAGATTCACCTTGATACAGTTCGACGGGATACGGAAGGGGATTGATGAGGCAAAGAGCACTGTTTCCTTTAGAAATGGAGAGGGTCGAATAAGGCAGAAGTAATCTTCGACCAAGGAAGAGGCTTGATAGTTCAAAGAATGCAGCTTCGTCCCTAATGCCGTCACAGAACACGGGGAGCAACACAGCTGCTGTCGGAGGAATTTCAGTGCCGCCTTTGACGACGAGTTTGTGTATGGCGGGCTGAATGTGGCTGGTTGGTTGGTCGTAAAACGGGAAGAGTTGAAGTTCTGATCTTGCACAAAAATAACGGCGTGGCTACGCGATAAAATATCCCATCTAAGTATGTTGTCGTGTGAGCATGACGAAAGGACAATAAACTCTACAGTGTAGTGGTCGTTCGCGATGATCAGTCGGACAGTACAGGCGGCTATAGGCTGAACCGGGTCCCCATTCGCTGTTTGCAATGACATCATATCAAGAGGCTTAGTCACTTTTCGTAGCTTGCGGCATAGTTTATCGTCTATCACAGAAACGGTAGGACCGGTATCCACTAGAGCATATGCTCGAGTACCTTCTACAAAAACTTCGACAATATTCGACGGTAATGTCCGAGGACTTGAGCATTTCGACAGCGCAGTTCTTGCCTCCTGAACTGCGGTGGTTAGTTTCCCTCGTGTTCAGGAGATGGCCGACGACGCATGGGTGACAGGGAGCTATGACTGGGTGAAAGTTAACGACGAGCCACCTTCGTGAGATGAAAATTCACAGTGCCCAACTTATTAGCGTCATCCCACCTGTTGGGTTCACTGACATGACGCTAGCCAGTCCTTGACATCGTGGTCTTCGGTTCCCGCAAAGATCGGGGGGTCTTGCTGGTGAACCGGGCCGGGGCAAGTAGCGGCCGCGAGAGGTACTGTTTGTTGGGCGGCGTCAACTTGCATGATCGACGGCAGGGTGCGGGATCGGAGTTCCAGTGTGTATGCAGTGTGGTTAACAGGCACACTCCATCAAACGTAGAGAGGTTTATTGGGCGAACCTAACGTTGGCAGGTGCAAGATTCGATATGGGGATACGACGAGGAAGAAGGTGGAGCTCGAGCACCGATCTCGTGGTTCCTCACTCTGCGATGATGCTTGCTGTTCCCTGGTGTTGTCGTTATCTTTCATTATAAGTAGAAGTCTAGCCATAGGGATAACTTCATCAAACTTTTAATGGCTATCGGAGCCTTCGTGTTATGGTAGCGTAGGGGGACTAGCCCACCAGAAGGGACGCCCTCAGAGAGCCATGTTTCCTCTGCTACAGTGCTAAGAAACGTTATGCTTATGTATCTCAACGCACAACTAGTCATGCTGGGAGAGGAGGCTTTCCTCCGACGCAGGTCTACGCAATTCATTATTGTAAAAACAACAGTGTCTATGCCTTTCCTCTCCTATTCAGGAGGTTGGCTAGAGCTTGTACCCCTATGAAATTGCAGCGTGTATTTCTTTTTCTATCATAGAAACATGTCGTTTTGTGCAATATTGTTCTTGAGCGGGAGAGCAAACTGTCCCCGCAGGTGAATGAAAAATCATCACCCTACACTGTGAATGACCCCCCCCACCTTGTTTGTCCATATAGCCCTACTGTTTATTTAGGCTATACATCTCGATGCTCATGAATGTCTTGTCTTTGTTGTAAAATTTTTGCATTGTACATCTCTGCATACGCATTTCAGTTCTTTTCGCTGTATATAACAGCTTGCATTATACATACGCATTGATCACCATTGTCCAATTTTCTTCGTGCACATAAGCTATGTAAGATGTATCCGGAAATAAAATTCTCTTAAACGAGTTTTCCCGTCTGACTACAGCACCTGAATACATACCCTAGCAGATAAAAAAGAAACCTTGAGAAGGCCTCGGTGAAAATGGAACACGACGCGAGCGTTTCGCGCCCTGAATCTGTCGGCAAATTGTGCCCGGGATAGATTAGGGACGCGAGCACGCGTCTCTGTTCTGCGTGCCCCTAACTTTGAGACGGGGCAGTGTGAGCAGCGCTGCTCCTCTGGCTAGTGTGCGGCGCCTATAGTTTCCAGAGCAGCCGTAAAAACACAAATAAAAAGCGTATGAATGGTTGAAAAGTGTGTTGGCTCTAAGCACCGTACGCTGTGCGGGTGGTGCTCAGAGACGCGAAGCTGATTTGGTGACGAGCTAAGCAGCAAGTTTCAGGGCGTTCTTAGGCTGGTGGGCACCCATTATGGCAAGCCAGCCACCGAAGAAGGAAATAGCCCTAAATGTCGTCGTCCTTGAGGGGGCAAGCCCCGAAGACGTCGTTGACGTGACTTTTTCAATGGTAGAAATGGAAGAAGTTCACTGTGTCCAGCACTTCGTAGGCTGGAATTATGAAGTCACCTGGAACAGCGAAGCCTCCCTGGCTCGAATCATGGACGCGTCACACCTCACCATCGTACCCCTAGGCGTCGCCATCGTACCCCTAGGACCCCAAGTCACCCAGGTAACTGTCCTGTTCCTGCCGTGCCTCGTCCCCAGTGAAGTTCTCGCACAAGCACTGTCCCCCATTCGGGAAGGTGTTCCATATCACCAGAGGACTCATGGGATCGCGCCCAACTGTGACCACTGGGACGCGATACATCCGCATGAAAATGAAGGCATCGTCACCGGTGCCCAACTGCCTCAAGGTCACAGGCCGTCGAGTGACCTGTGACTATAAAGGAATCCCGTGATTGTGCCGTTGATGTTGAGGCAGTGGGCATTTCCGCACGAACTGCACAGCTCCGTTCTGTGGAAGGTGCAGTCTTTATGGGCACGACCGGAAATGCTGCTGGCTGCCGTGTCGCCGTTGTGGGGAGCCGCATGCTATCACCGCCTCCGACATTAGGCCGTCGTAATCCGAGGCGGCGTCCAAGGATTCTTTCCACTTCAGCCAGGATCGCCGACTAAGACCAGGTGCGACTGTTCGTCAACGCGAGCCGCGGCCACACACCACGACCAAGGTACGCCAGTTACGACGCTGCACCAGACGCCCATTACGTCCCCAACAATTCTGGACCTGGTAGTTCCTCCAGGTTTTGAAAACTTAAGTTCCCCGCGTCCTGTGGTCATTTCTGAAGAATCGCAGGCCAAACTCTTGTCAGACGAGACGCCTCGTGAGAAAGGCGTCTCAGATTGAAATATTGCATCTGGCGCTTCTCGCGTGGCTGCCTCAGTAGATCACAAGTTCAGGTGTAATCGAGGAGTCTACATCACAAGACGACGACGCCTGTGTTTACGAGGACTCCAACAGCACCACGAGTGGAGGCGCCTCTACAAATTGACGAAGACACCTGCCCCAGTGACATAATCAAGTACACTGTAGACGCCTTTGTACCATCCTCGCTCAAGAACCCGGACGCCATACACCACCTTATAAATACTAGTGACTTAGAAGCCCCCCCCCCCCCCCTCCCAGCGACAGAAGTCCCCTATGAACTTCAACGCGGTCCCGGAAGCCCCGAGCCTCTGGTGAATAGCCTGGGCGCGAAAACTGACTAAGCTGCTCACGGGGCACCGGCGCTCGCAGCTGCTAAAGGTACCCCTGCCTTTGCGTAATCCTACATTACGTTTCAATCTTCCCCAAGGTTCTTGCTCTAAAAGTTATTATTTTTACGTGCATGGTTTCCGCAATCCACAAAAACAGGCTGACGTATTGGCTCTTACGCGTTCAGTGCACTGTGATCTGCTGTTCGTGCAACAAATAAAGTTTTTTAAGCTATCTGATGTACTCGATTTCAAGCGAGCATTTCATATTGATTGTTTCTTTTCGTGCGCGTTCCTCTGGCATCAGAGTCATTATTTTTAGCCGAGGTCTTTTACGTGACCATAATGTTTCTTTTGATGCCTTCAAACGCATGCTGACGTTCGACTGCACCTTTTTTTGTTAAGAATAAGATTTGCTGCATGTATACCCCAGCGGCGCAAGTGAACTTTAATGCGTTCTTCCAATGTCTTGATGCGTTCAATTTAAATTCCCAACATGTGGTACTTTTAGGGGATTTCAATTATGTCTTAGACTCACACGCAGACGTTCGAGGTCCGGGTCACGGCTGGTGAAACTGGAATGCCAGAGAACTCAAACGTCTAGTGCAGCAATTCGCGGTGAGTGACACTCATGAAAGTGGACATGGTAGCAATCATGCTTATACTTGGCGCGAGCAGCGTCGAGCAGCAGAATTGATCGCGTATACCCAACCCCGGGTCTCACGGCCTACGTTCATGACACTGAGGTAATGTCAATACCACCGACACCAGTGTACATTAGTGACCACCTACAGGTTATGCTTTCTCTCTGCCTGCCAGCACAGACGCCGACGATTCAGAGACCATGGCGTCTCGATGGTCGCATCCTCCAAGACTCTCAGTCTACGGGAAAATTGTCCAGAGTATTACGGGCATCGCTCATTGGTGCGGATATAGATGATTGGGATCGCCTCAAAGAACAGTGGCATCACCATTGCAGTGTATCGGCAGGGGACTTCGTGCCAGTATGTCGAAATATGCTTCCTTGTTCATCCAAAATATACGCATCACTTACCGTGATCCCAGCCCTATCTCCGTTATGAGGGCATGGCAAGGGGAGCTCATTAAACAATACGAAAGTACTATGCGTGCTTCTTCGCTCTCCGCTGCGGCTTGGCGCAGTAAACCTTCACCTTGTGCGCACCTTGAGGTGGTGAGGTATGCACGCAGAGCTCTTCTTTGTCCACCTGGCTCACCTGCCCACTTACTAAACTCTACCATGCCAGCTGTTGGGGGTACACGTGGCTTTCAGGCGTTTACTCAACACTTTCAGACAATGGCTCAGTCTGTTGCTGGTGTCATTTACACAGGATTCCTTTCTTCGCATCCCCCGTTGAAAGACTTACCACATGATTCGAATATGTCATACGACGCTCTGCTATCACCACCATCCGACCGGATATAAGGGTGCATTGGACGCAATGAAGAAGGCTTTGGCCCCAGGGCCTGACGGACTACCTGCAGAGTTTTATGTACAGTTCTGGCCTATCATTGGTCCATTTATGTCACGGGTCATTCGCAAGTGTTTCCGTAATATTACTCTTCCAACCTCTTCCCACAGAGGCCGTAAAACACTAATCACCAAGAAATACCACATGTCCACGCGACCAGAAGATTGGCACACTATTACCCTGCTCAATGCAGATTACAAGCTCTTGGCCAACGTTCTGGTGCGCATAATCAGGCCGCCCCTTGCAACATAATCGCTCCCCACCAAGTATGTTCTATACCGGGCCGAGAAATACACATCCATGCGTGGTTAACGCTAGACATCATTCAGTACACCACTAGCCCATGTGCACAAGAATTGTTGGTTTCTTTAGTTCAGGAGAAGGCTTTTGATTTCATGGAACATGGCTACTCACTGAATGTTTTACATGGATTCGGATTTTCAGATAAGTTCATTGACCTAAATCGCGCGTTGTAAACTAATTCTGAAAGTACCCTCTACATAGATTCTCGAGAGAGTCACCCTTTTCAAGTAACGTGCGTGGTTCGTCAAGGGTGTCCCCTCTCCCCAGTTTTATTCATTCTGGCATTAGAACCCTTCTTAAAGGCCATTGAACGTGGCCCGCAAATTCGAGGCTTACTCCTACTTGGTAACAGTCAAGTAAAGGTCATAGCCAATGCAGATGGTATTGCTCTATATGTTCATAATAAACAGTCGCTGCAGCATGCTCTTGATTTCCATTATTTCGGCTGTAACTCCGGTGCAAGGTTAAACTTTCCTAAATGCCAGTATTTCTTTATGGGCATCCCCAATGGTCGTATCAGCATCACGTCACTTTTGCAGTGGTCTACTAGAATTACAACACTGGGCGTTACTTTCTCTGCATTTGGTGTACGGGACTGCATCTGGTCATCCATTGTACGAACTGTTCAAAGTAACCTTAATGAAGCCAGACACTTCAACTTTCCCCTCTTGGAACGCCGATACCTAGCTCAAACAGTTTACCTCGGGAAATTTCGGTACTTTTGCCATTCTGTAAAACCACTGCTCCACATGTCTAAGAACGTGCAAAGCTGCTTCAGTTCGTTTTCTTGGTCTGGTGGCACAGAAATATTGTCTCGTCCGGCGTTTGCTCAACCACGTGATCGAGGTGGTTTTGCATTCCCCGACCTTGTGCCTCCACACTTTACTGCGAATACTGAGCAATGACAATACGCCCGCTGAGACGCTGGTTCGCTACTGTCTGGGGCCATCACTTCGCGTCTTCCTACCTGCTAGCCAAATTAACCAAGGTCCCCAACCAACTGAATCACCATGTTTGTATCGAGCCCTTCTGGCGTTTCATCGACGTTTCATCGCCCAGAGATAGAGGTGGCCGATTCTAATGCGGCGGACACAACGGCCACCCTTCTGCTGCCCTTGGTGCTCCAGCATCGTCAATTTATAATGAGCCGTGCTTGGAAACCAATAAGTGCAGCAGTGTTGCCAGGGTATCTCAGAGACTTTGTGTGGCGGTTTGGCTGGGGCTTGCTCCCCACGCGAGATCGGTTGCAGCGGTGGCAGGTGGTTCGCACTTCCACTTGCCCCAACTGCGTCATAGCCGAGACCAATTGACATGCGACAATTGACTGTGTGGTCTCCCGCCTTTTTTGGCATGCGGTTCACGCTGGTTTTCGGGGACAGGGTGTGTGAACTTTCGTGTGCCACGACTGGTTTCCGCGAGGACGCTTCTCTGCTCTTTTAATAGTTGCGGGATTGTTCAGCCTTTGTAGAAACCAATGTGAGGCCGTAGTGGCCAATCGCCGCCGGCGTGCTTTGTGGCCAATTTTCGGGAGAATGAGACGAGAGGACCTCGCGTTCTTCTCTAAGGAGCTTTTCTTCCTTGGGGAGCACGAGTTTCTGCGGCATTGGTTGTGCCCTTTCGTCAATGTTGAACACGAAAGGGTGAAACTCATTTTTCCACCGACTGGTGCTAAGCAGCGCCCGTTCAGTAGTTATTCATGATTTCGTTTGTAAGCAATTCAGTTTCATTCCACCTGTTGTATCGTTATACCGTTCAGTGTATCATGATATCGCATGATTTCTTGTGTACACGTGCGCCAACATTGTCATGTATATTAGAGCAATGATGTCTGTCTTTCAACGTAGTGAAGCTGGTCGTGATACATAGATCTGTAGAATTATATGTTCCCATTACTGGAATGTTATGTAGGTTTTGTTTTTTTACATAGTGTAAATGAACCTTTTCTAAACAGTACATACCAATGGTATCGGTAGGGGCAGACAAACAGACAAGTTTACAGACAGATCGACAAAAATGTTTTTGTCGAAGGTCCCCAAAAAGACTATCGTCTTAAAAAAACTCCGCTTCATAACGCGTCAAGCTACGCAGCAAACATAGGAAGTGGGGAAGATGCAAGACTTCGACGACTTCACGTAAGAGGCCTAGACCCATCCAGCTAAACTGCTTGTTTTAATGTCTTTCTTCCTTCGCCCACCCCTAACACACATTGAATGATTAGATTTTCAGCCTCTGCAAACTCTTATTAGCAGCCAACAGAAAAGAAAATATCAATTGCTTTATGAGGCTGGCTGATGCATTAGATTTCCCAACTAGGCTAATGTTCATCCTTTGCGCTTACGTTGGTGGGCCTTGTGACACTTGCTGTCTTTCCCTCATCAAACGCAATTCACAGTTTCTTTGCACGAAGATTTGAGTCGTATGCATCTATATTAGCTATGACGCAATAGCCCCTGTTCACATTGGAATAAGCAACAACTACAACAAAAAGTATAACGACACGTCTCGTAGATTCTTGAAGAGCGTTCATTTGACTCACCCGCGCAACTTTCTCCTAAGTTCCGTTCACGTTCGTTCACCAGCATGGCGATTCTTATTCGAATGCACAGCCAGCGTTTTATGGCTCTTCTTTCATGTCGTGTCCACGAACTGCTCTATAAAGCACTGAGTGTGTCGCCATTCTCTAGAGACGTCATCAATGCAGCATTAACGAGAAGAGTCGCTGCTTCGTCGGGACCTTTCTCCTAAATCGGCACTGCTCTGGTCGGAGGCAATTTTCGGTCGGCCGTGGCCGCTCATTCACATTCAAATCATTCGGCTTACACTTAACGAAGCGCGTCCTAATGCGCTGCGTACCGTTTTGTCACGGAGCTGCAGTTTATTGTATTTCACATGCCAATATAGGGTACTAAAGAACAAGCATAACTACTACGTCTGCTGCTACAACTAGAGTTACTACATTTACTACTACTATTACTACCACTACCACTAACCCTACTTGCACAGTCGTATCTTCAGGTGATGTGGGTACTTCTAACATATGTGACGGCGAGTGCAGAATTTTTTTTCAAGCAAATGCTTTAAATACTTCATAGTATTCGGAAAGCAATCGTGGGCGTCGACGGCACCGACGTGTAACGTGGGTGACGTCAAAGATCACCGTCATGCGATTCTGTCGGCTTAATATGTATTTGCGACAAGACAGATCTTGAAGACGTGCAGTCATTGTGACGCCATGGGAAGGCGCAACACATGATGAGGTCTGCACATGACATCATAGCTCGCTGAAAGATGGGACGATCCCGGAGGCCTTGAAAACCACGTGAGGCGCAGAAAGCATGAAATATGCCTCCGATTCTGGAGGCAATACAACAGCTTCTTGTGCTATGATAAGTGCACAACATTTTTGAAGAGGTAGGGAGTGTCAATACATATAAATGAGAAGAGGACTTTCGTCTTCGAGCTTTTTGTGCGGATGAGGAAAGGACAGCACGCCTTTTCTTGCTGATTACATATGCAATTTTTAAAACTACACTGTCATAAAGCCTTCTTTGTTTCTCATAAAATATTCGGGAACAATAGAGTGTCTGTAGTAATAGAAGTGTGTAACACGTGTGTGTTTCAATGTCAATTAACAATGTGTATTTAGGAAAATCAACTTGTTTTATACGTGTCACTGCACAACACCTATTTCAAGTGGTCACTTCTAATAACTATTCACTCTCCTTCATAAGAATGTAGAAGTTTTCTAGTATCAGTGCATTAAAACTGAAAAAAAGAGATTTATGAAATGTCTTAGTGAATTGGAGCAAATCGGAGCATATACCAACCTCAGCCAACGAGTGAGCCTACGAGCTCAGAAACCTGATGTACTCGTAGGCGGTGACACCCGTTGGCTACAGTTTCAGTGGGAATATCTTTTTCTCTTGTGCAAGATGCTCGCTTTCATTTTATCTTTCATAATGTTAAGCCTGTTCTGTTCATAGGGCAACAGTGCTAAATATTTGTCAAACATTATTCCTTTCTCCCCCTTAATAAATAGGCGCATACCAAAATCAAGTCGAGAATGCTTTTGATTTGAAACAAAGAAATTAAGTCATAAAGGTCAAAAGCTCTCGCAGATACCTAACTATACCTGTGGGCTTGGTATTGCCACAAGTGGCTTGTTTCAGAGCAATGTCAAATAAATGCCCTACGTGAAAAATAAAAAAAACTGCTTGAGAAGACGCATATCATATTTGATGGGAGCTATCTCAGATATTCACAAGCAGAGCAGGAAAGATTGTACATGCATGGCAAAGTCTGTCATGAAGAGTATAGGAAATTAGTGTTCTGAAATTTCAAAAGGAGGTAGAAAATATCATAAATCGGACGAGGTGGTCAGATGAAGGTAAATGTTCAATTTATTGCTTTAATCGTGTAATCTACGTGCTGACTGGGGCATTGAAAGAACGCGAGTTTTAAAAACATCGTAAAAGTGTCACTTCGTGGTAGGCAAGTCTCAGCACACTTTCATCATTTTGTGTGCTCGTTCGCAAAATATGGTAGGGAAGAATCATCGCAGGACAAAATATAGTTGGGAAGAATTATGGCAGGAGAAATGTTGTGTAAGGACGAATTGTGACAATATGAAGTTCATTCAAATCAGTTCTTGGTGCTTAAAGGTACAGCTTACAGGTATAGTTATTTTGGAGCATACTCATTCATTTACAGCGATATAGGCACTTCTGCACCGTTAGCTGCGATTCTGACTTGGGGCAGCGCTTCCAGTGGTGCGCTTTGGGCATAACTCCTCTGTCCACGGCAGCCTTAAAGAGAGGTCACACAATAAGCGCACCATATTGAAACGTACGCATTAGAAGCTATTGCTCAGTGGAATAGAAGAGTGGAGTAGGAAGGGTATGAAAGGAATCAATCGCGTAAAGGAAGCATGGCTTTCCGCAAGTTGTTTTCTGCGTTCGTAATGAGTTGCGTAATTTGTCGAAAGAACTTCGTTTCATCATGAAAAGCCGTCGGAATTTTCAGTAATTTTTTGGCATCAGTCACCCTTGGAATGCGCATAGTCAGCAAGCTTTTTTTTTGCTCATTACAAATACAAATTGCCGTTTTGTTTTGTGTGTCTGTCGCAGAGGCCCGGACGTCGAAGAGTAGAATACGGCGCAGGTGGTGCTCTTCCGCGAGCTGTTGCTCATGAAACTTCTTCGGTCAGTTGCGAAAGCAGGCATCAGTGAATTTCGTACAGTGGGCAAGTTTTTTGCACTGATTAACAGCTTATATACCCAATTTGGTGTTACCTGACGTCAATGGATGACGAAATATGTGAATGGTGCAAACATGATAATCCTGACACGCGTGTTATGTTGGAACATGAAAACATACCACGCTCATAGCGTTATCGTGGCCATTTCGCTAGCTCCACATATCCTAAATTTGGTATCCCGTGACGTGCATAAATGACGAAGGTGAACGACAAATCAAAGCATAATAATCATGACACAGAAGTAATGTACGACATCATTTACCTCCTACTCGTAACGTTGTGCTGACTTTAAAGTGACATATCAACATTTATCATTCGTGCTTCGCATATCATCGATTCCTACTGTGCGTAAGATCTCCCATTTTTTTGAAACTCTATGGTTTTCGCATTCAATGTAGCATCATTGTTTCTCTGCATATCCGCCACAACGCTAAACGCTTCAAAAAAACAGTGTGGGAAAGATGTGCCCAGGGCATTCTTTAGGCACGACTTAGCAATAGATGGCCTAACGATATTACAGCGGGAGGATTTGAAAGGCAGAAATGGTTTGTGAGAGCGTTGTTCGTGGCACCGGCCCATGCCAAGTGCTTTAAAATGAAACACGATATCTAAAATTATGAGTTCGTCATAATTTGGAAGCTTGTGCGTTAGGCTAAGTGGGCTCATCGCATAGAAAAACAAATCAAGGGGCACTTTGCTTTCTACTTACAATTCGTGTGGCTCGCAAATCAAAACAATTTGAAATTCATTAACATGGTGTATTATTCTACGAACACTCTCAAATGTGACCGAATTGTTTTTCTGGTGAGCAAGATGCTCAACAACATCTCCCTGAAAATCGCGGCAATACAGGAATCAATGCATGGGCTTTCCTTCAGCAGGTGTGCAATTCCTTAAATATTGTATATGCAGATCACAGAGAAAAGCCTAAAAGTTTTAAGAGACCACTATCAGAATTCTCTACAGAGTTTAAAACATAAACTAAAACAGGTTTGCCAATAAAAAGGGCAACAAACTCGACCAGTAGACCATAAGGCAGGAAAAAAAAAGAAACATGAAGTTCGTTAGAAAGCGGGACAGCCTCTCTCAGTAAAAGTGTCAGGCTTTTAAAACTTTGTGAGCATGAGTCCCAATAAAAGGGTCATCTATCACAAAAAGCATCAGATTATGCAACACGAAAAGTGCTATACCACAATGTGGTGTTCCAGATTTTGAGAAAATGGTGTGAAAGGGTGAGCCGACTTTGTGCTTTAGTACTAAAAAGATGTTTAAGCTTTTTTTTTTCTTGCTGTTAGTGATCAGCCTAACTAAATTAGGAAAGTAAACATGTCAGTTCATTGTGCAATAAACTTTAGTTGACACAGCGAACCATCGAGGCAGATGTTGAAGACTGTGGAAGTCGCTTCTCTCGACTGTCATTAGAATAATACAATTGGTAGAACCGTAAAACCACCTTAATCACTCGGGAGAAGACTGCGGAGGGAGTCATCGCGTAGGAAAGAAGCCACTCGTATAACAAGTGAAGTGGGATTCAGGTTCCTGCAACTTTACGACTTTGGTACCTTCCGAAGGACAAGGTGGGCTCGCATCGGGAGGTTTTTTTTCTACGTAAGGGAAACCTTACGTAGAAAGAAAATGTATATCTTGTAAAAAAATGTACAAAAGCACAAATATACGACAGCAAACTTTCGTTCATGGCAAAAAAATTGCCCGCAGCTTCTCTCGGGGGAACACTGAGGAGGATGCGGAGCATATAATTGGTTAACGGGGTGTTAAAGTGCGACTTACTTGGGTCGATGGCTAAATTGGTTAACGTGGTTGTGAAATGGGGTGTTAAATTGCGACTTACTTGGGTCGATGGCTAAATTGGTTAACGTGGTTGTAGGAGGGGGTGTTAAATGAGTGAACACGTACACACGTATGCGAAAGGACGGCGCTGGTCGAAGGGACGTCGATCATTGTGTTTGTGGATTCGTTGGAATTCATTTCACCGCGACCTTCGACGTCGACGCGCCGTACAAACCAACCGACGAGCGGCAACTGAGCGAGCGAGCGCCGACCTTGAGTATATATACAGCGCGACGGCGCATGCGCTGTCAGCTGCCGAATGTTCTCGAAGGAGAAGCGCGCGCGCGGCACAGATGGCGACGGCGCGACGGCGCATGCGCTGTCAGCTGTCGAATGTTCTCGAAGGAGAAGCGCGCGCGGCACAGATGGTGGGCGACGGCGCGACGGCGCATGCGCGCGCGTCAGCTGTCGAATGTTCGAGAAGCGGTGCGGACGGCGCACTACAAGGCGCGAGTATAAGATGCTTCCGCATCTAAAAACAAAACAAAAAACACGCGTTACATCGACTGGCAAAGTTACGTCTCCTACGATGTGTACGTTGCACTGTGACTCTTGTGAGCTTGGGTGGACCAGATTCCTGGACTAGTTGCCAGAAGAACTCCGTGGACTTGTCCTGAACAGCGTAGAAAGCCCGCAACTTGTAATTTCGCGGTGATGCCGAAACCACGCTGCAAACTTGTACTCTCAGAATGTGTCGGTACAGGCACGCCTGGCGTCTAATTACAACTGCAAACTCATTATTGGCATTATTTGGCGAATAGGAAGTGAATACTACCTAGAAGCGCACTAGCATCCTGATGGTTTTGGTGTGAAGGCAAAAAGGAAGTCCACGTCTACGACATACTGTGAAAGTGATGTGAGAAACGTTGGGCATGAGCCAGTCAGATTAGAGGAAGAGAAAGAGCCTTTGGTACAAGAAAGTAACTTGATGAAAGCGGCTAGATGACCGCGTTGGAACAATACTCTGGCGGATTACGGCTAAAAAGTATTCAATGGACACAACATAAACGACGACCTTGAGCGCTAACTTTCGTGAACATTTATTAGAAAATTTCACTTTTAATATACCGTTTAATGTAGACGCCATCCGCAGCAGAAGCGCAGGTAGGTCATAACTTTATCGGTCAGCTAGTGACCTGGAACACTTGCACAACACCGCGCCACGTAGGAAAGGCGCTCTGAGTCTGTGATTGCATGGTTCGTTCCGTTTTGCCTCTCTTAGTGACAGAAGTGTTTGTTAAAATATTGAGAGCAATACTGGCAAGTTATACAATGCCCGACAAGTGACTTTTCAGACTATTTTCGCCACGCGCGTTTTCTCATATTTCGCATGCCTCATTACCTTTTTATTTGGCACTTCTTGCAGCTTTACTTACATACATTTTCCAGCACAATAAAGAAATTCTTACGCACCCTTTCTCAGCAGCACATTATCTATGGTCGTCGTGTGCTTTGTGCCACAGACATGTTGCGTCCTTTACTGCAGGGCTTAGGCACCCTATCTCGTGTTTGACGTATTCATCATTGAGTCATCAAGGCTTTGGCTGAAGGTAAAACGATCAGTGACATCAATAGGTCATCAAAGTGCATATCAGAAATGGCTGATTCCCAAAAAGTCTGATTGAGGTAGTATGAATGAAGGCGGAAGCTCTAGATTTCTTCGTAACCGGCACAAGTACAAGACCCTAAAAGAAAGAAATGAAGGCTTTACCCTATTGCCATCCTATCTGAATGCATAGAATAACCTGCAGTTTTGTAGGTAAAAGGCGCGTAAACCTTCGTTATATGGTGTGCAACTCTACGCCTAAAAGACTGCTAAAATTTTTGGGGCAATATAGCATTCCAGTTATCCGGATTTTACGCAGTCCTACAGAAAATTTGTGTCGGGCATTATAGGTTGCATAGTTTTATGCTTTTGTTCTTGTAGCACTACTCAATCACCAAATACAATTGATATGTCTGCGAAAGCAGCACATCCAGCAAAAAAAGATTTCTTCTGTTTTCGTTAAGGGGATCTCTTAGGGAGCATCCTTCATTGCCTAACAGATGGCTAGATTGAGACAATAGTAAAGCAAGACACGGAAGAAAAATATTACGCAATTGCTCTACAAGTGCAATATATAAGGCACTATGGCTTAGGTACAGCGCAACACTTAATGCTTCCGATAGACAATTTAAAAGCCATGGATATATTATTCTCCATCATCTTGTACTTTCCTGTCCTAAGTTTACTGCACATTTCTAGCGCTGGTGTACCATTTTGGGAACTCCAAGAAGTAAGATATTTTCTCGCTTGTGCTCTCCATTGCATTTAACTTTTCCTACACAAAGAACAAGCCGCGGAACTGCACATGACTGCGATTTTATTTATATGATTCAACAAATATTCTGATCGTAGCGGCCTTGCACTTATGTTTAAATGCCTTTACTGTGAATTCTTCACAAATGTTTGCACGTTTTACATAAGAAGGAGGTTTTAGACAGTGACTATAGAATGTATGTGACGAAGTATCAATTTACACCTAACTAATAGTCAAAACATATCAGCGAAAAAAATTGAAAGAATAACGTGCCATATAAGGAGCAGAAGAGTTAGATAATACACTACTGACACTCACGATTTTAATTAAATCCAATGAAATCCATCCGCAATGAGAGCTACGCAACGAATGCTTAAAAAACAACCAGGAAGCTTTGCTTTATTTTAACTGCGAAAGCTCTCCTGAAATCAATAGAGCGTGACTGATTTTGGCGCTGTAGTTGTCTGCCACCGTCGTCCCCACCACTGGTGCCCGTAAGCTCAAACGCCTAAAAAAAAAACAAGCCGCGAAATAAACTATTCGGCGTAAAACGTCGGTAAAATTAAGCCCGCTTCATGGCAGCCCTGTATTCAACCTCAGAGTCATACCCATGCTTCAAACTCATTCGCAAAAACAACCCATACATCTTTTGCGTCGAGGAACATCCAATTTATACATTGTGATAAGGGTAATACTTTGTAGTGGAAGAACAGAATAACAACCAGGCTAATGCGAGGTTGATAGGCCTGCGTGATACAATGCGAATTTTGTTACGTGTGTATCGTTCAAAGCTTTTAACAAAATACAAAAAGCTCAGGCATAACTCTCAGTCGTCAGCCCTCAGCATCATCAAACTGTATTAACGCATTACAAAAGCGTCGCAGGTAACGCTATTCTCCGTACAATGGCGAATATATACATTAAGAATGCTTTCTCCCTTAACAAAATTTACGATGAATACTAGCATATCAGTTGACCTCGCAAGTGTGCTTCTGTCATTCTCTCAGGAAACCCATGAAACCCTTTTATCTGTTTCCGCAGAACTTCCATAAATTACAGAGAAAGCTGTTAAGAGATCACAACTAGGGTCACCCGCAGCGCCGTACTTGTCCGCCGCCGCCGTCGGTGTCCGTAACCGCATCGCACAAAATAAGAAAAGACACCTAGTACCGATGACGCTGTGGGACTCGATCGAAGCCTGGTCCACTAAGTGCCAGCCCAGTGATTTACCATTGAGCCATGCCGCTGCTTGGGACTTGCTGGCGGACTTGCCTTAGGCAGGCTTAATGTCGGGAAAGCAAACGGGCGATCGCAAGTATACACAATGCGACAAAAATATCTCTGATCATTTCTAACACCTAAGTGTTTAGGCGGAGTCCACCAAAACTTCTTTGACCTATTATTTCATGGAAATGACGTAAAAAATATGCACTATCAGAAAAAAAGTATCGCTAATGAGAGCCGAACTCATGAGTTTTCGGTTCACAGCATTTCATGACGTGCATGTATGCTATGAAGGACGATGATGCTTTGACAGGCTAAATATATTTACGATGCTTGGGGTAAGTTTGCCACGTAAAAGTGTGTTAAGGCGTTGATAAAACCACCCTTGTCGTATTGTAAATGCGCCGAATGGCAAGGGCTCTTAGAAAAGACGCGTTGAAGGAAGTAATCGCGGATTTCACGGTATTTGTGCATTACAGCACTTTAACAGAGACGCTATGAGAGGACACTGGTATTTACAAAAAGCGTATTTTTTAAAGCGTGCAAACTATGTGGCAGTTGATTAATGATAAGAGTGCCGGCAGACCGTACGTTGTTGTGGACCGAGATGTCCTGAGTTCGGCTACCGTTAGCTAAACGTTTTTTTCTTGTAGTGCATATTGTTTGACGTGATTTCAGTGTGAATCTTGGGGGGCCCGGCTTGAACACATTGGTGTTAGAAACGATCAGAAATATTTTTGTCACCCGGAGTTCTACTTGCAACCCTTCGCTCAGGCGCATGCGTTGGAAAACAATGACGCCACTGAGCTTTTTTTTTCTTAGTAGGAGCTTGCTCCTTTTGCGGGGTTGGGGTGGGGGTGTTGTCTCTCGTCGTTGCGTTGGCGTGTAGGCTAGTGCTCATTGTTGCCGCTTGGGTGCAGCTGTGCTTTTCGTTTCAAGAGTGCTCACTAGATGGCGCGCCGCCTCTAAGGCGACTAGGGAGCATTCGTGTGCGAGTCTCTCCGTGTTTTAGGGTGGTGAAAACTTCGATCACAGTTGCTTGCGACTGGCTAAAACAGCCGCCATACTTGACGAGCTTCCATGTTGGTTCTTAGCGGTCGCTCGTTACATTGAAAGTAACGTGAGTTTTTGCGGGAAGGGTTGTTTTTTTAACAAGATCTCAAAGCTCAAGGGTTGTTTTCTGAAGTTAGGCGCTGTTTTGTAGAATAGAAAAAACGTGTTCATGGCTCGAGTTTGTATAAAATACCGTAAACCAGTTGGTAGACCCACCGCAGTGGCAGAGCGGGGATATATAGGGGGCTTATAATTGCAAAGGGGAGAACCTCGATGTCTCTGTAAACAAAAATAAATAACTGCGCTGCATTCCTGAAGCAAACTCACCTTATTTCTGCAGACACCTCAGAGGCCTTCTAGCACAAGTCTCAAAACCATGCTGTATTATATGATGGCACCCATAACGACAGGGAAGGCAGATCAAACAACCGGGTAGCTCACGAAGTTTTCTGTAAAGTGAATAACTCCGGTAGCAAGTTTCTTACACCCTAAATATTGCTTTTGTCCGTAATATATTTCCTGTAGCAAGTTTAGTTCCTGCAAACGAATCTGTAAAATTGACTGCTTAAATATTTTCGAAGCTCTAAGCATTGACATAAAATAGAAGGGCACCCAATCATACTAAACCAACCCCGCCAACCCCCCGCACAAGCCTGTATACTAGGCTAGCAGAAAAGCAAATAGGAGCAACAAGGGACAAATCAAGTTTTTCCAGGTCAGATTTTGTTGCAAACACCATCCAAATAGCATTTGACCTTAATTTCTTTAAACCGTCCTGCCCGCTTTCCTGTGAGCTTGCGTCCTCGCAGTGGGCCTACAATAAAGCAATGAAACGAAAAGTCATACATGGTGCCGACCACATATACGGAGTCTATTCACAGTTTCTGTACCAGCACTAAATAAAAACTGGGTTCACGATATCAAATCATTTTCGTGTCTGGTTATGGAACAAAAGGACGACGAAACTTACGACGCAGCGCCAATCTCTCATTAAGCATACTTGAGTAATGTGCCAACAATCGACTTGCTTACTGCACATATACTGCACTATTCAGGACCAACAGAGAGACAGGACGATGCACAGACATGAGCAGTAAATCTGTCGGAATCTATAGTATTAAAGCAACATTCTTTTTGCCATTGTTGAGCTAGTTTCGCTCTAGTTCCACGTATCCTTGAAGGAAAAAACGAATACGCCATGGCAAGCCACACAAAATGTTTAGTTGTCTTGCAACTGTGCGAGACTACAAGAGCCTATATAAGACCCATTCCATATTTGTAAACACAGGTAGGTCAATGTCGACAGTATGGGTAAATTATAGCGACGTCCGCACGTAACTTCCCCCTTAAGTGCTGAGGGCTGCGACGTGCGCCAACAAACAAAACTAAGTTGTGAGACGCGACTCACATCCACCCGCGACGCAGTTCGTCAGCATACCGTTTTTTTTTTTTTCGTGTTGCTTTACTGAGAACACCACATGCACCATTGAAAACCAAGCAGAAACTGCGGTAGACAGAGCGTCTTTTGCCTACCAAGACAGTGCCACCGCATTTTCGTGACGTAAGTCTGGTGGAATTTGTCTACAGGGAACGCGTCAGCCGGCTCGTCTGTTTACCTATCCAAATCCCCTCCGTCAGCGACCATGGTAAAAGTGCAGGAACGCGAAGACGCGAACGCGAGCGTCTGTTGGTGGTTTACAGGCCTGTCGTTACCCGCGACGAATGTGGCGACGGCTTCGGAAGTCGATGAAACGCAGATAGTGAATGCATGCAGCACCTCACGTTCGACTAGGCAAATCATTCGATTGGTGAGCTGCGCCTCGACTACGAGGATAAACGAGCACACTCAACCAGCTCTCACACGAATAACCCAGCGTAGCCTACCGAAGCCTTATTCTTTTATATGCGAAGCATTTCTAAACGAACTTCGGCGACTTTGAGCGTATCTATCTATCTATCTATCTATCTATCTATCTATCTATCTATCTATCTATCTATCTATCTATCTATCTATCTATCTATCTATCTATCTATCTATCTATCTATCTGTCTATTTATCTATCTATCTATCTATCTCTATCTATCTATCTATCTATTTATCTGTCTATCTATCTGTCTGTCTATCTATCTATCTATCTATCTATCTATCTATCTATCTATCTATCTATCTATCTATCTATCTATCTATCTATCTATCTATCTATCTATCTAGCTGCCTAGGGCTTCCAGCTCTCCTGGCCATTTCGATAATGGTATCAAAAGAAAACCTGATACGGCATACCATGACTGTATGAAGAACATACTTGACTAGTCATAACATGAAAAACATGACATGTATGTCATGAATATCATGGTTTACAGTTCATGGTTCTGCAGCTCTTGCGGTGGTTTCGTTCACATGACATGCTGCCAAACTGTATGGTATGGCATGATTGCATGACGAACACAAGCGACACTCCATGACATGAAAATCATGACATTGGTGTCATGTAACGTGACTACTTGCTACGCTAATGATGCGTTCGCAGCGGTTTCGCTAGCTTCACATGTACCAAACTCTATATTACGCGACGCGAATTGACGACAAAGGTAAATGACACATCCAAACATGATAATCACGACATGCGTGTCCTGTAGCAACATGACTACACGCCACACTTTTGATGTGCTCGCAGCCGTTCAGCTAGCTTCGCTTATGCCCAATTTAGTGTTACGTGACGCCAAGGGATGAGGAAGGTATGTGACTGGTGCAAACATGATAATAATGAGATGCATGTCTTGTGAGAACATGACTAAATGGCACAATCAAGGCGTCAATGCATTTCGACGTGACGTCATGCGCGTGCTCACCGGCGTTCATTTTGTTGCGTCAGCGGCGTTGCCACGCCATGCACCGGTCCTGCCACATACTCGCAGGCGCGCGGCACGCTGCGTTGCTTTGACGCATGCGCGTTTCAGGGCACCCGGCGTCCCTCCGTTACGAAAAGTGGTAGACGCTGTGATGTCTGAGTAACGCATCGGCGCAAAATGCAGCTTCTCGCAATTCGCGCCGGTCGCCGTCGGGCCGCGCGGACGCTCACTGGTTGCGCCTGGCGTCAGAGTGCTCGCGTTTTGCTAACGTAACGTCGCTGTGCCCGAGCACGTCAACGCTACGTTGAAGTATATTGGGCCCTTCATGATGCGCTCGTGGCCGTTTTGCGAGCTCCACATATACTAAATGTGGTGTCACGTGACGTGAATAGTTGAAGAAGGTAAACACATCCAAAGATGATAATTGTGACACATAAGTCATGTACGGCATCATTTGCTTCCATCTCGTAACGTTGGGCTGATTTTAAACTTCATGACCTGATTTGGAATAGTATGTCTAAAAAAATAAGGTCAGAAGCGCAACCGCTGAACATTTGCTGATTTTTGTTTTGTGAGAAAACAGCTCCAAGCCACACGAACACACACAGAGCCAAAAGCTGGCCAGTAGTACGAAGATCGGACAAATGTGAGTACTATCCATCATTCCCACGCTCGCTGAAGCACCGTGCGTTGCAGCTCTCGTAGATGCTAGCGCCAGAGTTCCCTATACTGTATAATAGGAAACTCTATGAGATCAAGGGCTGTGGCGAGTGGCTGATTCCAAAAAGTCTCAAGTTGCTGACTGCCTGGGTTTGTCGTCACTTTCACGTGGCAGAGAAGAGACGACCCCTTGAGTAGCGGCCGGAGAGTGTGTTAGGTATCGGTCAGGTAAGCGTCATTCACTTTACTTTTTCTCAACACGATGGCGACGATTATATTGGTGACGCTAAATGTACGTGGGCTTTCTCCCAAAAGGCGGCAAAACTAGCTTTACCGCCTGATAATGAAACAAGATCTAGACATCGTCGCAGTATAAGAAACGAAAGTAGATAGTGAATTGCACGCTAAGCGAATGATGCAGCCTTTCACTAGACTGTTTGGTGTGTGCGTTTGTCACGCGGTGGGTACGTCTGCAGGGTACCCCTTGTTAGTTCGGCAGTGCCTTCATTCGAAAGTGCAGTCAGTAACTACCTGCGAGGTGGGTCGTTTTGTTGTATGTAACTTATTCTTACTAAGAGAAAAATAGAGAGCGATATGTGTGTGCGCACCCAAGTGTGATTCAAGGTGGAACTGAGTTTTTTTGAAAAACCTAATGCGTATTTCAAATGGGAACGTAAACTAATTTTTGCCTAGGATTTCAACTCCGTTTGTTCGAGTATAGATAAATCAAGTTTCAGGCCATATATACATTCAAGCGCCACCGTTATAATTAATAGGGTGGCGAAGGCTCAGGTAGAGGACGTGGGTGAATGTCTTTGTAGTAGAAATTGGGTTATGTTAACCCACCCTCTGCGTTCAAGCCATGCTAGACTTGACAGAGTATACGTGTCTTCTAAATCAGCCCTTGGTGCCATGATTACAGAGTTACACCTGTTACGTTTAGTGATCACTGTTTGGTTTCATTCTCAGCGGGTAAATATAAAATGAATAACAAACATTTATCTTGGACCTCTGGTAATTTAGTGTAAAGCTATCAAAAGATGAAGAGTTAAATCGAATTTTTCTAGCGGGCATAGAAGACTTAGCAAATAGAACGCTTGAATCCTTAGGACACAAGTGGGGACTATTTAAACAGACAATTAAAGTGAGAGGGAGAGAGATAAAGATGCAAGGAAAGGCAGGGAGGTTCACTAGACGCACATCCGGTTTGCTACCCTGCACTGGGGAAGGGATGAAGGGGAGAAAAGAGGTTGCAGAGAGATGAGAATGTACACACAATCGCTAGCACACTCGGGGAGCACACACAGTCTACAGGCGGTCGCTCAGGTTTGTTGACTTCAAGTAAAGTAGCAGTGTTTTAGTCGCTTTCTGCGCAACTGAGGCAGATGCCCAAGGTCCTAGTATCTTCTGCACACAAAATGGTCCGGGGTCAAGTTGATTCAAAACCATCCATTAAAGTGAGAGCACTTGAGAAATCCAGTACCCTGAGACATACTGAAAAAGAACTTGAAGTGCGCTGCGCTTGCGTGAAAACTTGCAATGGTTAGTAGCGGAAGATTGTACCCAAGCCTGCACATTTTCAGAGGAGATAACCACAACTAAACAGGAGCTTGAGTTGGTATACCAAAAATGTTATTGCGGAGCATTGATTCGAGCTCGAGCAGAAAACTTGGTAGCGCGAGAAATGCCAACAAAACGAGCTCTTGCAGCTGAAAAAAGACATGCCTGTAAAATTGAAATAAGAGAAATAGAATACAATGAAACAAGGTATCATACGAAAGAAGTAACAGCCGTTGTGTTTCTTGAAAACATTACAAAGAGGTATTCACACCAACCAGTGTACACGCAGATCATTTGAATAGTGATTTCATTTCATTAGGGCCAAGACTTGATGACGAAAGGAAGGAAATTTCAGAATTGCCCATAACAGAGCGAGAAGTTGAAAAAGCAATTGCTAAGTTAAACAATGCTATGTCTTCAGGACCTGATGGCCTGAATGCTGCAGGAATTCAAAGATGTAATTTCACCTACTTTGAAGGAGGTATTTAACGAGGCTTTTAGGTGTAAAGAACTTCCACTATCTTTCTTGTCAGTCCTAACAGTCTTAATACCTAAAACAGAAGATCCCGCAAAGTTAAGAAGTGTTACTGCATATAGACCAATTAGACGAACTAGAGGTGACTATAAGATACTGATGAAAATATTGGCCAGAAGAATCCAGGCAGTTATGACAAAACTGATTGGGTCCCACCAAACTTGTGTCATAAAGAGAAGAAAATAACGACCAACATACACATAGCACGATCAATACTAGAAATTTGTGATGCGATGCATCTCAATGTTGCTCTGCTTCAAGTTGACCTCGAAAAGGCATTTGATCGCGTGTCGCACGACTTGTTTCTTTCATTACTTGAGCACATCAACGTAGGTAGTTTGATCAGGGATGGAGTGCGCATGGCTTACACAGGATGCACGACGAGATTGGTAAGAAATAAAACTGCGGCTGAGAATATACCTGTGCGGCGGTCAGTGAGACAGGGGTGCCCGCTATCACCCCTGCTTATTGCTGATTTTATTGAACCTTTCTGTTTAGGCGTAATTAATAACAGTGCAATAAGCGGCTTTAAATTGCATGAAGCTGAGGTTAGCCTTCTTGCATACGCAGACCGGATTGCAGTTTTCTGTACAAATTATGGGAGTATAATGCATGCTATATATTCCATGAAAACTTATCGCCAGGTGATTGGTAGTGCCGTGAACTGGGATAAGTGCCTTGGCTTTTGGCATGGTGAATGGAACAACACACCAAGCATATTTCGAAACATTAAATGGCAGGAAACACCAGTGAAGAATTTAGGAGTGCCACTGGAGTTCTATCACGACTGTGAACCATATTCAAAAAAAAGAAACACAGGCATTGCGCAATGATGTAGAAAAATGGAAAGGTTGGGGTGTTTCGAAATTCGCACGGGCCACAACGTGCAACTTGTTTCCAGCGAGCAAGCTGTGGTACGCAATGCAGGTTTTGCACCGCAGTAGAATAGGTGTACAGAAAATACACAGAGAACTTTCAGTTTTTATTTGGAACTCTGTCTGGAAAAGATCAAGCCGCACAAACCTCTTCAGAAAAGTTCGAGATGGCGGGCTCGGATTAGTTCATTTGAACATAAGACATCTTGTCAATCGTTTCCGTTTCTGTGTGATGTAGATGACCATTTTTTGAGAACTGTCATACAAGTAAGGTTATCTAGAGTGCTGCAGGGATTTCTCGTATCGTCATCAAATGTGCAAGGACCAATGCAGGGATATTTAAAGGATGTTAGTTTGTCTTTGAACTGTTTATGAGTGATATTTTTGTTAGAATCTCTGACTGAAGTATCACGTAAAAAACTGTATAAAGACCTTGTCGATGTTTTTTTGCCTGTACCAATGTACCGTTAGCTATATGGTGCAGGCCCAGGGCAGGATGTTCTGAAACGTGGTAAAGAATGCTTGTAGCGCAAGGGTTCAAAACGTTTTTTCTTTAAAGTACATACTGGTACCTCACCAGTTAAAACGTGGTTGCAGGGTCGGGAAATATTCGTCCCACGGAGCACACATTGCCGCTTGTGCATTAAACTGGAAACAATTGAAAACGTGTTTAGAGATTGCTGGAGTGGGGTATTTTTCTGGGACATATTGCAGAGAATCTCGAAAAAAAGAATTGCCGTTTGGTCCACATGGCATGTCTTCTTTCGGTTAAAAACAAGGCAGGCATACCTTATGGACTATTCATGCTTCTGGGCCTGCACAGTATGTGGAAAACCCGTTGTGCTTTTGAAAATGTGGGTGAAGAAGTGCCATCTGTACGCCAATATTTTTGCGAATCCCGTGCCAGTTTCTTGAAGTGATGAAGGGCCAAGAGGATGTACTAGACTGAACTGTACGCATCAGGTTTGACACTTTTGAGCTGACAAGCGCAATTCGTAGATGAGGCGTTCATGATCATGTCTGTCAAATATTGAAATGCAACGCGCCGCAAAAATGGGTCAAATTTCAAGATGAACGCTGCTCCCCCTTCCTTTTGCGGGCGCGTGCTTAGAGAATGTGGGCATGACGTGCGTGTATGAATGGCCCTACGTGCATGGCGATTCAGTGACGTTGGTCCTCTACGTAGACGACTATGCTCTGACGTTGCCAACAGTAGCACGTGACATCGCGAAAACTACTTAACACAACTTGCGTAGTTTATGCATTTGTTGCTTGAAGAGATGAATAAGTTTATAGATAAATAAAGAAACGCAATGAGAGAATGTCAGCGTTCTTTTTTTTTCCATTTGTCCCCCACGAATTGCAACGAGATGCGTGGCTAATGTGCCAGCGTTTCGCATGCGTTCGGGTCTCAGCGATTCTGCGGTCACCGCATCGAGGACACGACAGCCATGGAGCGCTCCTGCGCGTTCGAGCGCTCACTGTGCTCCTATATTCTACCACGTCTAAGCCAGCGTTTCCAAGCCATCCTGCAGAAACAGGCAGTAAACCTGAAAACAACGCTGGTCGAAAAAAAATTGCCCACAGCTTCCCTCGGGGGAACACTGAGAAGGATGCGGAGCATATAATTGGTTAACGGGGTGTTAAAGTGCGACTTACTTGGGTCGATGGCTAAATTGGTTAACGTGGTTGTGAAATGGGGTGTTAAATTGCGACTTACTTGGGTCGATGGCTAAATTGGTTAACGTGGTTGTAGGAGGGGGTGTTAAATGAGTGAACACGTACACACGTATGCGAAAGGGCGGCGCTGGTCGAAGGGATGTCGATCATTGTGTTTGTGGATTCGTTGCAATTCATTTCACCGCGACCTTGGACGTCGACGCGCCGTACAAACCAACCGACGAGCGGCAACTGAGCGAGTGAGCGCCGACCTTGAGTATATATACAGCGCGACGGCGCATGCACTGTCAGCTGTCGACTGTTCGAGAATGGGGAGAAGCGCAACGGTGCGTGCGCGCGCGTCAGCTGCCGATGTTCTCGAAGCGCGACGGCGCATGCGCGCGCGTCAGCTCCCGATCTTCTCGAAGCGTGACGGCGCATGCGCGCTACATTATACAGCTAGCGAATGTTCGTGAAGAGGAGAAGCGCACGCTGTGTGTAGAGGAGGAAGGGTGCACAGATGGTGGAGGAATGAAGCGCGCGCGGTGTGTAGAGGAAGAAGGCATGCACAGATGGTGGAAGAAGGAGGAGGAAGCTTGCGGATGGCGCCGCACTACAAGCCTCGAGTATTAGATGCTCCGCATCTATAAAATTGGTAGCATATCCATGAAGTGAATGATGGAGAGTGGGGCGAAGCATTCGTCCATTCATTCGTTCTTTCTTCCGTCCGTCCATGCGTCCGTCTGTGTGACCGTCCATGCGTCCATCCGCCCGTCCGTGCGTGCGTGCGTCTGTTCGTGCGTCCGTCCCTGCGTTCGTCCATGCATCTGCCCCTGCATCCGTTCATGCGTCCATCCATGCATCTGTCTGTGTGTCCGTTCGTCCTTCTATTCAACCCTCCAAGTACCACCATCTCGCGTCTTTTCATCATATAGTACCCTTATAGAAGCACCGGAATCCAGCGGACATTCCAAGGACTAAACGAGAGGTGGCACACGCACAATTTCTTATGGCTTGCGCTTCGGGTCCACTTCCCACCTTTAACAACCTCGAGTTCATGGTATATACTAGTTCACTGTATTCATGGCACTGCGGCCCAATGCTCGCTAAACCTTTCTAAAACCAAGGAGGTTACGCCCAGCGAGTATAACGTAGCAACCTTTTCCTGTCACATAGTTCTCAATGTACATTCCAGTGGCTGCTAATGGGCAATGAGGGACAGGAGAATTATGCTTTTACTTTCTTACGGCTTGCGCTTCGTATCTACTTCCCACCTTTAACCACCTCGAGTTCATTCATTGTATATACTAGTTCATTGTATTCATGGCACCACGGCTAAACGCTCGCTAAACCTTTCTAAAACTAAGAAGGTTACACCCAGCAGGTAAAACGTAGCAAGCCTTTCTTCTCAGATAGTGCTCAATGTACATGCCAATGGTTGCTAATGGGGAGTGCAGTGTGCGCATTAACCATAAACCGAATGCTACTGTCTATCATTTCTTATTAGCAGCCATGGGCATGTACATTGAGCACTATCTTTTATTGTTCAACAACGCACAGAAGAAATCTCTCACCGGCACCACCTTGGAGGCCGAAATGTTATACTTGTTACATACTACAATGGCTTCGAGGGACGAACAGGTGCTGCTATAAAAAGCTTCGCGCCAAAAGAAAAACAGCAGCGTGCACGAGAGTTGGCCTTGTTCGGGTACGTCATGCGCACGTGACCTCCAGATCGAGTGATGGAGAAGGTTGTGAAGAGATTTGGCTAGCGAAGGCACGCGGAGGAGCGGCAAGGGTTTCGAGCTCGCCTCCTCTCATCCTTGTTTCGCGCCGCTTAAAAAAAAGACAGCTTTCTCAGCTCGTAATGAAACCATTCAAAAAAATTTTGTGGCAAAATGTTCCTCGATGAACACCTAAGAACATCCGCGGTATATCTAAAATTTGGTATGGGGTCTGGTGAGTGACCCTTTAAGACAACATTACGAATGCCGAAGTATCGATCAATAGTAAGCTATGAACTGACGGTACTTCAATGAATTTTGTAGGTGTATTTATTTGCGTACGTGCATTTTGACCAAAAGTTAAAGGTGTGAACAGTCTTGATATGCTAGGCAATAAATAAGAAGCTGTTCGGTAGCTCAGTCAATAAAGAAAAAAAAAAAGTTCGGTAGCTCAGTGGTTAACGCCTCGAATTCACGACGCGGAGGTCCCACGTTCGATTCCGCATGCTAAAGTCTTTTTTTGTTGCGTTTTCATACTTTATATATATATATATATATATATATATATATATATATATATATATATATATTCGTATACATATACGGTGCATGACATCGATTTCGACGCCGGCGGCGAAATACAGCCGACACATCCTGTGTAATTGCTAACACAATAAAAAAGCACGAAAACCAGTTCGGTCAGCGCCGTGGCCAAATTTATCAAATGAGCGCACTGCTCACCTAAGAAGCAAGATTTTTTACATTTCTTTGCACTCTTTCTGTGTGTAATTTTGCGTTCGTGTAGTGCGTCCTTCTGATTGAGCGACCCAGTTTGAGTGTCGAGCTGTGACAGTTGTCGGTCCACGCTCGTCCTGTGTGTGCCAAATTATGGTGTGCTGTCGGCTTGACATTGACCGCAAGTGTTAAGTTACCTGCCATTCCTCGCGTGAAATGACAATTTGTTGCTGTGTTTTTTATCTCTTTGCCTTTGTGTAAAAAAGTGTGCAATAAACGCTCAACTGACAGCATGAAGACGCATTTAACTGTTTTGTGATGCCGATTTGTTGGCAGAGATTATTCAAGTTTTGATTGCGAAGTATTTCTTAGCGAACTTCAGTGAGCTTGGGCGTATCTATCTATCTATCTATCTATCTATCTATCTATCTATCTATCTATCTATCTATCTATCTATCTATCTATCTATCTATCTATCTATCTATCTAGCCCCGCCGCGGTGGTGTAGTGGCCAAGGTACTCGGCTGCTGACCCGCAAGTCGCGGGTTCGAATCCCGGCTGCGGCGGCAGCATTTCCGATGGAGGCGGAAATGTTTCAGATTTGGGTGCACGTTAAAGAACCCCAGGTGGTCGAATTTTCCGGAGCCCTCCACTACGGCGTCTCTCATAATCAAATGGTGGTTTTGGGACGTTAAACCTCACAAATCTATCTATCTATCTATCTATCTATCTATCTATCTATCTATCTATCTATCTATCTATCTATCTATCTATCTATATATCTATCTATCTATCTATCTATCTATCTATCTATCTATCTATCTATCTATCTATCTATCTATCTATCTATCTATCTATCTATCTATCTATCTATCTATCTATCTATCTATCTATCTATTCGCTTACATTTGGGCGCTATCGTGCTCACCCCCTTATTGTGACGTGAACCAAAACTAGCATGGGAGGGTAAGATGGTGTGACAAATATGACGCGCTGTTGAAAACATGAATAATATCAATATTCTGCCGCGTATTGTCAAACACTTCCCGCCAGACAGTGCACATACCCGCGGGCGCGTATGTGTCATTAGTACATGGGTATGCAGCTCAGGTGATTGAAACTTTACACCTACACAGGAACAACGAGAAGACACGTGTGTAATTTTAAATCGTGAGCGTTAAAAGGAATACCCGACATCGATTGTGTCGACCCGACGAATGCAAAATATAAATGTCATTGTCCCAGCTGTAATCGAACTTAAGCATTCTGCGTGGCAGCAAGGCATTTTACCGTAGATTTACGCCAGGTCTCGGGACTACGTTTCAAATAGACGCCAATCTTCGTGAAACGTCAATAGTGGTAGCAGTGCTACCTACTAAATTTTATGAACATTGCATATGTTCTCCTTTAATACAGCCGTCACGTCGAGCTTACGTCAATTGTGGTTATTTGCGGTGTGCTGAAGCTGATTTATGTAGTAGTGTCCAGGGCCAGCATCCTCGCGAGCATCAGTGCTTCATTACAGCTTCTGGTGTTTCTAATACGCATGTTTCCGTTGTCATCATTGCGCAAGTGCAAACAACTGGTTATATACACGTCTGCGACCCTTCAACTTATGCCTGTGTGTGGAACATTGGTACATAAATTTAGCGTCATTTATGACGTGTTGCAAAAAAATTGCAACCTGGTCACTTTCCATCCGCATACTTCGCATAACGTTGAATCCAAGGTACGTGGGATCTGCCGAATTTTTTTGTTTCTTTATTACTGAGCAGTTAAATAATTCTTCAGTTTTGCCTAATAGGTGAAATACGCGTTAAGGAGCTTTTAGTGTACTATCTTTTACTTAATGAAGCTTAGGTTGAAAGAAAGCGTTTTGCCGGTCTCTGTCGTCCTGTAACGCGGATCACGCTATTTATCCTTCTCCGTCAAGTGTTATTCGGTCTCGTACAAATTACAAGTCTCTTGGAAACATCTTGTGGCGATTTTATTCGCCACCTTTTCTTTTGCTTATTCGCAACATGTACTACATGGTGTTCCAAAATCTGCACCGCAGGGCTCATCTCATTGTGTATTTTGACTTGACTACAGTCGGTTACAGCGCAAGAATAAATATACGCGCCGCCCCAGTACTGCAGCGCACCTTTAATTCACCTGTGCAACACAGCAACGATCGGCAGTTTTCGTTCTAACCATAAGCAATTCTTCACTGATAAAGCAAATACTACGCAATATTACTTAAAAGTTTGTTGTTACTATTTAAAACGTTATGTTTGGCTGAAGAATAAAGATGGAAGTTTTCATGACATTTTCCAAGAAGTAATTTTTTAGACCAAAAACTATTCAAATTAACAAGTACCTCTACGACCAAGTAATGTTCAAAAAAATGCGTGAAATGTCTTCATGTCACGTAAAGAGGCAATTTCAATTTGGTGGGTTATGAACGTTTTTCCTATACCCTTCGCTAATTGAGACGGCTTTCTGCTCTCCCGTAGTTGTGTACCAAGTACTCTATATTGTGTAACACGTTTCCCCAACGCACGCCTGGGTGGACGGTGTCCGTTGTGGTAACCGACTATAGCTCCTTAATAGAATAGGAGGCTACGGGGTGCTGTCCTGCAGGGTAACCTCCTTTTTTCTAACTAAAGCTCCCCTCTTTATCTAGTGACTGTTCCCACTGGGAGCTTGAACTTTCGTAATTTTACTTTCCGAGAACGAGTGTTCATAGCTTCATGTGTATTGCCAAGCCAATCAGACTAAACACGCGGTGGCATTTGTGCTCTTTCGTCGGCCGCATACAGTAGCTACTATGTATCTTCTTTGTCTCGTGTACGCTGAACAATATGTCAAGACATAATTAAGAGGAGTTTTAATTACAATTGTGGAAAACATCGCCGACAGTTCAGAATAATCTCTAAGCCATAAAAATTGGAGACATCTCTTTACATAATGTTACCAGTCAAGGAAAGGTGTTCGTCCTTATTCATAGCAGCGTTCTTATACTTCTCTCTTTAATTCACATAATTAGCGCTAATTTCTGCGATACAGCACCGGGAAGATTGAACTAACGTTGTATCTGTGTTTTAGTTGCTTGACAAAACACGGCCAATATTATGTTAAATTTCTCTCTTTCCCTTAGCTCTCTCAGACAGGCGCACACACAAGCTGCAGTTGTTTACTACAGTCTGGGGGCGGTTGATGAGCAGGCACCTTCTTCGATAAGGTTTACCCAAGCAATGCTCAGTAACTCAGAGAAATGCTTTTATTTTCAGTTTCTTCACACGAGCCGCAGGATCTGGATATTCGCAGCATCTGAACCACAATTCTACGAGAGCTGTAACGCGACATGCATATTTTATAGAACGAGAAATTTAACTGACAACAGCGTCACTTTGCTCTACCAGGCCGTCTGGAATATGACAGTGTATGTACGCTTGGTGACGTAAATAGCATGAGCATGACATTTTGTTACGGTCATTGTTGTCGTTGTTATATTTAGGTGAAGGTTCACTTGATCTTTTTGTGTGAATATTACAACGAAGTACGATTATTCATTTTTCTACTCTTTATTATTTTTCTTTTTGCTCGTACGTTGTACTTCATTTGTCTAACTGCATTACGTGTACAGATGTGGTATTTCATGATGCTGGCTTATTGTTCACATGATAGTGATGATGATGTTTTGGATAAAAAAGCCTTATCACAGAAGCGTGCAAGAACTCTGCTGTCATGTGTTCGTGCACCTACTTCATAGGGCACTCAATTACATTTTTATCATGACGACGTGTTTCGTTCCACCACTACGGATTTGGCGCTATAAAGCAGAGAGCACCGAGATTAAGCACAAAAGCGAGGAACTAAGTACCAGTTTGGCGATGTGATGAAGTGTGAAGACATCCTGAATGTCCTGGATACTGATTCATCACGCATACTTTAAGATTTGTACCTAGTGTAAATACTTTTTCTAAACATCTGACAGCGGATTTCGAAAAAAATTCAAGAGAGAGAGAAAGAAAAGAAATAGTTCGTTCTATTTAGGCGAGCGCAAGTGTACGACCACACACGCTAGTTTCTATATCAGTTTAATGTTTCCGGTCCCCCAACCCGCTCCACTTGCCCTCCACTCCTCAGTTTCTGTTTCGGTTTGCCGATTCAAGTCCTTTATGTTTACGCATCACCCATAAAACATGACCTGTATGTCCTTTCATCACACTTGCGCTTGAATGCTCTTCTCTATCGCTAAACGTTAGTGCTTCGGTGTTGGATGTATTGAAAATTCTTGAGAGCAAATTCGAACATGCTTGGACGCTCATGTTGGCAACTAGGGCAACATGACTATTGTGCTTACTTCACTTGTCCGTGTGTATTTTCAGGCATAAAAAGACGGTGGAGGCTCAACTACTGCAGTATCCGCCCAGAATGGAAATGACAGACTGGAATGGTAAAGAAAACAGTATTCTATTACTAAAACTTGCTATTGAACGTGCGGAGTTGGAAGCAAACAATGAAGACAAAACAGCATGCAGTGAACACAGACATTGTAGATTGGGAATTCATGCAGTGCTCCCACGCACCGTTGTAAAAAAAATTCACAATGTCAATCAAGCAGTCACAAGCAACCAAGCAATAAATTTATTTTGATGTTATGTAGCCATCTAATAGTGACTCGAAAATTGCCCCAACTGGCTTTAAAAGTTCTGTCATGGGGGAGCAATAATGTAAAAACTAAGGCAACTTCACACTGGGTGGATGAATCCTGAAGAAACATCGCACCTAGGTGTCTATTCTAAGTGTTTCAGCGAGTCATAACCTAAAGAAATCAAAACGCTTAAATAGGAGTTGTGCGCTCAGACTAATGTTTATACAAGTGTTCTTGTTTCCTAAAGACTACAACAGGCCTTCAGGAAGACAACTCCACTCGTAGGAACGTCAGCTTGAGCACACGGAACCTTTTTATTCCCATTATTATCACAACTTTCAATTTTCTCTTTACAATTCTCATGATAAGAACTTGAATCTAGACATGAACACTTTACCACACGGAAGAGCAGTTAAGCCTAGTAAATGCAGCATGAAGCTGTGTCTGCTTGCTTGCTTGCTTGCTTGATTCTTTCTTTTGTGGCTCTCACCCACTAAGGGGGACTGGCCAAGAAGCCAGTGGTTAATGCAAGTCAATACCTTTAGGTTTATCCAGGCTAGAGGAATAGGATTCCTTTGTTTCGACTGTGAATTATTTTGACACCAATGTGAAAATAAAGGAAAAGAAGAAAATAATAGAATTTGTTGAATATCTGAGGTGTAATCGTAATACGAAATTCTTCTGAATGTCAAATCATTACAGTGTATTATCTAAATAGTAAATGTTAGATTGCCTAGTAAAAATCAAGAGCTTATCAGTGGCTCAGCAAGTAAACTGCCTTTTACCTACCTACTTTATCTCTTGTCTTCTCTTCTTCCTTTTATCTCCTTTTTCTCTTAATTGTTTCTTCCAACGTGTTTATATATTTGTTGTTTTTTTTGCTCTCTTAATTGTTCTACGTTGTCCATACTCACGATGCCGATGAAGATCACGCACATGACGATGCAAGCTTTGCACTATGCATCATAAAGATGACGCTGATTACGATGTTTTGGATTGGCGCGCTTCACATTCATTAGCAGTCGCATTCTCCATCCACCTCTCACTTCCTGTGCGTTGAGCTGTTTAACTGGCAAGGTAACAAATAAGAAGACAGTAGAAACCATTTTTTCTGATCTAATTTTTCTTTAGAACCACCACAGAATCAACAAAACAATACTATTGATGGTTCGTGAAAAACAAAAAAGTTAGTGGAGATCAACAATTTAGTTAATCTTCCAGTAAACGGTAAATAGGCGGGGTTCGAAAAAGATCACAACATATCCATGGAGTGAATGATGATGAGTGATGCGAAGCGTCCGTCCGTGCTTGCGCCGCTTCAAGCTTCCGTCTGTCCGTGCTTCCCTTTGTCCATGCTTCTGTCGGTCCATGCGTCCATCCGCCCATGCGTCCGTGCTACCGTGATTCCGTCTGTCCGTGCTTCCGTTCGTCCGTGTCTCTGTCTGTACGTCCGTCCGTCCATCCATCGCTTGCTCTAGCACATTGTTCGTGCCCATCTTTCCATAGAAGATGTCTTTATTAATTCCTGGCAAAGAACAAGATCAGTGAGTTCCACGAAAATACACTCGCGTCGTTCCAGTTTGAAATATACCATAATCCTGGCACAAAGTTTTCACGGGGAAAAACTACTCGGTATTCATGGCTCCGACTGCAGACGCAATAGCTTGTCTGGTTTTATTGGCGATAAAAAATGTTACAGCATCTCAAAAATTCAACGCTAAAAGCACGTGACCCGTAGCGTGCAGAAGCCATGCTATTCTACAACGCGTGTGGTGTTCTACAACCCTTGCGTGGCAGCTCAACAATATTGTGGACCACGGTAACGGGCTTGACCAGCGACCACTGACCAACTTCCTGCTATTGGCTCCGAGATGACACACGTGTTTTGGTTCAACTGGGGCCTGCTAGATGGCACAGTCTGTCTAGTGTACCACGTGAAAACTGAATTTATGAAACACTTGCCCAACCCGTTAGTAACGTCTGGCGGTTTTTTTTTCTATGAATGAAACAGAAGTGAAGAGAATGCCATTTTATTGTCTCTCTTGATGCATAGAAAGTCCTGTATTTAGTGCAGTTAGATCGATTACTAGTGATTAATTGTAGGTGGTTTGTCTTACGACATAGGGATCACTTTGAGAATGTTCTCGTGCGGCGCATGTATTCTTGTGAATTTAATTTTTTTCTCAATAACCAAGGCGCTAATGCTCGTAATAATTGTCGTTTTCCATGTTGTCGTACATTTAGCTTTCATTCTGACGTAACGTGTTGCTTGACTTCATTGTCCCTTTAAAAAAACCTCAGGTAGTCGAACTTTCTGGAGCCCTCCACTACGGCATCTCTCATAATCGTATGGTGGTTTCTGGACGTTGAACTCTATATATCAATCAGTCAGTCGTTGCTTTCTTGCTTGCAAGCACTTAATAACTCAAAGGACGACCTTACCTTTTACATATATGTTTGTGGATGAATGAAAAAAATCACAGCATATTCACGCAGTGAATGGTGATGGCTGGGTCGAATCATTCGTCAGTTCATCCAAGCTTCCGTTCGTTCATCGTTCTTGTTTCCGCCCGTCCATGCGGTCCGTCTGTGCGACCATTCGTTCGTCCTTGGGTTTATCCGTCTGTGCGTCCGTCCATGCGTGTATGCGTCCATTCATCTGCGCATCCATCTTTGCATCCATCCATCCTTCTGTCCGTGCCAAATTCATACCTCCGTCCACCCGTCCTTCCCTGCGCTGTCCGTCCGTGCATTAAATCCGTGCGTCTGTCTGTCCGTCCACCTTTGCGTCTGTCCATCCGTCTGTGTGTTTGTTCGTCGTGTGTCTGCCTGTTTGTCCATTCCTCCATCCATCCGTGCGTCCGTTCATCCATCCATCTATCTAGTGAATACACCAAGTACCACTATCTCGCATCATTTATTCATATATTCATCATACAGAAGTACCACCATCTAGCAGTTATTGCAAAGACTAAACGAGAGGTGGCACGGCCGAACTAGAAGAGTGCCTGCGCGCACTCTATTACGGCCTGCGCTTCGTGCCTAGCTGCCACCTTTCACCACCGCTAGTTCATGGCACTGCGTCCCAACCCTCACTTAACTTTGCTAAAACGAAGCAGGTTACGCCCAGCGATTTTGACATGGCAACCTCTTCCGGCCAGATAGTGGTAAAAGTGCACAATCTGTTACAAAGTTTTTTTAGTAAACAAAAAATTGAAAGCAAATTTATTACATATTGTCACCGATAGTCGTCTCTCTAGGTTATTTCGTCTGAAACAACAATATTATAAGTTTTGAATAGATGGGCATGGGTTTCCTCCATAATCAAAACAGTGCACGCGTGCCGCACTTCTAGTTCAGCCGTAGAGGTGGCTACCTGCTGCTACTACTACTACTACTACTACTGTTACATACATCGCAGACCCATGATCCACGGTTTGAGGAGCTTCGTCCCTAAAAGTGTCACCTTTCAGCAGCTGAAAGTCCGAGGCAACCAACACCCCACAGCCATAGATTTTAAACGCCATAACCACTATTGCAGAAAGGCTTTGTCAAATTCTGGCAGATTTTTCTGCATCGTTTGTTGTCAGACATCGTCGTGTGCTAATCATGAGCAAAAA
>WOVY01004745.1:0-175000 GCA_013436015.1 Rhipicephalus annulatus
CTACCGCAATCTAGAGTTGCACCACATTCCCGCAAAAAATCTATACCTAGAATGACGTCGTGGGTCGCTCGTGCAAGCACCGTTAGTTGAGCTGGAAACGTTTGATTTCCTACCCAAAGTAAAATAGAACAAACACCAACCAGGCTCAACGTTTCTCTCCCTACGCTGTGGAACGTAGCACTCCGATTCCAAGCAAACATTACTTTCGTCCCAAGGCGATTTTTAAAAGACGTGCTCATTATGGAAACGGCAGCACTGGTATCAACTAGTGCAACAGTACTCACATTGTCTACAAAAACACTCACTTTGTTCTCAACCATTACAACACAAGGAGGTCTTGCGGAAGATGATTTTGCGGCGTCACCCCCATTGGTCGCAACAGTTAGTTTCCTAGTGGTGGTGGCGTCCCCGAGCGGTGATGCGGGGTCGGGGATCGCTGTTGGCGTGCGGGTGGTGGGGTAACGCTGCAGTCGGAGCAAGGCGAGCCAGCTCGAGCCGCGTGTTGCCGTTCGAAAGAGCCCTGAAATGGTCGAGACTCGCCAGCAGGTACATAGGGCCTGTATACGTTGAATCGTGGAGATCGCTGCTGGCGACGGTAGCAGTACCTAGCGATGTGTCCAGGTAGCCCGCAGTTGTAGCAAGTATGGGTGTCGCGTCTAGTCGTCCCAGGAGAAGTAGACCTCGTCGGTTGAAGAAAGCCGGGCGGTGGTGGCCGAGGAGTAAGTCGCTGTGACGCAGCTTGCCTGCGTTACTGGTTTTCGAGTGGTCGTTCACTCCTTCGTTCAAAACCGATCGATGTAATTCGGGTGAGGCTGAAAGTAGCTCTGTCGCAACCGAGGTACCAGTGGTTCACGGGGCCATTGGTCGAATGCACACTGATGGCTGACACCGGCGGGGTCCACAGCTTGCAGTTGAGCAAGTTCTTCCTAAACCACTCGTCTTATAAGAGAAGAGATGTCGTCCTGTGATGTAAGGTTGACACTTGCAATCGTGGGCACATTGGCAAGACGTCCAAATTTGGGTTGGGTTCTCCTCTTTAGTGCTTCAAACGCTCAGCAATGTCTCCTTAGGTCAGAAGATGTGTGTAAGTCTTAAGTGATACGAAAATTGTACACGTCTTCCGCGATTCTCTTGAGCAGATGACCTACCTTATCTTCGTCACACATGGTCGCACTCACTATTCCGCAAAGCTTCAAGACGACCTCGATGTAGGTGGTGCATGTTTCGCCAGGTAACTGAGCTCTGCGTGAAAGAATTTGCTCCGCCTGCTTGACCTTAGCTGTTGAGTTACCAAAACACCTATTCAGCACACACACGAAAATGTCCCATGTGGTCAATGTACTATCATTGTTGTCGAACCAAAGAGAAGCGGTGCCGACGAGAAAAAACACGTTCTCGAGCTGCTTAGCAGTGCTCCAGCGCTTGCTGCGACTCACTCTTTGATAGTGCTTGAGCCAGTCCTCAACATCATCATCTGTCTTCCCCGAAAAGGTCCTCGGCTGACAATCCGGCATGCCGCAGCGAGCTTGTCCTGGCGGGTGAGCGTGTCGCTCATCAGCAACGAGGTTGTTATGGCCTGCTCCCGCGTTCTCCACGTCTCGTAGCTGCGGTGGCAAGCCTGCCAAGTGTCTACTCCGTCGCAAAATCGGTAGAGCTTGGTCGTCGAGATTGATGCACCCGGCACCTTCCACCAAACTGTTACGAGTGACTGTGTTTATTTAAAGATGAGGTGAAATGGCGTGGAAAAGCAGCGTACTTCTGAGACAGGCCTAGAAAACTTCACCCAACCACACAGTCCAAGCGCCACTCCACTACTCTCCTTGTTCTTCCACTCCCCGTAGGCTCGCACATCATCGTTGCAATACACACACACACACACACACACACACACACACTTATATATATATATATATATATATATATATATATATATGAACTTGTATCTTGCTGTGCATGCTGCTTTATATATATATATATATATATATATATATATATATATATATATATATATATATATTGACACGTGTTTATATGAAAAAGAACGATGATAGGAACGTTTTTGTAGATTCCAGCTAGTGGGTCAGGTGGTTGATCGGGACGACAACGAAGCAGGCATCTTGCTCTACAGCTGATCCTGAATACGCTCTTTTCGCTGCCGTAAGCTGCTGTCATCTGTTGTTCGCGTTGCACTGCGACACTGGTGGAGGAGCTGGGCCGTGACGCTGCCCGATGCTTCACACTCCTAGTGGGAGCCGTTCATCCAGCCCGGACGTGCCTACTGCAACCCCTGTCCATCGATTCAGTCGTCGGCTACGAGGTATTCCTCCAGACTGCAACCCCTCGCAGAAAACCTCTACCGGACATCTCGAAATGGCCAGCACCAGCCCCCAGCCTGTACTTCTCGGCACCAGTCCTCCCGCTCCATCCCAGGTAACTTTTTTTCAATCGCTGGAGCCTAAGCGCTTTGGTGGTGGCGCACACGAAGATGTAGAAGACTGGTTAGACCACTATGACCGTGTTGCGAAGATCAACCACTGGTCTGCCAAGGAAAAGCTCGGCCGGGCCTACTTCTATCTCGATGACAGTGCTCGTACTTGGTACGAGAACAGAGAAGGCAACCTGTCCACATGGACTGACTTTCACCAGAAGATGGTTGAAACTTTTGCTAATGTCGACAGACATGACCGTGCCCACCAACTACTAGAGCTGAGGGTCCAAAAACCCAATGAAACGGTCGCCATGTTCGTCGAAGACATGACACGTTTATTTCGGAGGGCCGACCCGCAGATGACTGAAGATAGGAAGTTGCGCTACCTCATGCGTGGCGTGAAGAGCAGCTGTTCGCCGGACTTCTGCGCAACCCACCAAGCACTGTAGAGAACTTCATCAAAGAAGCGTCGGCTATCGAGCGGGCCCTTCACCAACGCTGCCGACAATATGACCGCTTGTGCAGCAGCCCCCAAACTCAGGCCGCCGCTGTGACGTTTGACAGTCATAGCTCCTTACGGGACATGATTAGAGAGATAGTTCGTGAAGAATTGCAAAGGCTGCGGACTCCGGTAGTGGATACACCGATGGCATCTCTCGCTCAAGTCGTCCATGACGAAATCCGTCAAGCATTCTCGACAGCTGATCCTGCCCCCGAACAACGTCCCATGACGTACGCCGCCGCCCTTCGAAGCTCCCCATCCGCTCCGCCTTCATACTACCCGCCACCTGCAAATGTTCCTTGGTCACCACCACAAGGGGAGACATCGTGGCGCCCATCCATCCAGCCCCCATACGACCAGTCGTCTTCTGGCTTGCCATGGCCTTCGTCGCGTGAGGAGTCATCACGGCAACCACAGCTTCGCCGAACAGACACCTGGCGCACTGCCGACAGGCGTCCTCTCTGTTTCAACTGCGGAGGTGTAGGCCACATAGCCCGCTATTGCTGGCACCGCGCCGATCCGTCTCGCCCTCTCAGGCCGCGGTTTGACATTCGACATGCCAAAGAGTACGTATCCCACCGTGGAGATGTCGGTTTTCAAGGACCTCCGGTACCTCGACACCCCTTCGATGGCCGCCGTAACAATGATGACGAGGCTATAACTGATTACGAGCCGGTCTTCCGACATCGACCACGCTCTCCTTCTCCTGCCCAGTCACCTTCGTTGCAGCGCCGCACTTTTGCCGACACCAGATGAGCAAGGTCACCCAGCCCACACCGGGGAAACTGAAGGCGGCGACCTCAGGGGGTAAGGTTGCAGGCTGTCAAGACGAAGAAAAAAAGCCCCCATTACTCCCACCTCAAGACGCTGTAAAGCCGACAAGACGTAATGCCGACGAAACTGTGACCCCAGGCCTTACCGTTCTTGTGGATGGACAGCAAGTCAAAGCTTTAGTCGACACCGGGGCTGACTTCTCTATTATCAGTGATGACCTTGCCGTACGTCTCAAGAAAGTAAAGACAGCGTGGACGGGACCTCACTTAAGGACGGCAGGCGGCCAATTACTGATGCCTCTCGGAATGTGCACAGCAAGGCTCGACATCGGTGGCTCTACTTTCGTGGCGACGTTCGTCGTTCTCGCTTCATGCTGTAAAGACCTGATTATCGGAATGGATTTCTTGAGAGAACATGGCGCCGTGATCAACATCCCTGACAGTGTCATCACATTTCGCAACAACAGCCCTACTTTAGTCGATTGTTCAGAGCCGAGGCATACGTCTTGTTCAGGGCCTTTGCGTCTGACGGATGACGATGTGGTCGTCCCGCCACGATCGTGTACGCTTGTTTCGGTGGCAGGGGATGAGCCGTTTGACGGCGACGGCATTGCTGACCAAATCAGCTCACTGATATTTAGCCACGGTATTTCAGTTGCTCGAGGTCTTGTCACTGTCACTGCTGGACGCACAAACTTGCTGCTCACTAACTTCAGCACTGAGCGCCGACATCTCCCGAAGGGTACAGCCGTCGCTCACTTTGACACTACTGCAGAAATCCAAGGCAGTTTATCGGCCCTAGACGAAGCACCTCAAGAAGAATCACTACCTAATCTTGACGTTGGTACTACGTTGTCAACGGACGAACGAACGAGACTTCTCGAGCTGCTAGCTGAATTCCAGGACTGCTTTTCATCGACATCACGGGTCGGTCGAACGCCACTAACAAAGCATCGAATAATTACCCACGACGCAGCAAGGCCTATACACCAGAATCCTTATCGTGTGGCTCCAAAGGAACGGGAAGTGATACAGCAACAAGTCGATAAAATGCTTGAAGATGATGTGATTCAGCCATCACGGAGCCCGTGGGCATCGCCTGTAGTATTAGTTAAGAAAAAGGATGGTACCCTGCGTTTTTGCGTGGATTACAGGAAGCTGAATCAAGTGACTAAGAAAGATGTGTATCCGCTTCCTCGTATTGATGACTCCCTCGATAGGCTTCGAAACGCTCGCTACTTTTCTTCAATGGACCTAAGAAGTGGATATTGGCAGATCGAGGTAGACCCAAGAGATCGGGAAAAAACCGCTTTTGTGACGCCGGATGGTTTATATGAATTTAAAGTTCTACCGTTCGGTCTGTGCTCAGCGCCCGCTACTTTTCAAAGGCTCATGGACACCGTACTTTCAGGGTTAAAATGGAAGACCTGTTTAGTTTATCTAGACGACGTCATAGTGTTTTCCCCAACTTTTGACGAGCATCTCGGGAGGCTAGAAGTTGTCTTACGAGCCATACGCTCCGCAGGCCTTACATTGAAACCAGAGAAATGCCACTTTTGTTTTGAAGAACTGCTGTTTCTTGGTCATGTCGTCAGCTGTACCGGCGTTCGGCCTGATCCCGAAAAACTTGCAGCCGTGGCACAGTTCCCAGTACCGTCCGATAAGAAAGCTGTCAGGCGCTTTCTGGGCCTATGCGCCTACTATCGCCGGTTCATCGCCGACTTCGCACGGATTGCGTCGCCGTTAACTCGCCTCACTCGAGACGACGCCACCTTTGAGTGGAATCACGAACACCAAGCAGCGTTTAATGACCTCCGCCAACGTCTTCAAACACCTCCAGTGCTTGCTCACTTCGACGAACAAGCGCCAACAATGCTTCACACTGACGCAAGCAATGTAGGCCTTGGAGCTGTGCTTGTGCAGTGGCAAGAAGACACGGAACGAGTGATCGCCTACGCAAGCAGGACGCTAACACGCGCTGAGGCCAATTATTCAACAACTGAGAAAGAATGCCTTGCCGTGGTCTGGGCAGTTATGAAACTTCGCCCGTACTTGTATGGCCGCCCTTTCAAAGTTATAAGTGACCGTCATTCCCTCTGTTGGTTGACTAATTTAAAAGATCCAACCGGCCGATTAGCACGGTGGAGTCTGAAGTTACAAGAGTTTGATATGGCGGTCATACACAAGTCTGGGAAGCGCCATACGGACGCCGACTGCCTGTCTCGATCACCAGTACAGCCAGCTTCTCTTTCTGACGACGACGATATGGCCTTCCTTGGTGTTCTCGACGCGTCCACGATTGCCCAACAACAACGAAGTGACCCTGAATTGCTTGAATTGATTAATTACGTGAACGGACGTTCTTCGAGGGCACCTAAAATCTTTGCAAGGACATTATCGTCGTTTTGCTTGCGCAATGGCGTCCTCTACAAGAGAAACTTTTCGTCCATCGGAGCTCCATATTTGCTCGTTATTCCTGCACCCCTTCGAACTGAAGTGCTCCAAGCATGTCACAATGAGCCGACGTCGGGTCATTTCGGCTACACTCGCACGTTGGCAAGAGTACAGCAGGGATACTACTGGCCACGACTCACAACAGCCGTCAAACACCACGTTCACACTTGCATCGATTGCCAGCGACGCAAGTCACCTCCAAAGAGACCCGCCGGTCAGCTGCAACCAGTTCAGGTTCCACGTACACCGTTTGAACAGATAGGAATGGACATTTTAGGACCCCTTCCTACTTCTACTGCAGGGAATCGCTGGGTTATAGTCGCAACAGACTACCTAACCAGGTATGCCGAAACAAAAGCTATCCAAAAGAGCACCGCAGTGGAAGTGGCGAGATTTTTCATAGAAAATATTGTGCTACGCCACGGTGCTCCGACTATCGTGATCACGGACCGCGGAACAGCATTTACGGCAGCTATGTTAGACCACGTCCTGATGATTAGTGGAACGACTCACCGTAAGACCACTGCGTACCACCCGCAAACAAATGGACTAACGGAGCGCCTCAACAAGACGATTGAAGACATGCTGTCGATGTACGTGGATGTCCAACATAAGAATTGGGACGAGATTTTACCCTATATCACGTTCGCATACAAGACGGCTAAACAAGAGACGACTCGCATGACTCCATTCAGCTTGGTTCACGGACGGGAGGTACGGACTATGCTGGATGCGATGTTGCCACATGAATGGGACGCTACCGACACAGGCGCTGACGTGTTCACTGAACGCGCGGAAGAAGCTAGACAGCTCGCCCGCTTACGGATCCACCAGCGACAAGACTACGACGCAGGCCGCTACAATGCTCGCCATAGAACTGTAACGTACAAAATCGGTGACAGAGTGTGGATTTGGACACCCGTACGAAAACGTGGACTGTCCGAAAAGCTGCTAAGGCGATATTTCGGGCCATACCGAGTATCGCGCCAGCTAAGTGACGTCACCTACGAGGTTGTCTCCGACAGTCCCCAATGCCCGAGGCGTCGCCAGCACCAGCCTGAACTTGTTCATGTAGTGCGTATGAAGCCGTATGTGAGAGACTGACTGCACGTTAAAAAAATATACTGTGCGTCTGAATCAGCATCGGGGCGATGCTCTTATAAGGAGGGGCAAGTGACACGTGTTTATATGAAAAAGAACGATGATAGGAACGTTTTTGTAGATTCCAGCTAGTGGGTCAGGTGGTTGATCGGGACGACAACGAAGCAGGCATCTTGCTCTACAGCTGATCCTGAATACGCTCTTTTCGCTGCCGTAAGCTGCTGTCATCTGTTGTTCGCGTTGCACTGCGACAATATATAAAGCAGCATGCACAGCAAGATACAAGTTCATTTTTCGGCCCTGGAGCACGCTGGGATTTACTGGCGCTTCATTGGGTGCATTGGAATATAGCTTCGTCGCATTCGTAGGGGAACTGGCTTGATCACTATGACGCTATGACGCTGGTGCACACCGGAAAGTGCTGGAAACGCTGGCATTTTCACTAAAGTGCACTGCTCAATACTAAAGCATGCCTTTTTTTAGCAGTGCCATGTGCACGTTTATGCAGCGTGTACAGCGGTATGTTTGGGCATCATGTAATATAAAACCCTTGATTGGATGACACAGATAGATAGATGCTACACTAACTTGTATCGAGCATGCCTTCCTATTTTTTGTTGCTTGGCAAAAATCGAGAAAGCGCGCAAGGCACTCTTGATGTATGTGATACGCGAAAACACCGTCATGCTTTATATTATCCTTTGGAATGTGAAAAAAATGTGTTAGTGAAACAAAGGAGACTACGCTGAGTATTTTGCTATTTAGTACGCTTCGTATAATAGTCATGCAGCGTCAATAACTGCGTTAATTTTTGCGTTTCGCGTTGCAGCTATAAATGTAGGTTTTCTCCATACCCTCCATTTAGATCAATTTAACATTAGTCATACATTGTTTTAGAGATTTCCTGTTGCAGTGTTTATTAACCCTGGAGGCGCCGCTTTTAAAAAAAAACAGGAAGTCCTTTTGGCCGCAAAGTTCACGATACGTAATTGAGCTGTCGATCGCTTCACAACCTTTCCTAGCAGAGGCCCGAAAAATAGCTGTCGTTCAATATCGCCACACCGGAAACGTATGTATGGTGATGCTTGTCTTTTACACACTTCCGGTACAGTTAGAATAACGTTTAAAATGTTAGGAAGCCCAAATGCAGACACTTTCATTCATTGCAACGGAGCTGTGTCGAAAGCAGCCTTACCCAGTGTCCCGTTTCAGCGAGGATGAGGCTGATGCCACCGAGAAGTTTATCAGGACTGCTCACTGCCACCCTGACGTCGCTCGTCTTGCCCGAGCGAGCGCACAAAGGAGTCTGTGAATCCATTTGCAACAGTCGTCTCCTATTAATGTGTAAAGTGTTCGCGGCAAGCTTTACATGCTTACCAGCTTTCTTGTGTCTTTCGGGTCAAAAAAGGCACTGGCTTAGGTGAAGTATTGCGCCTCAAAGCACATGAAAACTCAGCTGTGAGTAATTTTTTTCCACGAGAAAACTGAATATAGACGCTAATAAACGTGTTGGCGATCTATAAAAGCGAAGTTTGATGGACCAACGAAGTGACAAATAATTAAGGCATATTCTAATCACCTATTATTTACTTACACACACACGCACACACACTATCTGGAGCATGCAGAGAAACAGTTCCTAACTCATTTGCAAAGGTTCTGCAGTTTTATTTGTACTCTTTTCAGCATCTTTCTTCATAGATGCGTAGTTAATAAGGAGAGTGTGTGCTGCTGCAACAGGTATGTTATTCAGCACAATATCAGGGCGATGACCATTGCAAGAGAAAACAATATCTTTCGTTTCACACAAAAAAATATTGCAGCATATCCACGGAGTGAATGATGGAGAGTGGGGCGAAGCATCCGTCCGTTCATTCGTTCTGGCTTCCGTACGTCCATGCGTGCGTCTGTGTGGCCACCCGTGCGTCCATCTGCCCGTCCGTGCGTGCGTCTGTTCGTGCGTGCGCACGTCCATCTCTGCGTCCATCCATGCGTCCATCCGCTCCTGCGTCCGTCCATGCGTCCATCCGTTCATGAAGCCATCCGTGCGTCCGTCCATGCATCTGTCTATGTGTCCGTTCGTCCACCTATTCAACACTTCAGTACCACCATCTCGCATGATTTCATCATATATTCCTCATATAGAAGCAAAGCCATTCAGCGGACATTCCAAGGACTGAACGAGAGGAGGCACACGCACACTTCCTTGCAGCTTGCGCTTCGTGTCTACTTCCCGCCTTTAACCACGTCGAATTCATGGTATATACTAGTTCACTGTATTCATGGCACTGCGGCCCAACGCTCGCTGAACCTTTTTAAAACCAAGGAGGTTACGCCCAGTGAGTGTAACGTAGCAACCCATTATTGTCAGATAGTGCACAATTTACAAGCCAATGGCTGCTAATGGGGAATCAGAGACAGGAGAATTCGGCTTTTAGTTAACGCACACGCTGCGAATTTGTTATTCTTAAACAACGCACAGGAGAAATCTTCCACCAGCACCACCTTGCTGGTCAAAACGGAAGACTGTTTACATACTACGACTAAGACTACCAGACTCGCTCGCCGCCACCAATTTGCACGCGCGAAGCTTCCAGATTCAATACATGCATTGTCATGTCAACAGCACAGCCATGATTGCGCTCATTCTGTCCGATAGGCGTACAGTCACTCTGAGCGTTAAATAAAAAAATATGCCAAGTCTCGCAGTAAGGATGGCATCTATCCGCTGCCCAACAATGCGGCCATCGTGTGCCCTTGAGGCAAGCGGCACGGTGTCCTACACCCCTCAAGCCTCTGCGCACGCATGAGTTGCTGCTAGCGCGTGACTGCCGCGGAGACTGCACCGTAAATAAATGAGTTCAGATAAAAAGATTTGCGTGAAGTGCCAAGGGGATCGCACCTGATCGAAACAGTCTCAGTCGGTTCTTTTTTAACAATGAGTGACGCTACCGGTGAAGGTAAGTCATCTGCAACTGTGCCTAAAAGAGCGGCAAAACACCTAAGCAGCCAAGCTCATAATTCGCATGAGGCATAACTGTTGATGTTTTGTGCAAACCAATTAGAAGTCAGGTATGCCTAACAATAGGCAGCTTTTTATGCGTAATCCACTGTACACTGCACTGAAGGACAGCAGATGCCTTGCTTACAAGTTAGTGGGTTGCATGTAGTCCTTACAGCGCGCTGTCTTTAGTATGCGAAATACCAGACAGCTGCAAAGGTACATAAGTTACGCACTCTGCAGCTGACATGAAAGTAGCCGGTTAGATAGCCAGATTTGGCCGTTTTATTTCGATAGAGAGAAAATGGTGCAGTCCTTGGTACACAGCAGCGTCCGTTAAGAACCCCAGGTTGTACAACTTTCAGTACCCTCCTGCATGATATGCCTCTAAATACTTCATTTCATTTCATTTATTTACCTTAAAGACCCTCGAGGCCTGTCACAAAACTTTTGTGGTTCTCGAAAAAAAAATGTCGGCGTATTTTATTAATAAACACTTGTTTATATTGCTTAATTATCACGGTAATTAAAAGAAACTCCAGTAAATAAGTGTTAAGGCTACGTATATATTAAAGGTATAGTGATGAGTTTTGGCATGACCTACTGAGAAAAAAAACATGTGCAGAAGCTGGTAAAACAATTGCCCGCTTTTTTTCTATAATAATTTTACTAGCTTTTATACATTTCAGTAATATGATCCGCACATTTTGCTAATTTTCTTTATTCTTTATTTTTTGGATGGCACCCGCAACTGCCAGAGGAAAGTAAGTAGTTCTTCATTAAATATCTTAACTCGTTATTAGGCTAAATAAGTTCTACCAAACCGTAATGAAAGTTCACTTGCTTCAAAAATCTTTTTCTGCGAGATAGATTTTTCTGTAAAAATATGAACATGTCACTTACAACAAAACATAATATTGCCAGCAGACTACTTTATAATAATGTCCAAGGCAGTATTCACTACATGCTTGAAAGCAAGGTTAGAAATTATTTTTACTTGGTCGTTCTGTGAAGACACTTGGTATGAAAACTGCATTAGATCGCGTGCGTGCAAGACGTTTCAAGGAATATGTTTTAAAATTCTCAAACGTAAGGCAATTGTATAATTTGCTTACGGCATTCATAACAACTTTTTTTACAAAAGCATTAGTTTTAGGAACGCAAGATGCATCTGTAACGGCAGCAAATAAAAATAGAAACTGCTGAATGTTTTCAATTAGAACAGACTGGCTGTTGGCTGAAAAGGTATATTTAAAGCCTAGCTAGAGAAAGAGAGTACGAAAAAGGAATGGGGACGTAGGAAGGCAGTACATTGAACGAGAGCATTCAGCGCTTCTTCAGTGAACTGTGTTCCTGCATCTTCACTCTTTATTTGCACTGTTTTCATCCGAAAAATGCAATAGCTCACCCGAAATCAGTCTCTATCTATAGCTGAAGACCTTCCTGAAGACAGGTCTTCCCAAAGGAATCCGCCGACAACCTCTATACCAGCCCGTATGGCCTTAGGACTGGTTCCCACTTTTTTTTTCAGCAGAATAAACAAAACAAGCACTTCTAACTTTCACCATACTGGAATTGCAAAGATGCTATACCAATCCCGGTTATTCTGGAGTAATAAATGTTGACCAAATTCGCTCTCGAAACTTCAGTTGAAACATCATTGAGATGTTTTTACCAGACAACCAGAGAGGTGTCAATACTCAAAACAGCCTTTTTAGCAACATTTGGTATTTCTAACCCAGATGCACCATGCGTGTTATAATGCTAAACGCAGCCGGCACACGCAAGAAATGAGAAACATACCAATATATGTTATCGCTGTTCCTCAGTTGATGTAAAGTGGCAAATCGACTGCAAGAATGTTGAATGGCGTAACATCTGTCGGCGTAGTTGTTAATTTATAGCGCATCTTATTGACACTGCTGATGAGAATAAATTCAGGACACTGAGTTTATTAGGATGAAGTTTGCCTTTTATTGCGCCGTATTGAGACGTTTATAGTGGTAACTTCAATTGAAATAAAGTCTGGTAATTGAAAAAGGTAACAAGTGCTCTAAAGCTGATTTAAAAGTGATTATTGGTTTCCTCAGGTAAGCAATGAGTATTACTTACTTTCGCTGTTTGTTTCAGCCCGTCATAGGTTGGTTAAACAGGGAGTAGTTTATAGTGGGTAATTCAATTTTCTCATTAGAAAAAAACCCCTTTAGAGGATGGACCAGGCATACTTTCAAACGAAGCCAAGCTGCCATCGCGAAAGCTGTGAGAATTTTTTTAGCATGCGAATTACACTCTCAACACAGTACTTGAAGGCTAATGATTGTCAGAAATAGGGCAACGACACCTGAAAGTGAAATTAGGTATCAATGACGACTGCATGGTACCGAAAAACTGGATTTTGGTTTTATTATTTTAAACTGATATTGCCAAATTATCTGTTACTTTGCACATACCTTCAGGGCTGAGAACAGCTAGAGGTTTTTTTTCTGGCATCTGTGGAGTGTCGACCGTAATAGCAGTAGTGATTTTGCACTGAAGCACACCGTGTAGCGAACCTTCACATTTTGACTATATTTTGTTTTCTGACGCATTACAAAGTGAACTTTACGAAGCTTATGCGTTTTTAATAAAAATTGAGGACTGCTTCTCTAGTGTAGATAAAGCGCTTAAGTACAAACAGTATAATATAAGTGATAAACAATACAGGCTGAAGGTCGCCTTTAGTTAGCAAAAAATTCTCACTTTACGCATCACAAGAATGTGTCCAAGTGCTACAACGTTTGCTCCGCTTTCAGAGTGGGGGAAGTTGATACAATACAACATGGAGTAAGTCAGCTTCGTTTTCTTATTATATACTTTCTAAACTTACGAATTCAGCTAGTGGTTGCAATAAACTGTGGATTTTTCGCTAGCATTCTGCATTTGTGTGGATCTGACCGGTAGTTTTTTATGTGCCATTCAGCAATCGCAACAACACGAAAGTATGAAGTAAATGTTATATCAATAAAACCAATGTCTGTTTGACGCTGTTGCACGCTAGTATTGTGGGTTCTGGTTTATACATTATATTCGGGTTAAATTGACCATGATGGAATGTCGAAAAAGATAAGACAGTTTAAAGGTAGTCATAGCAAACATACCTGATCATAACTGAAGCTGTATAACTGTCTGCTGTGGATCGGGAAGTTGTTGTGCTTCTATATAACGAAATACGGAATTCCTAAATCTTCAGATGTTTATTTTCAGAACGTTGTAATTCATGTTTCACGGTGCCCTGCATAAATTTTAGAAATGTTTAGGGATGCAAGTTCTACATGCTAATTGCACTAAATGCTTAATAGAGGTTGTCGTGCGTAAGTCGATGTATCATTGTCATCACTGGCCATTATGATGAAATTACTAATAAAGTATGCATTTTTAGATGCGGAAGCATCTTATACTCGCGCCTTGTAGTGCGCCGTCCACGCCGTCCGCACCGCTTCTCGAACATTCGACAGCTGACGCGCGCGCATGCGCCGTCGCGCCGTCGCCCATCATCTGTGCCGCGCGCGCTTCTCCTTCGAGAACATTCGACAGCTGACAGCGCATGCGCCGTCGCGCCGTCGCCATCTGTGCCGCGCGCGCTTCTCCTTCGAGAACATTCGACAGCTGACAGCGCATGCGCCGTCACGCTGTATATATATTCAAGGTCGGCGCTCGCTCGCTCAGTTGCCGCTCGTCCGTTGGTTTGTACGGCGCGTCGATGTCCGAAGTCGCCGTGAAATGAACGCCAACGAATCCACAAACACAATGATCGACGTCCCTTCGACCAGCGCCGCCCTTTCGCATACGTGTGTACGTGTTCACTCATTTAACACCCCCTCCTACAACCACGTTAACCAATTTAGCCATCGACCCAAGTAAGTCGCAATTTAACACCCCATTTCACAACCGCGTTAACCAATTTAGCCATCGACCCAAGTAAGTCGCACTTTAACACCCTGTTAACCATTTATATGCTCCGCATCCTCCTCAGTGTTCCCCCGAGGGAAGCTGCGGGCAATTTTTTTTATCCTTAATTTATATACCACAGAAAAGAATTTCTAGTGAAGGTCAAACTTTTTGTACCAGTTTATTGTATCCCCCATTTCTAGGAAGCTTGCCTCGTTTAAAGTTGATCCCGGCCTTCATATACACACATTACTTTAATATACCTTGCACAAGTTCTAAGCTCGTGGGATTGATTCCAATGTTCTTGAAGCGTTGTTACGGTTTTTAGGACTTGCTGAAACTTTCTGCACTGCCAAAAACGTATCGCTTAGCTCAGATTCCTACATTGGCATCCCAGGACCACTGCACAATCCTCTCCGCGGTTCATAACATGAATATGTGTAAGACGAAAAAACAGACAAATTCTCGCTTTTGACACCACTGCTTAAGTGCAGCCTGTGCTAAGAGTTGCTGGCTCGTTGCAGCGGCCATTTTATTGTGAGCGAGTGCCTAAATAATGTTACCTAATTTATAGCTCATGTTCTATCTTATGCCTACCTTTCGAGATTGACGCGACTTCTCCACATCTCCTGTCTGAACGACTTTCCTACCTTTAGTTAACAGAGCACAAGACACTTGCCCACGCTGTTTCATCTGTGAAAGGAGGCTGCTAGGCTGAAGCGGCGCCTCAGATGCAGATAGAGAAGGTGGATATGGATCTGCCTTCGAAGGAACTTAGTGTGGACAAGGCGAAACATCTCCCGTTTGATTCAGTCATTGCTGAAAAAAAACGTTCCACAATGCAATAAATCATAAGTCGAATTATATAACATAATAATCAACACTTTGTTTGGCTCCTAAAATTCACCAGTCGTTTTACAGGAAAAGAAATTCACCAGCTTTAGCACCTTATTGAGGTGAATAAGCGACGAAGTTCTTTAGCACACCACAAACAGTTCATGGGTAATTTTGACAAAGATATAATCTCGTTTATTTTCTTGATCGGAATATAGCGTAACAAACATCAAACCCTTTTCTTTTTAGCATTCATCAGCTTTTTAATAAGCCCCCTGACAACCACAATGAGTATGTGCTCGAGATTCGACACTGGATCGTTTGCATGCAGAAACTGCGTTTAGCTCAGGTGTCTCTGCATGTTCCCTAACAACCGATTGCAACAACTGTGCCTCGCTTAAAATACCTGAACAAAGTAAATGTAACGTGACCTTCTATCTCTTTCTACAGAGGCGGCATTTCCCTTTTCTCACTCGTGAGAAAAGAGGAACACCAGCGTTGTCTAGCAGGCAATTTCTCACTCGTGATCTGGTGTTTTGAACAGATTTGCCACCTAGCGTACCACTCAGCAATGCATTGGATGTAGAAAATAAGGAAGCAGGAGAAAAATACTTCGAGATAATTGTAGTGTTCCTACTTAAAATAACGGAACAGCATTAAAGCTTCAGTATGGAACTGGCGTCCATCTTAATCTGCTTTATTTTTCACTTCCTCTTCCTTTTCTTTCCTGCCGCGGCTCTCGTGCTTCTTCATCTTCTGTCCAAAGGCTCATACCGCTTCACCCTTCCCGCTTTCTTTTAATTACCCCTCCTGGGGTAATACTTGAAGACATTCCCAATTGAAGCACATTCAACAGATCCACGTTCACCAGTGTACCAGACAGTCTTCAAAATTCCGTTCTGGGTGGCTGTCTTGGTCACAGAGTAAGGCCCATAAAATTTTTCACTGGAATCTCTTATTCCTTTTCTCACTAGTACGAGGTCGGTGACTTGAATGTTTGGCATGTCTGCTCGATGCCTCTTGTCGAAATTCTTTTTCATTCGTTTTCGGTACATCTCCTCCTGTGATTTTTGTTGCCTCTCCTCGACAATCTTGAGGTTTTCCAAGAGTCCCAACTCACGATCTGCCTGCAGAATAGGGGTCTCTCCTGTAGAAGCGTACTGTGGACTGCACCCCAAGCCACTTGTGTAGGATCGGTTATGATGTTTTACGGCTGCTTCTAAAGAACATTTCCATCCCCCAGGAAAATTATCGTACATCTTGATGTATTGTTTCACGTCCCGTATGGCACGTTCTGCAAGCCCATTCGCCGCAGGATGGTATGGCGCACAGAACTTGATCGATACATTGTGATCTCGAGCCCATCTTACTAGCTTTTCACTCTTGAACGCGGGGCCGTTATCGCATACGATTGTCCGCGTAGTTCTAAACATGTCTCTTTCGAGAAGGGTTATGACGCTATTTGCATCTTCTTTTCCTGCTCGTGCCGCGACCATCCTGGTGCATTCATCTATGGCCAGCAGAAAGGCTTGCGTTTTTCTGACTCCTTCCCGTTTCTTGTTAAGTTCGGCGAAATCCAGGTGAACTACTTCAAAAGGCACGTTCGAGTGGCAAGGTAGTATCATGGTGTCCGTAGGCTGTTTATACTTGACTTTGTGTACTTGACACACATGGCATGAACGAACGTACTGACTGACGTCTTTCTTCATGTGAGGCCACGTAAACCTCTTGACCAACTTGTTGTAGGTACGCCAAAAGCCGTCGTGTCCTCCAGATTCTGGGCTATCGTGGTACAAGTAAAGCACTTTGGAAACAAGAGTTGGTGGGACTTGATACCGACCTTCAGTAAAAACCAGTTGTTCTGAGCCTTCCCACAGCTTCACTTCATTGATTTCTTCAGATTTTTCTGTGTTGTTTTGTACCATCAATCTTGATAGAGCATCTGCATCGGTTAAAAGCGGTCCTGGTCGGTGCGAGATGGTGAAGTCAAATTGCTGCAAGTAATTCACCCATCTGGCGATACGCCCTTTAGTTTGGGTCATATTCAAGAGATGAGTGAGTGCCTGGTGATCGGTGAACAAAGTGAACTTCGTACCTTCCAGGTACGTGCGGAAGTATTCAACGGCCTTCAGAACCGCCAGTGCTTCCTTTTCTGTAGTAGTGTAGTTTGTTTCAGACGGCTTGAAAGTGTAACTGTAGTAACCTACTACGTGTCGCTTTTCTCGGCCAGATGCTTCAATACATTTTTGATACAACACTGCACCAGTCCCATAATGTGAGGCGTCAGTGTTCAATTCAAAGGGTAAAGTGAAGTCTGGTATACGCAGAACTGGGTCAGAAGAAATTCTGTGCACCAAGTCACGGTAGACTCTCTCACATTCGTCACTCCATTCAAAGGGAACTTCTTTCTGCGTTAAGCGCGTGAGGCATCTAGTTTTGACAGCAAAGTCCTTTATGAAAGATCGGAAATGTCCTGCCAATCCCAAAAACACACGCAGTGAATGGACGTCATATGGTTTCTTCAACTGGGAGATCTTCTCGACGGACTCTTGTTTTGTGCTTTTGGTGTTCCCATCAAAGACTCTTCCAAGAAACACAACTTTTTGTTGAAAGAATGCACTCTTCTTAAAATTAACCTTGAGATGTGCCAAGCTCAAGGCGTTTAACACCTGAGACAGATGGTCCTGATGCTCAGCCTCTGTTTTGGAGAAGACTATAATGTCGTCTATGTACACATTACAAAAAACACCAAGGAATGGCTTTAGGACTTCGTTCATGATCTTCTGGAACCACGCTGGCGAGTTTTTTCCAACCGAAAGGAAGCCGGTTGTATTCGTAGAGATCGAATGGCGTGATAAAAGCGGTGTACATTTTTGTTTCTTCGGTTAGTGGGATCTGCCAGAAACCTTTGCGTAAATCGATGCGGGAAAAATGTCGGCAACCCCCGGTCTCATCTATAATTGTGTCGATCTTCGGCATAGGAAATGGTATGAGTTCTGTCTGACGATTGAGAACCCTGTAGTCGGTGCATAATCTGAAGGTTCCGTCTTCTTTCGGTGCGATCGTTATGGGAGAAGCGAAGGGTGATACCGAAGGTCGTATGATATCAGCATCTAGCATCTCCTGCAACTCTTTCTTGAGCCACATCTTTCGCTCTCTTGACATATTGTAAGGTGCTTTTCGGATGACGGTCTTATCAGCGAGTTCGAAAGGAACCTTGTGGGACTTCATCGCCTGAGGATAGCTTCCTATGCATACAAGTTCAGGGTAGGTCGTTGCGATATCCTCCGCGCACTTGACAACTCGTAGATTATCTTGTCTACCCTGATTTGTCTCGTTCCTTGCTACTCCTTCGACTAGAACCACATCGTCCCAGTACACGTTGATCTTTAGTTTCTTTATATCTGGTCTTGATAGCAAAAAGTCGTACGTTACCCCCTCTATCACCAACACTTCGCTCTCTATTTGCTGACCCTGGAACTCGATGTTTACAAAGGCCCACTGATCATGCAACGTTACTTTTCCATCATAGCCTTGTACTCGTAGGATTCTTCCACTATGCAAGCGATTTGCATCCACCAGCTTGGCATTTATAATGGACACAGAAGCACCGCTGTCTACCAGAGCCATCATATGTTTGTTTCCTACTTTGACGGGAATGTGAAGTAGGCTAGAGCAACTTAAATAAACAGTCTCATTTGGAGTCATCGGGTGGGACTGATCACCCTCGTTTATTAGTTTTTTTTTGTCGAATACTCCTGAGCTTCAGTGTCGAGATTATTCACTCGACATCTTGGAACACGCCAGGGCAAGTTATCTGTGCGAGTAGCGAGGTGGCTCGGTTCTCGCTGAGCGCGGCTTGACCAGTCCGCTTTACTCCGACTGAAACAGCTGCTTGACTCGGCGGTTATGCTTGTTTCCAAAGCTGATGGTATGTTCTGAAGACACGCGAGGAGGTCATCTAGAGTCTTTGGTGACAGTATTTGCACTTGCTTCAACACGTTAGTGTGCAATCCATGCATTATTAAGGCAACTACGGCCGTAGATGGAAGCAAAGGCTCCGCCAGCTTTAAAAGACGGCGTTTCTCAAAGAAGTACTCGACAAGGCAACTTTGCTCAGACTTGAAATTAAGCGCCGTGTTCCATCTTTCTACTGGATTGCTTCGGAATGCAGTCAAAAACTTTTTCCTCCACTGGCTCCAAGAGTCGTCACTGTCTTCCAGAATGCATGTTTCATACCACTTTCGCGCAACACCTCTCAAGTAAACGCGCATGTTGGTGATTTTAGCCTCATCAGAGAGCCACTTGTTTTTTCCAGCGGCATATTCGTAGAAATCAAGCCAACTTTCTGGATTTGAAGACACACCGTCGAAAGCATCAGGTTCTACGAATTTAGGTGTCGGTCTCTCAGCATTCAGAGAGCTTATAAGAGATGTCATTATTTGGTTTTGTTGAACCATCTGTTCCTGTTGCAGCTGAAAAGCTTTTAAAACGAGGCTCACCTCTTCCGTCGAAGATCGTGATCCTGAGTGTTGTCGACGCACTGGTTCAAGAACTAGGTCGTTGAAGGTTGCCACACGCAAGTTCACTTTCACAGCACCTTTCCGTCGTAGTTCAGTAGTGTCTACGGCTGCCTTTTCCACAACCAGGTTCACGAGTTCTTCCGAGCTGAGCTCACGAGGTAGGTCTACCGCTGCTTCGTCTTGAACTTGGTACTTCGAAAAGATGATCTCCTCGGAGGTCTCGTCTATGAAGAACGTCACCCACATGATGGCTTCGATCCTGTCGGCTGCGCCAAAATAATGTAGTGTTCCTACTTAAAATAACGGAACAGCATTAAAGCTTCAGTATGGAACTGGCGTCCATCTTAATCTGCTTTATTTTTCACTTCCTCTTCCTTTTCTTTCCTGCCGCGGCTCTCGTGCTTCTTCATCTTCTGTCCAAAGGCTCATACCGCTTCAATAATTAAGACAGGTAGTAATCAAACAAGACTGATGCCTCTGTCATAGCGATCAGTATGACACAAAAGTGAAACGTGTCTTCGTAGAAATAGTGCTCATGGTGTAGTGGTATACGAGATCTTCTACATTTCCTATTGGCTTTTCAGAGCTATAGCACCGTTTGACGTACGCACTGCCATGTTGACATCTAATAGCAAGTCTTCATCGTAATAACTACCACCTGTGAGCATGACATGACTGAACAGCTGTGGTAACTGACAATTTTAACACATACCTGAGCACAGCGCATTGTTAATCACGCACAAAGATAACATCTAGTAACACACCTAACGTGGCTACTCCATATGCGCGTCTTCAAAGATGGGAAGTTATGGAGACAAACAGCACAGTGTGGGGTAATGAAACCTGTGCCAGCGGTCACGCCTACTCCACTGCAGTGATGCAACACGCCGAGATTCGCACTTGAGCCACGAATGCGCGCTGGCGTTCCTCGTCCGGCTGGTCTCTGTTTCAATGAACGGACCCTGGGAAGCCAACTAGCGACCCTCGGTCCGGCTTGCCGAGCCGATATAGCCAGTGGAACCTTAAAAAAAGGTCCCCACCCGCGACGAACTAAACCTTTTATTATTATTAAATGTTTCTCTCTCTCTCTCTCTCAGTTTCACCCCACCAAGGCACGACATTCGCGCCGTCGACATCATCGCCTTCCTGCACTGATTACTGCAGCAGTTTTAATAAAGAAGCCGTTGCTACCCCACTCGAAGTTGTCGGCTGTGAATAACCGCTGGTGCTTGTGGAAGCTGCAAGACTTCATTCAACAGCGAGCTGTCACGCGCTAACACGAAGCAAAAGGCAAATAACAATACCGCGTCAGCGATTCTCCGATGTTCACTTGGTGATGGTTTTTCGCTGCTATCGAGAGGCATTAACCATGACTACAATATTGTCACGTGCTTGTCAAAAAGAAAGACAATGGCAGTTGTGCATGTGCCATGAAGTACAAGGAAATAGATGAAAAAGAAGAATTCTCTTGCGCCCTCTGTTAAAAGAACCAACCTGCTTCTGGTGTCTCAATCTCTGCGGCAAGACCTCTGTTTTGACGTCGTGACACTGGTGGAGGTGCTGGGGCCTACAACCTGATGCAGGACAGTCTTGCTCGGACGCGTTCACCTAGTCCAGAGACTCAGCCCCTCGTCACGACTCCAGTGCACCAATTCGGTCGGCGCCTACTAGGCCTAATTCCCGAGTCCACACCTGTTCCGCCTTTTTCCACCATGGCAGCTCCTACGACATCCACGGTTATCCCGCCGTCACAGGCCACTCTTCCCTCGCAGGTGACTCTTGAACATCCTCGCGTTCCTGAAGTTTTCCGTGGGGAAGAGTACGAGCTAGGATGTCGAGGACTGGCTCGAACATTTCGACCGGGTTGCTGTATCCAACCACTGGAGCGAACAGAACAAACTTGGTCGTGCATATTTCACACTAGAAGATAGCGCTCGCACGTGGTATGAGAATCGCGAGGCTACATTCCATTCTTGGGAAGACTTCCGTCGAAAGATCCTTGCTACATTTTTGAACTCGGACCGACGGGATCGCGCACAGCAAGTGATTGAGTCCCGCGTGCGAAAACCCAATGAAAGAGCCGCCACGTACACAGAGGGTAAAATTCGTCTGTTCCGACGAGCTGACCCTGACATGCCCGAGGCGAAGAAAGTGCGTCACCTAATGCAGGGTGTTAAAGAACAAGTGTTTGCGGGCCTCGTACGAACTCCACCTACCACAGCAGATGAATTAATAGGAGAGGCGACTGTCATCGAGCGCGCACTGCAACAACGACACCCACACTTTGACCGCCTGCAGAACCACACGGCAGTAAATGCTGCAGCCCAGAACACTGCCGTATGCGAAAGTTCCCTGCGACAAATGATTAGAAAAATACTGCGTGAGGAACTTGGGGCCCTCTCCGTCCCCCTTGCTCAACCGCCAGTCGCATCTGTTGCCGAAATCGTCCGCCAGGAGTTGAGGCAAGCCATTACACCACCCGCGCCAAGTCCTGAGCCACATCCAGTGAGCCAGCTGATGTGGTGAGTCGCCCTCCACCGACATTTGTGCGCCGCCTTTCCAGCCACGACCCGCTACCGTAACTTGGTGGCAACGGATACTACGACATGACCACCAGTTCGCCGAACTGACTTATGGCGCATGGCTGACCGTCGACCTATATGCTTCCGCTGCGGAGTACCCGGTCACATTGCCCGCTATCGCCGTCATGGCGATTCCGGGTTTGGGAACTTTGCTCGTCCCGCTTCTTTCTGCTCCGAAGACCGTCGTGCCCACGATGCCGATCAACAATCGCCTGCCCAAGCAACCCCACCGCTTCGTTGGCAAGCTCCATCACCTGCGTGTCACCGTGACTTCACTCAGAGCTACGCGGACGTCACCAGAGGCCTTTGGCCTAGCCCGCGCCGGAAAAACTAACTGATGCGACCTCGGGGGGCACGGTTGCCAATCGTCGAGACACTGAAAAGTTCCCCCAATCATCGCAAGATGGTATGACGACTACGACGACGAATACGACGACGGATACTAATGCCGATGAAGTTGTACGTGCCAATCTGAGCGTTATCGTTGACGGACATCACGTTACAGCACTGGTCGACACTGGCGCCAACTTCTCAATTATGCGACAAGAGCTCGCCGACCGCCATAGAAATGTAAGACACCGTGGACATGGCTGTACATGAGGAGTGCTGGTGGTCAGCTGATGACTCCCACGGGTAAATGCACCACTAGACTTCGCATCGGGGATTCTAGCTTCGTGGCCACTTTCGGTTTGTTGCCAGACTGCTGTTGAGAGTTAATTTTGGCCATGGATTTTCTTCAGGATCATGGCACTGTTATCAACATCCCTCAACGTATGGTGACGTTTTTCGAACATCCGTATGCTGACAACAACAGTCAAGAACCATGCGGCCGTTTGCGAATAGCCGACAATGTGACACTCCCACCGAGATCCTGCTGCCTCGTTTTGGTGTCCAGTGGGTGTCCTTGCTATAAAGATGTGATAGCGGAGCGCATTGTCGCTCTTTTGTTCACGCAAGGCATTTCCATCGCGAGGGACGTCCTGGCGCTTACTGGTGGACAGGCGAAAGTGCTCCTCACGAACTTCAGCAACGAGCGCCGTCAAATCCAGAAGGGTACCGCAATTGCCTACGACGACGATGTAGACCAAGCCGGAGATCGTTTTGCCTTGCAACCAGATGACGCGGCTGTCCCCGCCTCGACAACTTTGTCGGTGGACATCTGCTCTATGCTCCCACCCTCTGATAGGATGCGCCTGCTTGAACTTATGCACCAATTCAAAGACTGCTTTTCGTGTACGTCAAAGGTCCCACAAACACCAGTGACCAAGCACCACATAATTACTGAAGACAACACGCGACCGATTCGGCAAAACCCCTACCGTGTGGCTCCGAAAGAGCGCGAGGAGATTCAGAAGCAAGTACTCAAGATGCTCGCGGGTGACCTCATACAACCTTCGAAAAGTCCTTCGGCGTTCCCCGTGGTTTTGGTCAAGAAAAAAGACGGCAGCTTGCGCTTCTGTATTTATTATCGCAAGTTGAACCAAGTCACAAAGAAAGACGTCCATCCACTGCCCCGCATAGACGATTCATTCGATCGGCTGCGTCATGCGCGCTATTTCTCTTCAATGGACCTCTGAAGCGACTACTGGCAGATAGAAGTCGACGAGACAGATCGTGAAAGAACGGCCTTCGTGACGCCCGATGGTCTATACAAATTTAAGGCGCTTCCTTTGAGGTTGTGCTCGGCGCCAGCCACTTTTCAGCGTCTCATGGACACCGTACTATTTGGGATGAAGTGGCAAACATGCTTGGTCTATTTGGACGATGTTATTGTATCCTCATCAACATTCGAGCAACATCTCAGCCGCTTACTCACCGTCCTCCAAGGCATACGTTCGGCTGGCCTTACTTTAAAACCGGAAAAATGCCATTTTGGGTTTTACGGACTCAGCTTCCTAGGCCACGTCGTCAGTCACGAGGGTGTTCGACCTGACCCGGCCAAAATAGACGCCGTAGCGCAATTTCCTGCACCACGCGACAAAAAGGCCGTGAGACGCTTCTTAGGGTTGTGCGCCTATTACCGGCGATTTATCGAGGACTTTTCGTCTATTGCAGCGCGATTGACACGACTGACACGTGAGGACGTCCCCTTCTTTTGGGGTGAACAACAGCAATTGGCATTCAATGAACTATGACAACGCCTGCAAACACCTCTAATTCTCGCACACTTCGACCAGGAAGCCTCTACAGCACTTCACACTGACGTCAGCAATGTATGTCTGCGGGCCGTTCTGGTGCAATGGCAAGACGCCTGTGAAAGAGTAATAGCCTACGCCAGCAGAACTGCCTCTCGCACGGAGGAGAACTACTCGACCACCGAGAAGGAGTGTCTCGCCGTGGTGTGGGCGGTCATCAAATTTCGTCCATATTTGTACGGCCGCTCCTTCAAGGTTGTTAGTGACCATCACTCTTTGTGCTGGCTCACCAACCTTAAAGATCCATCTGGCCGTTTGGCACGCTGAAGCCCAAGGCTTCAAAAGTTTGACATGACCATCATCTATAAATCTAGGAAGCGGCACACTGACGCCGACTGTCTCTCACGGTCGCCAGTGAAGACTGTCACTCGTGATGAAAACATCGGCGCGTCATTCTTGGGAGTTGTCAACACGACCACTATTGCACAGGAGCAGCGCAGGGACCCCGAGCTGTTACCACTCATTGAATATTTAGAAGGATGACGTAAGGATGTGCCGTGGTTATTTGCCAGAGGACTGCCATCCTTTTGCTTGCGAAACGATGTTCTCTATAAGAAAAACTTCTTGCCAACCGGCAACTCGTACTTGCTCGTCGTGCCTGCCTCTTTTCGGAAAGAAATTGTGGAAGCGTGCCATGATGAAGCAACTTCTGGTCATCTAGGCTACACCCGAACATTGTGCCGACTACAATGCAAGTATTACTGGCCAAAGTTACCCGCTGCTGTTAACCATCATGTGCGAACTTGCACCGACTGCCAAAGAAGCAAAGCACTTCCCAGCAAGCCAGCCGGTCTTTTACATCCAGTCGAAGCACCAGCGAAGCCGTTCACTAAGATTGGAATGGATTTCCTGGGTCCCTTTCCAACTTTCACAAGAGGGAACAGATGGATAATCGTGGCTACCGATTACCTCTCCCGTTATGCGGAGACTAAAGCGATGCAGCGCGGCACAGCAGCAGAAGCCACCCAGTTTTTATTGAAAATATCGTCCTTCGGCATGGCGCTCCGACAGCAGTGATCACAAACAGAGGACCTGCCTTCAGCGCAGAGCTTTTAGAGTCGGTTCTCAGACTGAGCGGTACAGCTCACCGGAGAACAACTGCATACCATCCGCAGACAAACGGACTGACGGAGCGCCTCAATGGGACTCTCACAGACACGATCAGCATGTACGTTGACACGGAACATAAAAAACTGAGATAAGATATTGCCATACCTGACCTTTGCCTATAATAACGCTCGACAAGAAACCACTGGAATGACGCTGTTCAGGCTGATATATGGTCGCGAAGTCACGACAACGTTGGACGCCATGTTGCCGCATGTGTTTGACGACATCCTGTAGACGCCGAAGAGTTCACTCAGCGCGCCGAGGAAGCCAGACAGCTCGCGCGTGTGCGCATCCGTCATCAACAGCATCAAGATGCACAACGGTATGACCCCCGACAAAAGTTTATAAGCTACACACCAGGCGCAAGGTCTGGGTCTGGATTCCGATACGTCGGCATGGACTGTCGGAAAACCTGCTAAAACGGTACTTTGGCCCATACAGCGTCACGCTACACTTGAACGACGTGAACTATGAAGTTGTTTTGAACACTGACTGTAGTTCTAAACGCCAAAAGCATTTACCCGAAGTCGTACACGTTGTGCGTATGAAACCGTATTTATCCCGTTGACGCGACCACTTCATACGCCTCGTAGAGCGCCTAAGTTGCGCATCGGGACGATGCCTCTTTCTGGGGGGGGGGGGGCAAATGTTACGTGCTTGTCAAAAAGAAAGACAATGGCAGTTGTGCATGTGCCATGAAGTACAAGGAAATGGATGAAAAAGAAGAACTCTCTTGCACGTTCTATTAAAAGAACCGAACTGCTTCTGGTGTCTTAATCTCTGCGGCAAGACCTCTGTTTTGATGTCGTGACAATATTGCGCGCTGGCGAAAAGTCTCGACTGCAATACCTTAAGTGCGTCATGCCGCATTACTTCTCTCGAGTCTACATAGATGGCGGCATCAACCCACTTCATGAACAGGGACCACGAAGTGAAAGAATGCGCAAAAAGTATAAGGCGCATTCTTAGGCAGTGTCGCAGTCACCTAGAAAGCTTCCATCGCATCCCGAAGAGTCAGAGGGTCGACGCCCGGCGGGGGAACTCTTGCTTTAATATTATTCTTTGCCCTTAGGTACCAATAGTTTAACAACTGCATATCCAAGATCTAAGTACGTCACTAAAATTTTTGTGGACCGCACGTTAAAAAACCCCAGGCGGTCCAAATTTTCAGAGCCCTTCACTACGGCGTCTTTCATAATTATATGGTGACTTTGGCACGTTAAACGCCACATATCAATCAAGTATTTGCAGACTCCAGCATAAAACAGTTAAAAACAACAAAGACCATGATGTCGAAGGGTAATTCAAAGCCTCGCACCCACAGCTCGTTGACGAGAGTGCTAGTCACTCGGCTATCCATCAACGCTATAAACACAAGTATTTATCGGAATCATATGAGTAAGAAAGAGAGAGAGAATAAAGTTGAGTCAAAGGCAGGGTGGTTAGCCATAAAATCTATTTTGCTACCCTGCACTTGGGTAGTAGCGAATCTTGTTGAGAATGTATGTTGGCTTTCACCGTCAAGTAATCCTAACTTTCAGTAAAGGACCCTCTTGAATGAAAGATTTATTTCATGCCTTGAAACAGACAGAGAGACAAGATCTTTTCGATAAAATTTCATAGGCGTAATGGGACAAGTAGTATGGATGGCCACTAGCTACCGGCAGTACTTGCACTGCACCAATGTTGCACTACATACATTCACATGTCGCCCGAAACTGTTGAAAGGATCTACTTTCGAACACTTCGCTACAGTATGGAGGCAATAAACAAAGTGCACTCTCGATGCAAGCACGCATGCTGAAATGCTTGGCGACCGCTGTCAGAAAGTAGTAGAGAACATGAGAATTGTGGACAGATATTTTTAGTCTTTTTGTGTTAGCTGTTTTGCATTTGCCACAAAAATAATCTGTAGTCTCAAATTATCTTGAACCTGGCAGGAACGTAGTTGCGATGTGTTTCAAAATAGGCTGTCGATTCTCAGTTTCAGATAAAAATGTTTCTGCGAACTCGAAGAATCCTATAGTCTCTCAGAATTGCAGGCCTGTGCTCATTGACATTTTGTAACTTGTGTCATACTCATAATTGTGCACGTGTAATGAATGCCTGCATAAGCAGTTCACTAAGTGACAAACGAACATACATCCAATGTATTGCTGCAGATAGAGGCCTATTTTAAAGCCACACAGCCTGATTGGACGATTGTTGATGTGATAACTGGAAATGCCGGTAAGTTCTGCATTTCACGTATCTGGGCAGTACATATGATAATCCTAGCACAGACACATTGCATTACTGCGTAATGCTTACATGAATAGTAAAGATATTCCCCGTTCAAGACTCACAGTATTCGTTGTAGGCCTAATTTAGTTTGTTGTTAAGTGCATTTAGCAATGTTGCTAAAAGAACAGTGTTGCTAAAAGTACCATAAAAATCGTAATATACAAAGAATGCAAGAAGAATTTTGTGGTGTAGCACCTTTCAAATGAGCATAAGGTTACTATGCGTTGGAATGCAGTGCTCAGTAAACATATATAAAAATCTGATACGCATTCACGTACCTAAAAATTATGCATGCAAGTCCGAGAGCTGGTTGTTCATAATAAGGTAAAAACGCATGTAATAATGAGCTCACTGTCAGCGCCAAAAGTAAGCGTTCAAATGCTGTTCCGGTATAAGAGAATGATTTCGTTAAGCAAAGCGTATTGCTGAAGTTCTTACTGAATATATTTTTTCATTTTGTCTTTGGGGCAACTGTTAAAAGAAGGGTTAACGTTAAGTGCAGTGGTTGTGTGAACAATATGTGCTTAACTTGAACGTGCGAAAATCTCAGGTGTTTAGTGACTGCAATGGGTATACCCTTCGGTCTGGTGTAACGTCAGCGCTCACATTAGAGGCAGTCGTGAGTGTTATGGATACGAAACGTGCTTTAATGTGGCCTATGTCAATATCGCACATAACTTTTCTTAGCATAATCCTTCGTAGTCGAGCAATGCTTCAATATGGCTTGCTGAATAATAGCAACGACTATGTTATGTTTTTTTACGCTGATAAAAACTGGAGTAATATTTGAACGAGAAGGAATGGTTGCTACGCATGCAACGCTTCGACTCTGCAACGATACTGTCAATTTTTGTTCAAAATTTGGTCTTGTTTTTAGAAACGTATCCATTAGGTGAATTGTTCACAAGAGTATTTGATGGGGTTGTGGGCTCAGAACTCACACACGCACACAATGATGGATAGGCAGAAATATAAAATTCTATTTTTCACACGGGTTGGAACTCACAAACACGTTACAAGAACACAAACACATAAAACAAACTCAAGTCTGACATCTACTCCGCCGTTTCTATTGCTGCACTGACTACCCACGCACTCAGGGCACGTTGGCCCACCAGATGACGCCGCCACTGTGGGTACAGGCATTCACCAGAATGAATTTCAGCGACTGGATTGATCTATGCCATTAGCGAGCCCCGTGCCAATGAAATAAACCGCTCGGCCATGCCGGAAGCCATGGTCGCAGTTGGCCAGGGAACACGATCCTTGAGCTTCGACGTCTGGAAGCACAAGTTCTACCCAGGCAGCTGAAGTTGGGGCCAACGCCGACTATCTAACGCGAACTCCACTTATTGGTGTTGTCTTACCACTATAGGGCAAAGCCCACGTGAAAGTGGCCGCATATTTGGAATGAGCTATGTTCTTACCGCACAGTCCTAAAGAGTGGTAGTATTTCCTAAATATGAAATGTCAAAGACGTGTCATGCCCTCACCTTGTCACTAATGGATAATGAAATGCAAACAATCAGGTTAAACCTGTGGCAGTCCTCAACTTATGAGTTTTACAAATAACAAGAGCAATACATTGTTCTTTGGCTCTATATAGGGAAAATATGGGAGCCAGCAATATGTTTTGATTTTCTAGTGCCCTTTAGTAAACGACCGCCACAATGATTTTCGCATGACAATGAATAAGCGCAAATTTAAACAAGTCATAGGAGAGACGACAAGGGTATACGTGCAATATTCTACGTGAAACATAATCATACAGCAGCCTAGGCGCCATTCACATCCAAACTTTGGGGTAGATGACATTAATGAGCAAACGTTTGGGGAGCACACCACATAATTTTAGGCATATAATAGAAGTTTCAGGCGAACGTCCTCATTCTGTACTACTTTCATATATATGCGCCATGACACTGGGTGAAACAGAAGTTGCAGCGTAATCAAGTAAATTGTAGTTGCTGTAAGTTTCCATAAGACTGTCAGAAATTCAGCATTACCCACTGCAGTCAGTAAATATAGAAACTTTAACTGACTTATCAGAAAATCAAGCAGTTCCATTTATGAACCCTGCTACCTAAAGTAGAAATCGTGACGTTAAATGTACCTCTCATGTACATCTAAAATATTATTACGTCAGTTAAAATCATATTATTCAAAGGGAGTCGGCAATGCTGCACTTTGTAAACACTTTGACAATTTTCAGCGCCGAGCCTTTAGGTCCCGAGCAGTAGTACATTCTCGCCGCCCCTTGACGTGATACTTGCGAAACCACGTATACCGTAGCCATCTGTACCATATTGAGCTCGCGTTTCAGTTGGTTAAACACTAAAGGAATGGCTCAGGTCACCACAGGAGATTGACAATAAATATGCACAGCATATCAACAGAGTGAATGATCTGGGACGAAGAATCCCTCCGTTCGTCTGTTTCTTTTTCTGCCTGCCTGCCCGCCTGCCCGCCCGCCTGCCCGCCTGCCTGCCTGCCTGCCTATATTTAGTGATAATATGATGACAAACGCATTTTAGGGATAATATTTTGAAGAACAAATACAGACAACCTCGTGTATTAAGCAATTCATAACCTAGAGGTGGCTACGTGCCACTACTACTACAGAGGAGAGAACGACCGACAGCCAGATTTTTCGACGACGTTTCATGAGGTCACGTCTAAGTACAACCTGAGTAAGGGGCGTTTTCCCCTTTCTAATGCTAGGCACAAAAGAGTTGAGGTGAGGGAATCACTTTTTGACTCCTACCGATGAGTATATTATCTCTACCCCCGAACGTGCCGTAGGATAGAGCTCGACTTTCATGAAGAGTGTCTTCGTTGTGGCCTCGAGAGTTGCTCGCCAACTTCCATGCTCTTGCAGTGGCTAGCGAATGTGGGCTCTACTTTATGTGGAGATTACACACACACACTGAACTTGGCTTCTTAAAACTAATTCCTCCGTTGTTAGTTTCTAAAACTGGTCCCTTTGGTATTTTAATTAAGTTCTTTGTGTGTATGTTAGACCACAGCCAAACAGACCGATGAGCTTTATTTGCGTCCTGGGAAGCAGGTTCTTAACAACCCACTGAGGACTGCACGCGCGACGGGGTCGGGAACCAATGGTGCCTGATCACCTAACAGGCTCCCTGGACCGCCCGGAGTTGTTTCGCAACTTGTCGACTTGCGATACATTCTAAAAACTCTGTCTCGTTTACGTGATGCCTCCTTGTTGTAACACGGAAGCGGGAGCACCACCATATCGAATGAGGGAAGCTGGCGGTCTAATCGCACGCCAAGCAGCTAAGAGAAATGTGCCAAGCAGTTAAGACAAATGTCCGTATACAGTGCCATAGTGGCTGGTGACGAAAAGGAGCTAGTTTGGAGGAGTAGAAAGGCTAACTGCTGTCTCCTTGTTAGCTGTGTGTGTGGATCTGGCTAACTGATAGTGTGAACATAACTCATAAAAGTGGTCAACAGGTCTCTGGCTGCTCCATCACGATTCCCCTCCCCCTCAGCATGAGAGGAGGTCGTTAGCCAGGGGCGGCGAATCAGTCCTCGCGATCGAGCGTGAGGCATTTCGTTGGGGTTGGTGATGCCGCAGACGAAGGCACCCATGTGGGCGGGGAAACACGTCAACTCGTGAGCAAATACTTTGCCATTCATGAGAGTCCTGTAAGCAGCCAAACAGATTTTGTTGGTGTCAAAAGATCTGATGGCCGTCATGGGATCAGAAAAAAATAGAGGATAGATCTCTAGTCGTTAGCGCTAGAGAGATAGTGACCTGTTCAGCTACCCCAATAGCTACCCTGTTAGTGCTGCATCGGTGAAAACCGAGTCCATTGAAGTAGCTGAACAGGTCGCTATCTCTCTGGCACTGTATGCTAGGCCAAAAAATTGTTGTATTAACAGTCTATTATAGATGGTTTAGGCACTCTCACCGAAGAGAATTCTGCTTTTTATTGTGCTTCGAACACTTGAATGGTTGTGTCAAGTGTGAAGCACTTCAGGGGCACTGGCTGCGGTATGCGATCGCCCCTTGATATAACGCATGTGAAACCACAGAATGAAATTGAAAAAAAGAGGAAGCATGAAAGGCACAGAATAAGAAGAGAAAAATAGGAAAGGAAGTAGAAATACACAGACCGAGGTAAAGAAAAAATAGAAAAAGAGCAAAAGGAAAGATAATGAGACAGACGAAACTAAAGGCAAACAAAAAAATCACAGCATAATCATGCAGTACATTTTGATGAGTGGAGCAAAACGTCATTCAGTGCGTCCGCGTCTTCGTCAGGCCGTTCTCTCTTTCTTCCGTTGGTACGTGCATCCGTTTGTGCAACCACCCGTGCGTCCGTCCTTCCATTCCTACGTCCACCTGTCTGTCCATCCCACCGTGCATCTGTTCTTGCGTCCGTCCGTGCGTCATTTGGTATGCGTGTCTATTCATCTGTCCATGCGTCCGTTCGTACGTCCGCCATTGCGTCCGTTTCTCCGTTCGTCCTTGTATTCATTCGTCCGTACGTGCGTCCATGTGTGCATCCATCCATCAGTCCTTGCGTCCATGCATCTGTCTGCCTGCCTGTCCGTTGATGTGTCTGTACATCCGTCTGTCCATCTGGTGAACACTTCAAGTACCGTCATATATTCATCATTAGAAGTACCGCCATCCCGCATACAATCTAAGGACTACATGAGAGGTGGCGCGGCGTAACTAGAGTAGCGGCTTGCGTGCACTCTCTCGGCCTGCGCTTCGTGACTACTTCCTACCTTTCACCACGGTTAGTTCACGGCACTGCGGCCCAACCTCGCTAAACCTTGCTAAAACAAAGGGGTATGCGCCCAGCGAGTTTGATGTGGCAGCCTTTTCTGTTACTATAGTTCTGAAAGTGCGTTTATCTGTTACTAATTTTTTGTAAGCAAGAAATTCAAGGGAAATTTTATTGGATATTACGTCACTGACACTCGTCTCTGTATGTTTGTTCATGAGAAACAACTATCTTTTTTATGGGCGAAGCACCTTATGGCGTGGCTTGTGCGTCCCGCGTTGTTGTAGTGGTGCATACCCGCATACCAGTGGCATATAGCCGCCTTCGGTCACATATCCGCATGTCCACATAATACGAAAAGCATATCGTGGCGTCGTTATCACACTCTCGGTGTTAACAAAGCGCTGAGAACAGAAATGTGGTACATACTCACGTTTAGTCCTTGAATAGTGCGCTGGGTGGCGGTACTTCTATGTGATGAATCTATGGTAAAAAATTGGCAGATATCATGTACAGTGGGAATTCGAAGCACAAATGAGGAAGGTTTATATGTCAGTTTAAAATCGAACAACGTTACGAGGTGGAGAAAAATTATGCCATACATAACTTTCATGTCATTATTATCATGTTTGGACGCGTCATTTGCTTTCATCATCTATTCCCGCCACCTATTAACAAGTTTGGCATATGTGGAGCTAGCGAAAAGGCCACAAGCGTGCTTTGAGCATAGCATTTAGTTATGTTTTACATGATAAGAATATCATGATTATCATATTTGGACGTGTCATTCAACTTCACCGTCTATTAACGTCATGCAATACCGATTTGGTATATGCGAAGCTAGAGAGACGACAACAGCGCATCATGAGTGTGCCATGTGGTCGTGTTATAACATGACGCGCATCTCTTGATTATCATGATTGCACGAGTCACATACTTACGTCGTCCATTCACGTACCGTAGTACCAAACTTAAAAAAAAGTTGGCAGCATGGAGTGAACGATGGAGATGGGGCGAAGCATTCGTCCGTCCATTCGTTCTTGCTTCCTTCCGTCTGCGCGACCGTCCATGCGTCCATACGCCCGTCCATGCGTCCATCCGCCCGTCCGTGCGTGCGTCCGTTCCTGCGTTCGTCCATGCATCCGCCCCTGCGTCCGTTCATGCGTCCGTTCATGCATCTCTCTGTGTGTCCGTTCGTCCATCTATTCAACACTCCAAGTACCACCATCTCGCATCTTTTCTTATATATTCCCCCTTTAGAAACACCGCCATCCAGCGGACATTCCAAGGACTAAACGAGAGGTGGCACACGCAGAATTTCTAACAGCTTGCGCTTCGGGTCTACTTCCCACATTTAACCACCTCGAGTTCATGCTATATACTAGTTCATTGTATTCATGGCACTGAGGCTCAACGCTCGCAAAACCTTTCTAAAACTAAGGTGGTTACACCCAGCGGGTATATCGTAGCAACCCTTTCCCTTCAGATAGTGCTCAATGTACATGCAATGGCTGCTAATGGGAATCGCAGCGTGCACGTTAACTAAAAGCCGAACGCTCCTGCCTCTTATACCCCATTATCAGCTATTGGCATGTACATTGAGCACTATTTTTTTGTTGTTCAACAACGCACAGAAGGAGCGGCACCATCTTGGAGGTCAGAATGTTTGCAGGTCAAAGCGTAAGACTGGTTACATACTACGACGGGACGCGGGACGAACGGGTGCCGCTATAAGGAGCTTCGCCCCTAATATTGGCTAGCGAAACGGCGGGGAAAGCATCATGAAGGGCCCAAAATACTGCAGCCTAACGTTGATGAGCGCACGCTGGGCGCAGTGGCGTTACGCTAGCATAACGCGAACGCTCTATAGTATGACGCCAGTCGCGACCAGCGTCTGTCGGCGCAGCCCGGCGGCAACCGGTGCGAAATGCGACATGCGGCATTTCGTACCAATCACGTTACCAAGAATGCACCACGTCTGCCTAGCTTCAACGAAAGGACGCCGGAGTGCTCAAACGCGCATGCGTCAAAGCAACGCATTGCGGCACAGGCCTGCGAGTATATACCAGGCAGATTGGCGCCTGGTGTGCCTTCGCCGTCATGACGCGCCGAATCAAACGCTGGAGCAAACGCGCACCCGGTCACGTCTAAGCACTCGTACCACGTCACGTCGAAATGCATTGGCGCCTTGACTGTGGCATGTAGCCATGTTCTCACATGACACACATCTCATGATTATCATATTTGCCCCAGTCACATACTTTCGTCATCCACTGGCGTCACATATAACGAATTCGACATATGTGAAGCTAGCGAAACGACCGCGAGTGCATCATAAGCGTGACATGTAGTCAGGTTGTTACATGAGACGCATCTAATAATTATCATGTTTGCACCAATCTAATACTTTCGTCATCCATTCACGTCCTACATTACCAAGTATGGTATACGTGAAGCTAGCGAAACGGCCGCCAGTGCCATCAAGAACGTTGCGTGTAGTCATGTTGTTACAAGACACGCATGTCATAATTATCATGTTTGGACATGTCATTTACTTATGTCATCCGTTCGCATCACGTAATACTGAGTTTGGTACATGTGAAGCTACCGAGACGACAGTGAGTGCAACATGAGCGTATCATGTGGTCATTTTGTTACATCACATGCATCACATGAATAATATACTCACCAGTCACATCGCTTTGTCATCCATTCACGTCCCTTAAAATACCACATTTGGTGTATGTTAAGCTAGCAAAATGGCTGCGAGGGCATCATGAGTGTCGCTTGTAGTCATTATGTCACATGACTCGAAGCTCGTGATTATCTTGTTTGCACCTTCGTCATTCATTCGCTTGCGTAATGCCGAATTTGGTACATGTGAAGTTAGCGAAACGGCTGTGAGCGCATAATGAGCGTGGCCTCTAATTATGGCTCATGTATGACATGACATGCCTGTCGTGATTTTCACGTTAGGGTCGGTCGCTTGTGTTTGCCATGTAATCATGTGATACCATATTATTTTTGCAACATGTCATGTGAACGAGACCACCGCAAGAGGAGCAAGACTATGAAATCTAAATCATGACATTCATGACATACATGTCAAATTTCTTGTTATGACTAATCATTTATGTTCTTCATACAGTCATCGTATGCCGTACGACGTTTGATATCGATACCATTATCCAAACAGCCAGGAGAGCTAAAGGTCGTAGGCGGCTAGATAGATAGATAGATAGATAGATAGATAGATAGATAGATAGATAGATAGATAGATAGATATGCTCAACGTCGCCGAAGTTCGCTAAGAAAGCTTCGCATTTAAAAGAAGCCAGATGGCGGTACTTGAAGCGTTCGCTAGATGAATGGACGCACGGACGAACGAACGGACGGACAGACAGACAACCAGACGCACAGACGGACAGACAGACAGACACATGGATGGACGCACGAACGAATGCATGAACGGGCGCGCGTAAGAAGGGATGAACGCATGGAGGGATTGACGGATGCTTCGCCCCACTCATCATCATTCATTCTTTGGATATGCTGTGATTTTTTGTTTGTAAATAACGAGCACGGGTTTGTTACTCAATTCAAAAGAGTGCGTGCGTGCCTCTCTTCTAGTCTGGCTGTGAAGGTGGCTACCTTCGGTAGGTGAGAAAATTGGGTGAGGAGTGCGCGATGACTGTTTCTCATGTGAAAGCTTGGGCCGTGTTGAGGGCGGCAGCATTTTCAGGGGCGATGCTCCTCAAAGGCCAACTCCAGCGATTTTTCGACATTGTCAGGATACTGGTTCTTTTATGTTCATTAGGTACTTTTTTCACGTGTTCTATAACTGAATTGCTAAAAAATTAAAAATAATTTTCCTTAACGAAAAACCGCAACACCAAAATCGAAACCCAACCGAATGTGCTTTTACGTGTGACGTTAAGATTTCCTTGACGCTGCCGGAACCTGCCTGATTGCACATAACGCCCCCAAGATAGCCCTACATGTCCACGTCGTCCACGGCGATCGCCTAAAATGCTTACGCTGTTATGGTGAATATATGGAGAATTGTGTGTTGCTCACAACGTAACACCTTTTTGCACTTATCCCACGCTTACTAACACAAAAAAAAGAAATCGCACGCACAACCAAGGAAGTGCCAGCCAAACCCACACCTCAGTAAAATGCATAGCAGGCAAGCAGACGCTGCAGTGGCACATCAGTTTGTCACTTCAGCCAGGCAAAACTCATAGTCACATTCACAAAGTAGCCATATTTCTGACAAGCGAAACGAGCGCGCCGAGGCAAACTATAAAATCCATTTAAAGAGAATCTGCAAAGTTCTCAAACCTGCAATTTGGCTTGAATTGTGAAAACGTGCAAATGTACGTACTCAGTGAATTTTATCGAGATACACTGAACTCAAAAAATCACCAGAGTTGGCCTTTAATGGGTCGGTCGTTCCCTCGAAATAGCATGTTGTAGCAGTAGCCACTTCTAATTAGGTTAATAATATCTGAATAGATGACGTTGTGTACATGTCTGCATATGTGGGTCTGTGTCGTGTATTTGTACATGTGTTGCGTGTTATTAAATTATTTTGAATAAATGGCGTTAGTGGGTTTCGTATAGTTGACGGATATACGAATGAACGGAGGGACAAATGAAGAGACAGACAGAACAGATGGGCGATTTCGTATATTTGACGCACATTTCGTTGATTGTATAGTTGATTGTATAGATTGTATATTCATTTTGTATAGTTGACGCACATTTCGTATAGTTGACAGACAGACTGACTGATGTACGAACGATTTGTCATAGTATGAATGATAGAACGAACGGACAAAAAAATGGACACTTCGTCCCACTCATCATCATTTACTCAGAGGTTATGCTGCAAATTTTTGCTCAGAACCAACAACACCGATGCCGGAATTTCGGCGAGACGAGCTGTTACACGCTATCGTGGTAAAAGCGTAAGTCTTCTACCATAAGGTAGCATATGCAGTAACTTTAGGCACCACTAATGCAAAGCTGCCTCAGTGTTTTTTTAAAACAAGAGGTGTCTTTTGAATAACAGTTCTCAGGAAACGTAAACCTGACGCATTTGAGTTAAACCTGTCCATGACAAGTACATTTTGAGTAAGACACCTTCAAGCGTCACTTCTTGTTGGCTGAATTTCAAGGTAGTTGTTCAACATACATTTTTAGTGCTGTTATTGTTGCTGCATTTCTCCGAACTAATACAGACGCGTCAGAAAGTGTTGTCCAACTGCAGGTGGTTGGTAGCAACCACTTGTGCCTCATTGATACCACTCACTTAAAAATCACGAGAGGAATTTGTTTTTTCTAGACACTTTATATGGCACTGACAGAGAAAGCCATTCGGCGGGGTGAACGTTGGGCACCGCGAAGGTGTATAAACGAAAAATAAAGTGATATTGTAATGATGAATATATGCAGGTCGGCACGATTCATGACAAATATGACATTCTTACGAGTGACACTCTACCTATGCTGGTCTACGTAACAGCATTTGTCTGCTACTAGGAAAGCATTGAGTGTTCACTTGGGAGCACTTGGTTTTGCTTCATTAGTTTCTATTTATTTTTATAACTATATTTACATCGCGGTGTTATGAATTCAGAGATCGACGCATTTAACGTTGTAATCCGTTACAAACATCAGTTTCGTGCAAATCAGATAATTGCATATTTGCAACAAATGCCATGCACGTAATGAACTCGAGAAACACCCTGCTTCTTCCACGTTAAGTATTGCGCTCTGTTTCAACAGCTTTACCGCAAATACTTTCTTTGTAACGTTGCACAATTCTCGGACAACTTTATACCGCTTTTGACAAAGCTGATTATTTAGGACAAAAATTTTCTGACAATAGTGCTAGAAATGTTTAGAAGAAGTCAGCTAGACTGTATGAAGCCTTTTGTAGAAATTAATTTTGTTCAGATAAGATATGCCTGATATGTTCTCTTCCCAATTTAGAAAACAACGTACGAAATTCAAATGAGCCAGAGAATACGGAAGTAATGCACATCGAACCACACGTCGGAGTACATGGTCAATACACAACTCTAGATGTCAAGCCTCATTGCCTTTTGTTGTCGTTTGGGAATTGGGCAACTGGTGAGTATAATAAATGCAAACCATTGAAAAATATTTATAACAGCCCGTACTTCTTCAAACTAATGACCACAGCAACTAAAAAAAAACACTAGTCCAGGACATTATCTTCAGAAAACAGGAATGTGTGCGTTGATGAGCAAAAGACTTGACACAGTATATACATTTTCGTCATGAATTTAACCTTATGAGCCATATATCAGGCAAGCCTCTTGAATAAACTGCCTTTTTTCTGTTTTTGGTGGGTTCGTTCAATTTGTGCCCACAGAATTTCCAAACGTTTTCTTCTAACCCAAACTTTCTCTCTTTTCTTGTAACGCAATTACTTGATTTTGATAACTTTGCCATAAATCACCTCTACTATTCGTTGTCCCAATATATCTAACTCATGGTTCACGTCTTTTTTATGTCAGCCAGAATATCTACTGACACTTTTTGTCTCCTTCTTCAAACTGGTCTCCTCGTTTTTCGTAATGCCATGGCTATTGACTTCATCCCATGTTATATCATCTGTGACATATTTGAGTCTGCGGGTAATTCTCCAAGTTACATCCCATGTGATAGTAATACCAGATTGGGAATATTCAGCACGCAATAACAGATAGTGGCCCGTCATGCGTTCAGATTGCCTGATTGTAGCACATGAGCTGATAATTCCTGTATGGTGAGTTTCTTATAGCATACGACGTTTCACTCTTCTTTTTGACCTATGTATATAATTATTTCATTTATTTTAGACCTTGCGTGTCTGCAGTGAATTCCCATTCATTCACGAGAACATCTAGCTTTCTTTTTATTCTTTGCATACTCGTCTTCATAGCAATACAAGCTAATTGTTAAATTAGGCGTTGAATAATTTTTGTGGAAATCTACATATTCAATGACGAGGGCCATGCTGTTGCCTGGAAACTGTAAGATGCTTCAATGGACTCTATTTAGTTCCGGCACTTTTTTAGATCTCTCATTTTGAACATATTGTATATGCTATGTAAATTCATCATTTAAAGGTGTATAGCTTGATATGTTGATAAACGTGATGTGCGTGTCTTGTAATATCCGAAATTACATCAGAGCATATTTTTAAGTGGCTGAAAACTTGACAGATCTATCCTAAAAACGGCAGAAAGGGGAAGGTGGAAGCTTGCGATGTGAAAATCTGTAAACAGCAGTTTTGTCGAGCTGAAGTCTGAACAAGCGAGCTTGTCTTCCTCAAGGCTAGAACATAACTTATTTTTTAGCACTATCGTGTCTATGCTTCCTACACCCTCCTTTTTTGTAAAAAAGAGGGAGAGGGCAACACTGGATGCACGAGTGTGAAAGAGTGGGGGAGAGGTGCTTCCTGTGGTAAATTGAATGAGTGAAGAGAAAACAGGTGTTGCACGAATAAAAATAAAATAAAAAAAGCGGTGGTGAGGTGACAAGTAGTGTATGCGTGTCGCTGACTCATGGTGGCTAGGACTCGACAATGGTGTTTTTAATTTTCCTATATAGAGGGCTTAACTCTCATTGGTTTTCTTTACGTATCATACCGTATAAATTTGAATAAAGAGTCTATTTAAAAACGTTTATACCTTTTGGCTGGAATGATCTGAACTGAAAAAGGCACGACTCTGTATACAGAGTAGTACCTTATTCCCAACTTCAATACACTGCCACCGATGTTCAGTGCCACAGGTTGTAAGTGATGTGGCACTGTCGCTTGCGGTAGGGCTAATACAAAACCTTCAATTAAGTCTTACACCTGCATCCCAGAAGCAGGCATAACGCCATGAAGGGCAGGTGGGTGCATGGCTACTGTGATGGCGTATATATACTTGTCCTGGTGTGATGTGATGTTAAGCAGGTAGAAACTAGCCCTATCTTGATGCGCCTTGTGGCTGAGCTTTTTGGTGAGAATTCGGGAAATTCATGAGATAGACGTCAGACTGCGCAGGCGACGCTGCGACAAAACACCGTCACCAGTGCCCCCATCTCTGCACCGACTATAAATGGGTAGTGCAAAGAGAGCCGTCCGCAAGCAAGCGTGCATAGGCACTCCTATTTTGCTGGTCCTGAGGCATGGTTTTCTGCAAATCAAGGGCCTGGGAAACTCCTCTCTTCAATTCCATTTCGCTTCAGAAAAGGAGGAAGCTCCTCAAAAAGAGCTGGATGTACAATGCAACAATAGATGATTGATTCATATTGGTGTGCCGCAACGAGCCATTTAGGCGCAAGCGTGCATTGAAAGACAAATAGAGTTCGAGGCAAGCACCCCAACATGCATTCAGTGACAACTAAATGCATTGAACTTGGGCCCAAACATGATGCCAAACTTAAGGAGTGCTTACTCATGCAATTTATCTTATGATCAGTAGTACGAAAAAGACTTTATCACTCACGAATGGCCCAAGTGATTTTCGTCTTTGCAGTTGGATTCTATATTGATCTCCCACTTCTTGTGCGTTGAACTGCTTTATTATGCATGCTAAAATGTTATGTTGATGGTTGTTTTCCGTTTGTATAAATCGCAATAGGGGATACATGCGTGTCCACTTTCTGAGTGTACAAATAAAGACAAAAGCGAGGCCTCCGAGATATCTCCGGTAATCACGGAGACCAATGGCAAGAAACAGCGGATTGTAATTGTGACCATTTTGTGATTTACTTCTACGACCTATGTTCGTATTCCTTAGTTAAAGCCGAAACTTAGAGCCTTCGAAGCCCTACGTGCATAATGCTGCATAGTGGCGACAACATCACATTATCGGTGGACGCGGGGAGTGCGATTTTATCATGAACTTCACTTGTCTACTGTTGCATGGCGTGCATTGCAATTGCAGGCTCTGTTGAGCTTCATAGTAAAAATTTCCACGATACGGTTGCCCGTCGAGGCTCCTCAAAACATTAGCAGGACACCTATAGTATGATAAATGCATGCATTTTTCATGCGACCGGCTGTAAAAAACACGAATAATTCGCTTACATAAGACGACCCAACAGCCTGTATCCCGCGTTCTCACCATTATGCTCCACGAAAGCTGTGAAAATTAGTAAAATTGAAGCCCTTTACGTCCGTGAAAATTCACAATGCAACATGTAGCGTCGACTGGGGCCTTTTTTTTTGTAGACCACGGAGCTGTGGCGTCTGCTCTTGTTGTCGCCGTAGCCACGGCAAGTGAACCAGCAAGCAGTTCGTGACGGTTCAGTGACGCGTTCGACTAGCGGGAAAAAATTCGTAGCTCTTTTTCTGATTGTTAAATGTGGAAACGCACCTGAAATTTTGTTCTATTGTTGTCTCGCACGCACTAGTTGCACTTGGTTCCGCCGCAAACTGCGCAAGGGAGTCAGGCTCTGCGCCACTCAAGAGTGTGCCGACAGGTGGCGCTGCGTATTCACAAAACTTCCGAGTTTAACGTTTATAGCGGAATGTAGTAGGCCCTGGTTTCATCTGGTAATCGTGCTGTGGGTCATATGTTGGTATACTTGGTGAGAGTGTCTGGCAGAGGCTTCACGAATCTTGTCCCGTAGTGCACAGCCACCATTGTGGTGAAGAATACTGATGCAGCTACAATGACACGCGCAAACCACCTGCTTTATTCCATGGCCCATGGATCTCCTCGCACATATATGTGAACTCTGTTGTCATTGCTGCGTCAGTACACCAGCACGCGACATACCCATGGTATGTAAAGTGATGATCATTCTCGCTGCATACTTCGACGGGGACTCAGTGTTGCGAAAAAAATGCAGCCCATTTCTGGTATGACCATACTTTTTTATCTCCTTTTTCACTGGCCATCGGAAACACACAAGAATGAGCTTCCTTCGTACTGGAAGACATTAGCGACAGCTTTGTACCAAGCGTGATGTCGTGTTAGTTGAATCGTAAAATGCTTGCTTCGTTTCTTCCATTCGTACATTTTTGCATACGGCGCCGGTGTTTAACATATTTTCAATGGCTGCGATATATCCGAAGAAGAAAACTACTCGTTGGGCTCATGATTTGTATTTGTTTACGTGTAAGTGCTTTTCAATAGAGCCTTTTTTTTCTCATACAGTTTATAGGACAACTACTTTGGTACCTTTTCAACACCACTTGCCATTTCATTGAAAACTCAGCCGCGAAATATTTCATGCACCCATAAATATTGCCGCTGCAAGGGGTGTAGGGAATTACTTGTAGAGGATGTAGGAGATCTAGGCAACTGAACGATACAGTTTTCCTCTTTACAAAGTGTGAAACGTGTACTTCGACTGAACCAGTCGTGTCCTGGAGAAGGTTGATGCTCAAAATCCTGGAGAGCGTGTCCTCGAGCACCATTTTTTTTGTACGAATTCGAGCATGTACTTGTATAGTTCTGTAAGCGCAAGGTGAAATGGTGAACACGGGGTATCATATAAACTATTTTTTAAAATTCATTGTCTAAACGAGGACATTGATCAGCCTTTACGACTTCTTTTATACGCATAATAATGATGACATTTCTACCGCCGCAACGTTATGCTCATCGCCTGTTTCTCATTCTCTAGTTCCACTGTTGCGTTCGAATCTTCACACGTGATGCATACGCAGCAGGCGGTGAACTGTTATCGTACAGCTGTAGACGTGGGCACCCAGTCAATGCTCAGAAGCATGGGCAGAGATGTTTTTTAGGGGCGAAGCTCCTTATGGCGTGGCTTGGGCGTCCCTTGTATGTAACCACCAGTGGCACATACCCGAAATAGGTATAACAATTGACCTCCAAGGTGGTGCCAGTGAGAGATTTCTTCTGTGCGTTGTTTAACAATAAAAAATAGTGCTCAATGTACATGCCGATGGCTGCTAATGGGGAATTAGAGACATGAGCATTCGGCTTTTAGTCAACGCGCACGCTGCGATCCCCATTAGCAGCTATTGGCATGTACATTGAGCACTATCGGACAAGAAAGGGATGCTACATTATACTCGCTAGGTGTAACCTCCTTAGCTTTAGAACTGTTTAGCGAGCGTTGAGCCGCAGTGCCATGAATACAATGAACTTGTATATACTATGAATGAACTCAAGGTGGGTAAAATGAGAAGTAGATACGAAGCGCAAGCCGCAAGAAAGTAAAAGCCGAATTCTCCTGTCTCTCATTTCTCATTAGCAGCCATTGGCATGTAAATTGAGCCCTATCTGACAGGGAAAGGTTGCTACGTTATACTCGCTGGGCGTAACCTGCTTGGTTTTCGAAAGGTTTAGCGAGCGTTTGGTCGCAGTGCCATGAATACAGTGAACTAGAATATACCATGAACTCGAGCTGGTTAAAGGTGGGAAGTGGACCCAAAGCATAGGCCGTAAGAAAGTGTGCGTGTGCCACCTCTCGTTTAGTCCTTGGAATGTCCGCTGGATGGCGGTGCTTCTATATGGGGAATATATGATAAAAAGATGCGAGATGGTGGGACTTGGAGTGTTGAATAGATGAACGAACGGACACACAAACAGATGCATGGATGGACGCATGAACGGACGCAGGGGCGGATGCATGAAAGAACGCAGGGACGGGCGCACAAACAGACGCATGGACGGTCACACAGACGGACGCATGGACGGACGAATGTTTCGCCCCACTCTCCATCATTCACTCCGTGGATATGCTGCCATTTTTTTCCTTGGCAGCTTTAAAAAATGGCCAACAAGGCTGCTGTGCTGAGTCACGCGCATATACTGTCCATTCCTTGGCGTCATTTTCTAACCATTCAAAACATTCCGACCCTTTCGAATAGGCGAGTCGGTTCTTCCTTACAGCGTCCCAGACAAGTATGTCAGCGATGTAATCTCACACCTAGAAGCCTTCTCAAAAACCTCGCCGAATTACTGTATGAAACACTTCAGGAGCCTATGCCGCAACTTTGGTTCGAGTATTGGCCTCGAAGGCGACCGCTAAAAGGTTGGTGCCGCTGTCGCTGTGACGCAATAAACAACATCACGGGACACCCCTATGACATGGTCAGTGCAATGCGCTTGTTTTCAACTCAGATGCAGTTCGTTTTCCTGCTTAGAGTTTTTTTACCGCTCGATGTCACGGTGCCAGACTTACCAAACATCGCGGCAGTGGTATGCTCGACTGATGAGAGTGAAATCGTTGAAACACCCCAGCGTACATTACCGGGTGTGCAGCTCACTGAGCGGTTACTTTCTTTAGCGTCTGTCATCCACGGCGTATTTAGTGTATCTGAAATAATAGGAGATTATTAGCTTTATTTGTAGCAGAATGATAAAAAATCCCGAAGCGTGGGATCACAGCAAACCATTCCCTTCGGCCCATCCATGGCTAAAGGAACGCGTAATGTGATTTCTATTTCCCGCCCTGTTGAGTTTCTATGTATGCCCCAAACCTATGAAGCAGCAGTATGTAATTTTCGATAAAGCCGAGAATGGGGGAGCTCACCGAGGAATCATTATCGCATGTGCGGGAAGCACTTTCACAAAAAAGAGTTTTTGTACTGCATTGGGACTTAAATCATCTAAGAGTACTACGTGCAACTTTCCGGGAATGTACACATGCAAATTTGCGGCGTTTTATTCAGGCCTGGCCAGCAGGCTTTTTCAAGGAAGGAAGGAAGGAAGGAAGGAAGGAAAACAGGGGGAAAAGAACGGCAGGGAGGTTAAGCAGCCTATAGGCAGCTGGTTTGCTACCCTGCGCATGGAAAAGGAATGGGGGAGATGAAAGATAGAGAGCAGAGAGGGAGCAGAGAGACACAGCACATTCGGCAGCACACGCGCGCACACTCAGTCCTAGTCGAGTCTTGTCTTTCGCGGTGTGTGACGTTGCTGTTACAATCGCTTGTTCAAGTCCGTGTCGCATAAGAATATCAACAGAGCTTTTGTCGCCTTCTGTTGCAATGTCTTTTCTCAGGCACTTGACAGAAAAGTGTTCCCAGACATTTGGCTGTTGTTGATGCGGGCAAAAGCGGACGCCAGTGACAGGCTTTTTCAAGTTGTCTATAGCACAAGGGCGGCAAAGTGATTTGTCCTGATGTCTTCATTTAGCGTTGCGTGTTCGGTCGTATCTCATTTTGTTAGCAGAAAGGATGTGCTGAGCTGCTGGTACATGAATAGGTTAATTCCAGAGACCAGCAGATACAGTGAATAGAAGATACGGTATTGTGATGCGTGCTGCAGCCGAGCAAACGATGCACGCTGGGCTGCAAGTATTGGAACGTTCTCCTGCTACGTGAATCAATACATGCAGCGCAGAGAAGTGCGTGTACTGAAAACGAGGTTTACGGGGAGAATAATATATGCGGGCGAAGTACCACTAATGGCAACATATTTTGTAGCAATAAATATCAAATAATTATTTTGGTGAAAGTAGAACAAGCCGCACGAACCTTGCTTGTTGTGAATAATAATATTATTGTGGCAAAAGAGTTCCTGATACTTTTACGAAAGGTCTCGCGAACTTAATAACGATTGTCAAAACATTGTTTGAGTTCGGGCATTCGATACCACACTGAAAACTCAGGCGAGGTGTTGCCGTGAATAGTGCACGGCAGTCCACGCAGATCGAAAGGTTACCTCTCGGCCGCGCACTTTCTGCACGAAAGCAAGAGACAGGTGCACTTGCCTGTATATCACAATTCCCGCGGTATTTATAAATCACGCCACATTTAAGAAACCTACACTCCACAAATTACTAGCGTTTCATAACTTACCTGATACCAGAGTGCCTCTGCATGCTGTGCATTCATTAGCGCCATGCGCGAAGTGTTCCTCGATAGTTGTCGAACATTTCTCACCGTCAGTACCACGTGACGTTAGTTTATACGACACAGAAAGATTCCGGACCGTCCGTACGCCCGCCCGCCCGCCCGTTCGTCCACCCGCCCGTCCGTCCGTCCGTCCGTCCGTCCATCCGTCCATCCATCCATCATCCATCCATCCATCCATCCATCCATCCATCCATCCATCCATCCATCCATCCATCCATCCATCCATCCATCCATCCATCCATCCATCCATCCTTACTTCCTCCCCTCCCTCCCTCCCTACAATACCACAGAGAACGTGGTGACTCATCATTTCTTTGGCCAATTCATTGAAAACAGCTTCGGGGCAAGTTTCGGTGATAGTGCCGGAAATGGTAAAAGGGCTTATGTTCTTGGCAGGAATACGCCGCTTTCATGAACTGTTTTCTACACTGGAATCACACTAATGCTTAAAGGGGTGGTGCCCACAAAGTTTTGAGGCTATTCCAAGCATGTTGTGGGCTTCCTCCGAATGCAAGCTCTCTCCACGCAAAGGGTCGGACACAACAAAGCATAGAATTTATTGCCACGCGTATGTGCCTGTGGTGGCGAGAACGAAGCAGCGCGAGTGTCCTTGACTAAGTGCAAAAGAGGAAAAGCCGTTGCAGTCTTTTTCCTGCGATCGATAAAGCGTATTTGTTTGAGAAGCTTTGTGTGCTCGTCGATCACGCGTCGTCACACTGGTGGGGGCGCTGGGTAGTCTTCATGCTTGGCTCCCCTTCGCGGACCCGACATACGAGTCCGAAATTGCTACCACCCGACGACACACCAGTCCAAAGTTTCAGTCGCCGTCTGCGAGGCCTGGATTCCGACTCAATCCCATGCCAGAAACTGCCAGCAATCGCTTGCCGCCTTCAGCCCCCGTGGTCTCTGCAGCTCCATCGAACATGACACTTCAGAATCGCATGATTTCTGACTGCTTTCGTGGGTGAGACCTATGAACAACCCACAAGACTGGCTGGACCAGTTTGAACGCTGCGCAAAGTACAACCAGTGGGCGCCACCCCATAATACAAGCTCGCGAATGTGTACTTCTCCAGCGAACTGGGAGTGCGGGTGTAAACACAGTCACAAAGCAAAGAGGAGGCCACACAGCACGAGCGCTCAACTAACTGGTTTATTCTCATGTTTGAAGGACATAAAAGTACACAAGGTTGTGCATGTCAACAGGACAATAGGATGATAGTGTGAGCAGCAAGCGTGGCATTCATTCGAAGCACTTGTCTACGAATTATCAGTATAGTTAAACTCACAGTCAAATAGTGATAATGACAGATGGCTGATACATTGATTCTTATTTCTAGAAATGTGATATGCTTTGGAAATTTCACGCGTGGTTTGAAGTGGATGCCAGAACAGTACACTTGTTTTTTCAAACAACGATTGAAACTTGCAGGAATGGCACTGTGAAGCTAACACGGAAAAAGGACTACCTTTTAAGGAACTCAAATGCCCACTGAGGCGTATAATGAAACATCGCCCGGTCTGGCCGATGTACATGCGACCGCACGTTAGCGGTACGCTATACACCACTCCTATACAACACTTAACAAATTGTTTTGCATGTTCCTGCAAAAATCTGCTTTTTGACGCACCCTGCGTCCTCCTATTCACCATGGCACATATACGGCCCAATTTATTGCGTGCAGAGAAAACAACGTGCACACCAAACCGATTCCCCACACTTTTCAGTCCATGCACCAATTTATGAATGTAAGGGATGACGGCCACGCGTTTGTTTCTTTTACTGCATTCTGCAGAAACGCACGCATGTTTATCACCATTTCTCACCATCTGCAGAAGTCTCTCACACACCGATGCGATTAGATACGGTGGGTACCCAGCCCCCAATAACCGTCCTAGCTGCGCTAAAGAACCATAGTGCACCATGCAGATACAGCTTTTTTCGAGCGCTGAACGAAGGCATGACAGAATTATTCCTCGTTTTATAAGCTCGGAATGGCCAGACGAGTAATTTAAAACAGGTTTCGCGGATCGAGGGTTATATTGCCAGCAAAGATGATTGCCTCCAAAGAATAGGGAAAGGTCTAGATATTGCAACTTATGATTACTCGGAACCTCCGACGTGAACCAGAGGCCCATGCCCTCCGTCTCGAAGCATGCCAGACTAGTGTCTTAGTGACGACGTCATTGTGCCGGCACGAAGTGGTTTACTTGTATTCGTGCACTGTGACATCTTACGATACGGTACTCGCATCGCTGAACACATCAAGGAGCTCGCATTCACTAGTGGCATTCCTGTTGTCACTGTTAATCATCACTGTTATTGACGGATGCGCTAAACTCTTATTGATGAATTTCAGTAGAGAGTGCCAACACACCGTTAAAGGCACGACTATTGCTTATTTTGACGAACTCTCTCGAACAGAATATTGTCATTTAGTGGAAAAAGCAGCAGCGCCTGCTTGTTACTACACCGACATCTGTCGACGTTGGTCCAACGTTATCTCCCATTGAGCGAGACCGCCTTCTTACGCTAATGAACAAGTTCCACGGGTGCTTCTCATCCACATCAAGACTTGGTCAAATAAATGGCACTGACCTAACACCGCATCATTACGGATTCCGACGCCAGACCCCTCCGGCAAAATCCTTATCGAGTCGCCCAAGGGAGCGTGAGGCAATTCAAAAACAGGTGAGTACGATGCTAGAATGATGTTATTAGGCCACCTAACAGTCCTTAGGCATCACCTGTGGTAGTCGTCAAAAAGAAGGATGGCAGCTTGCGTTTCTGCGTCGACTACCGGAAGCTCAATCAGATTAAAAAGAAGGACGTCTACCCTCTGCCCCGTATTGATGATTCATTGGATAGACTACGAAACGCACGCTACTTTTCGTCCATGGACCCGAAAAGCAGCTACTGGCAAATTGAAGTAAATGAGAGAGATCGTGAGAAGACCCGATGGACTTTATGAATTTCAGGTACTTCCTTTCGGCTTGTGTTCGGCGCCAGCAACAATCCAGCATCTCATGAACACGGTTCTATCGGGACTATAGTGGCAAACCTGCTTGGTGTACCTCGACGACGTGATTGTCTTTTCGGCGACTTTTGAGGAATACTCACAAAGGCTCGAAGCAGATTTTGAAGCGATACGCTTGGCCGATCTCAATCTAAAACCTGAAAAGTGCCACTTCGGTTTCCAAGAACTTCAATTCCTCGGTCATGTCTTGAGCAGCCAAGGCAATCGACCTGACCCGGATAAAATTGGCACCGTGGCGAACTTCCCGACGCCATCAGACAAAAAATTAGTGCGACGTTTTTTGGGACTCTGTGCCTATTACTGGCGGTTTATTGCTAATTTTTCGCGCATCGCCTGGCCATTGACACAGCTTACTCAGGAAGATACCCCCTTCAGATGGGGCGAAGACCGACAGCTGGTGTTTCACGAGCTTTGTCAGAGCATGCAAACACCTTCCGCGCTGGCCCACTTCGATAAAAAGGCGCCAATAATACTTCATGCAAACGCTAGTAATGTGGGTCGTACAGTCGAAGGACCACAACGAAAGATGTATTGCCTAAGCCAGCAGGACGCTGTCCCGAGCAGAAGCTAACTACACTACGACGGAGAAAGAATGTCTTGCAATAGTATGGGCAGTCCTGAAGTTTCGCCCTTATTTGTACGACCCCCCTTTCACCGTTATCAGCGATCACTACTCTCTCTGTTGGTTAGTCAACTTAAAAGATCCGTCTGGTCGTCTTGCACGATGGAGTCTTCGGCTCCAAGAATTAGACTTCACTGTTGCCTACAAGTCGGGAAAACGACACACCGATGCCAACTGTCTTTCTCGGACTCCTGTTGAGACGGCATCCCCAGACAACGACGATGACGACTCTGTATTTCTGGGAAATGTGGACACTATTTCCTTTTCCCAGCAGCAGCGTTGTTGGGAAAAAATTACCTGCAAGGGCGATCTAACAGCGTGCCGAAGTTATTTGCGAGCGGGCTGCCGTCGTACTGTTTGCGAAATGACGTTCTCTTTAAGAGAAACTTTTCACTTGTGTTTACGAACTTTGTAGTTTACTTTTTTTTTCTGGGTGAAGGAGCCAGTCAAGCTGTGAAATGCAGCTTTTTTCCCTTCGCACCAAACCACGTATACAGTGTATTTTCGTATACTTGTCACGTGGTTGAATAAACTCAAACTCAAACTCAAAGGACGTTCTCTTTATGAGAAACTTTTCACACACCGGCAGCATCTACTTGCTTGTCGTTCCTTCTTCACTTCGCCGCAAGATACTGCAAGCCTGCCACGACGAACCTACCACTGGTCACTTGGGTTACACAAGAACATTGGCAAGGATACGGCAGAACTATTACTAGACTTGCCGAAGTTGTCCAAGCTTACGTGCAGGCATGTCTAGATTGCTAGCGTCGCAAGCCATCATCCATCAAACCAGCTGGCCTGCTGCAGCCTGTCCGAGTGCCGGCGACACCGTTCGCAAAAATTGGCATGGATTTTCTGGGCCCCTTCCCAAAGTCCGTGACTGGAAACAGGTGGATAATCATCGCCGCGGATTACCCGACGCGATACGCGGAGACAGGCGCTCTGCCACGGGCAACGGCAGCTGAAGCGGCGCAATTTTTCATCGAAGCCATCGTCTTAAGTCACGGTGCTCCCGCAATAGTCATCACCGACAGAGGTACTGCGTTCATGGCCAAGCTTTTGGGTAACATTTTTTGACTAAGTGGTACAGCTCACAGAAAGAAAACGGCTTATCATACCAAGACCAACAATCTCACCGAACGCCCCAACAAGACCCTGGCTGACATGGTAAGCTTGTAAGTAGACATAGAGCACAAGACCTTGGACGTTCGTTTCCCCTACATCACGTTCGGTTACAACACGGCTCGTCAGGAGAACAATTGGAAGACACCCTTCAGTCTCCTTTACGGACGCGAGGTTATGACAACGTTAGACGCAATGCTCCCTCATAACAATTATGTGAATGAGACGGACGCTGAAGACTTCACCCAGCTAGCAGAAGAAGCCAGGTAACTTGCCAGGTTACGAACCACCAAACAACAAGGTGACGATGCCAACGATGGTGACAACGTGGACGACAAAGTATAGGTCTGGAGACCTGTTTGTCAGCGTGGGCTCTTCGAAAAGTTGTTGCGAAGATACTTCGGACCCTACAAGGTTTTGCGACACATTAGTGACGTCAATACGAGGTGGTTCCGGACGGGGTGCAGTGTTCGAAGCGCCGCAGGCATTCACCAGAAATAGTCCACGTGCTTCGAATGAAACCTTATTTTCAGGGACTAACTGTGCAGTGTTAGTTTCGCCTTGCTTCTCTAACGTTTATCATTGGGGCGATGTTTTTTAAAGGCTATTTATGCCGCGCATATGTGTCAGTGGTGGCGAGAACGGAGCATCGTGAGTGTGCTTGACCGAGGGCAAAAGACGAAGAAGTCGTTGCAGTCTTCTTCCTGCGATCGATAAAGCGTATTTGTTTGAGGAGCTTTGTGTGCTCGTTGATTGCGAGTTGTCACAATATATTAATTCTTTTCTAAAAGTGTACCTTAATGCTCACTTTCTCAATCTAGGCCCGTCGCTTGCGCCGCAACACTGATGTTTTGGAATAGAAGCAAGGGCAGTTGTCGTGGCGTCACACCATATCTGTGGTGACTTGAGTGACCTCCGTTGGCTGAATACGCATGTTGTGAACAAGGAGAGAAGCAAGGAGAATTAAAAAATTATTCTGAAGCAGAAATTGTTGCCCAGGTGTTAAGCGATGCTTATGACAAGTTGGCGGCTGTGGCGCCAATGCCATCTTACTAGGGGCAAAATAATGTATACCCATTCCACGATGAAGAACGGAGCGTTCCCCTCACATGCGCAAGAAGTTTGATGTGGAAACTTTTCGGGTCCTAGTAACATGAAGTGCGTCTTAGTGTTACTAATTTTCCTTTGTAAGCCTCTGATTGTACGTAAAGTTTCTTGAAAGTTCAGTCACCCATACTCGTTTCTGTGTGTTATTTTGTCGGGAACAACTGTATTTTAGTATAGAACTAACATGTCATTTAGTTTAACACATCAAAGCCCCTTGATCTTAAGATAGGTGCGAACAGAAAATATCATGTTACCACCATCTCGGCAGAGGCAAAAGCTGGCTTCACTTCTGCTGGCAAGGCATTGCGGGAGCTTCCACTCCAGAAATTTTTTGAATCCTCCTTGAAGACGAGAGAGACGGCGCTTTCGTCGGAGTGAGTGGACGTGCGTCATGTCGGCTCCGGTTTCAACGAATAATTAGCAGTGGAAATCACCCAGAAACCCCCAAGACTTTGGTACCCGCGTATTTAGCTAGTCATCAGGAATCACCCGGCACCAAGTTCTAGGTGGAGTCTTGAACTTTGACACCTTTACTGACGCATTCTCGTCAACCACGCTGGTGGGAAAGGTACGCCTAACACCTCCCATGCCGCCTGCAGCGCAGCTGCTAGGTACGCTGCTGTCTAGGTCGGCCTATGTCTGCCGACACGAAGAAACACCGGTAGGCGCAGTTCCCGTGTCAGACATTCTGATAACAAATGAATCTATCTGTGGAGAAGAAAACCATTTCTCGTGAAAATTTTGAAGAACGCACAAAATGGATCACCGTAGGATCAAAGAAGTTGACCCAGAGGCAATCAAAGGAGCTCGGTGAGGATCCTGAACGAGTGAATAACAGCAAAAAAAAAACAGCGAAAAAAACAGAAAAAAAAAACACCCGACTAGCGACTAGTATTTACTATGCCGCTGAAATTCTGAGAGAAGCCCAAGATGAGGACACAGTGCGCCCAATTTTCTAGCAAAATGTTATAGTTGTGAGCACACCCATTGAGGCGCATGTTCATAGATTCTAGAAAATCTCTCGCAGTGTTGTCGGCAACAGGACGTACGGTACCAGCGCATACGAAGCAGCACCAGAATGTAGTTCAAACGGAGTTATGCGTAACATCTCCTTTGAAGATACCGCCCGAGATATTACGGCTGGTGTGATTACCTCAAAAAACCCCACAGCCATCACTCCAAAACGCCTCAGCAACATAACGACGATAATCGTACTGTTGCCTGGTCTTCACGTCCAAACATGCGTTCGATACGGTGGAGCATTGTAAAGGTTCTTTCTTTACCGCAAGTAGATGGATACGTGTTATTTAGGTGGTCACCTGGGGCACCATGAAGACATATGCCCAAATCCGAATGACTCCGTGTGCCGTGGCTGAGGTACGGCCAACACCCCGCAAGGTCACCAATGCAAGGCCACCTGTCAACTATGGGGCGGCGACCACCAGACAGACAGTCGAGAAGACGTCCAGGGCAATTTACAAGACGCCATACCTGGTGAAAACGCGGGTGATGAGAGTGACAACAACAGCAATATGAACAAAACCCGATGAAGCCGACGCCCGTCGACAACAGTCTCGAGCCGTGGGACACTGCTCCTACCCGGAAGCCCGGAAAGAAAGCCTCGTCAAGATATCGGTTGCACTCTCGGTTGAGGTCTCGCTCCCGGCCCCACTCCCGGTTGCAGTCAACACTTCGGAGCCCCACACCTGGATCTGGCGAAACCTTCAAGGTGGGCTGGCCATATGTAGTCAAGGCGGCGCGCTCGGCGTCTGATGAGGCCGCTTCGCAAGGCAAACTCGATAAATTAGAGGCCGAAATATCACAGATAAACTAGATGTCAGCTCACTGCAACCAAAAAAGCACAGCTTCAGGGGAGAAAACAGGACCATCAAAGAGGAGTTACACCGTTATAAACGAATGGAATATGCTCCACCAGTAGCGCCATCACTCTTAGGTGTAACATCCGCTGAAAAAAATCGAGGAAGGTAAAACCCCATTACCTTCCAAACGCAGAGCTGAAACTCAAGTGAATGAAGACAAACCCACACGCGTGACGCCTAAGACTTAGGTCGTGAAAAAAATTCAGCAATCAGCCAAATAAATGAATGAGTAGATTAGCAACTTATCTAGACTGATCTAGCGTTTTACTGACCGCGTAGAGAATATAGCCCAAATACCCAGCAACAAAACTAACACCTACAACAGCAACTAATCGCTGTGGACGCTAGAGTCACCCCCCTGCAACCTAGCGGACTGAAACCCATGGCGATTGTAAAGCAACCTTCGTACTTGGCATTCAGTGTGATACAGCTGGCGACGTTCCTCCCTCCTAAATCTCATCATAGCTAGAAATCACGCCTACACGATTTGGTAATGGAATCGTAGAAGCTACGCAAGTAAACAAGCGAATATTCATCAATACTTTAGGGAAAATTTCTGCCCGATAATATTTTATTGCAGGAGTCACATTGTCTAGCTGTATTGGCAGCCTATCGCTTGACCGGACATGCCAACGGGGAGACGACTGTTCTCACAGCCTTAGTCAGACTAAACTTTACATTCACGCAACAAGACACGGAAATTATCGATATACACAAAATATTTTTTAAACTGATTCCGCAACGCAAGACAAACGAAAATCTTTTTATACTAACTATATACAGCAACCCTGTACAAAAAAGCACAGATTTTTCACATTCTTTGAACGCGCCCGCAACATCACTGGCCGAAATCTCATCCTAATAGCAGGCGACTTCAAGGCACCATGCATTGCCTGGTGATACTATTATGTGTTTCCTAAAGGTAGGGACCACTTGTTTGACTCGAAGCTGGAGGGATTAACTCTCATCTCCAACCGTTGGACAACCACGCGTGCGAGCACTAGCTCTAGTAAAGACACAACGTTCGATTTACGTTCTCAAGAAACACATCAGCAGCCACCTGGAAAAATACCCTAGAGAACCTGGGCAGTGACCACTACATAATCGAGGTACACGTTCAATGTGGCCCACGTAAACCCACGAAAAAACAGCTAAAGCTGGTACACTGGACCCAGTCCCACCAATCACGTGATAACTAGGTCTAGCCCATCAGCGACATAGAAGACTGGATGCACATGCTTAAAACAGGATGTTAATAATGCCACCCAAATTGTACCTCCCAAGGCATATTTCGAAGAGATTGATAGTCGGCTCGTTCATATGTTGGGAAGCAAAGAAATCGCTGCAAACAAATGTAAGACACAGAAGCACAACAGAAAACCTCAGGAAACGCATAGCGCGCCTCAACGCAGAGGTATAGATGTGTGCAACTTAGCTAAGCCGGCAACACTGGGATGAAAAACTGCGATGAGAGGAACAGGTAGCTATCTAATAAAAAAAACATGGCATTTTCTATGGTTTCTGCTTGATCCAGAAGACAACAAAACCACGCAATTGAAAAGCATCAACAAACCAATTCATGCAATCAAGGGCACCGACTAGGAGTTTTTTAGGGAGGTAGAGTTCAAATATATTTCTCAGGCTCCTACTCAGCAGCATCAAGATAACACGGGCCAGGTCAATACCAATCTAGACGAAGAACTCACTGAAGCGGATATTCGTGCCGCCCTAAAGAAACTTAAAACCAAATCTGCACCAGGTCCTCACACCATCACGAACAAGATAATACGTGATTTGGATGATGGGTCGATTACGCATATCACAGGCTACATTATTAACTGCTGGAATACCGGAATTTCGCCCCGCAGTGGAAGAAGACCTAGGTGATTCTCAATCCAAAACCAGGCAAAACCACTGAATACTGACAATCTTAGGCCCATCTCCTAACAGCTTGCTTAGGCAAATTGATGGAACATGTTTTCCTGGCTAGACGAACAAATTAGCTCGAAGACTATAATTTATCTCACACACCATGATTGGCTTTTGCAGTCATCTTTCAACATAGGATGACATGTAGAAGCTCTTGATTCAAATCGTAAAGAGTACAGGACGCTCTACTAGGACCATACTTAGTCTAGATCTCAAAAAGGCTTTTGAAAATCACGCATAGCATCATTCTAAATCAGGTCAACTCTCTAAGCTTGGGGCTTCGTATTTATAACTATATAAGAGCATTTCTTACGGGCAGAACTGCCACAATCACTGTGGGAGCACTCAGGTCATCCGAAATAACCATTGGAATCGCGGGCAACCCGCAGGGTTCCGCGATTTATCCCTTGTTATTTAACTTCACCTTATTGGTCTTCCGTCAAAACTACAAACCATCCAAAAACTTTATCACACCATTTATGCTGACGACATCACCCTCTGGTTGTGGGACGGCAGTGATGGCTTCATTGAACAGAGATTACAGGAGGGGATTGACATAGTGGAACGGTATATACAAGAAAGTGGAGTATCCTGTTCGGCGGAAAAAAATTAAGCTACTGCTATATCACTAACACTTAGAGATCTGCCACTCAAACAACATCTCTGAGTTCAGACACTTGCCGATATAAAACTGAGTACAAGCGAAGATCACGTTATACCAACCATGGATAAAATCCGAGTGCTAGGTGTGACCATAGAAAGTAAGGGTACCAACGAAGAGACAGTTCGCACGTTGACACCAGTGTCGAACACGATGCGCCTATTAGGCGCATTATCAATAAACACAAAGGCATGAAAGAGGCTAGCATCATTCGTCTGATCCAATCATTCGTTCTATATCACATTACCTACACGGCGGCGAACCACCGATGGTTCACTGCAGAAAAGTCAAAGCTCAGTAGCCTAATTAAGACAATTTACGAAGATGCGCTAGGTCTGCCTAAAAAAAACCAGCACAGCATTCCTTCTTCAACTTGGTTTACACAATACTCTTGAGGAACTCATTGAGGCACAACAAATTTTTCAATTCAAGTGATTAGCCAAGACTAAGCCAGGCCACAAGACACTATCCGTGCCAAGCTCACACTATCACCCATACCAAGAAACATGCACCCTGAACACAAAAAGGGAGGACGTGTCAGTAGAGCCAAAGCCATGTCAAAGGTGTTTGAGCGCAACGATGAGGTGGTCTTTGTCAACGCAGCACGCTGCCAGAAACGTCACCGCTTCGTGGCTGCTGTCGTAGACCACACACTACAATGCAAATCAGCGCGTTAATCATCACACGGAACGTAGAAACAGCAGAATAAGTGGCTATCGTGATGGCCATAGCCCACACTAACGCCTCATGTGTAATTAGTGACTTCCAGACAGCCGTTCGAAACTACGCCAGCGTCAGAATCTCCCGCGAGGCATTGCGGATTCTTAGTACAGACAAAACTCACGAGGCGGACAAATATGTTCACGTCCTTCGGTTCCCTGCCCACACACCAGTAGGTAACCCGGAGGATAGTCCGAATGAAGTGGCGCACAACGTGGCTCGAGGTCTCACGTTCCGAGTTGCGTTAGACGAAGCGGCCACCCGAACGAACTTTTCTGGGCCGGTGTGGTGGTGGGACGATCAGCTCACTGAATTTAATGACATAACTCAACACTATCGACTGGAAAGGCGGGTGCACCCTCCACCTGACCGAAGCTAAAGCGGACCCAGTGTGTTCAGTGGCGGGCAGCTACAAACACGCACATACACGAACTCCGTCATCATGCACCGCATATACCCCATAAGCCTATAGTTCTGATCTATTCCCGTACTGAACCATCAGAGCCTCTCTTGGGGATATCCTTTGGGAATGTCCAGAAGTTTGGGGGTCGCGGCCTCCAATGAGGAACTTCAGGCGCGTTGGCCGACTGCCCTGCTCAGTTCAGGCCTGGACAAGCAACTTTCACCAATCCAGCAGTGCAAGGAAGCTGCCGGGAGACATGGTCTCTCTGTTAGCTCATAGGTGAGAGCCCAGCCCAGGAATCTGCCAGTAATAATAAAATTTACCTCTCTCTCTGCCCTTGAAGAGACCTCGCACGCCTTTTGTTACGAGTGTGCTGGCACACCTTGCAAAGGCACTGTGTGCGTCTGTTAAGCAGCCTGGGTGGTTTCTAAGAAATACTCGATGCGTTCATCACGGGAAAAAGAAGCATCCGTCAGAAAATATGCGCGCGTCCAACCGTGGGGCTGCCCCTCGTCCTTCAGCGTCTCGGCGCCTGTAAAAGGCCAGCACGTCTAGCGTAGGGCGGCATCCTCATCCACGTTCTGTACATGCGTCATAAATGTATTATAAACGCTTTGTTTCCTTCAGACTGCCTTTAGCCTTCCCACTGCCAGGAAATTACTGCAGCAGGCCATGGCGACTGCCAGCGCGTTTGTTTCGATGGCACTTGTGTGGCACGTGTGTGTGAGAGCAGATGGAACTCAGCATGATGTGGGTCAGAGCCTTGAGTGTTAACGTGACCAAGTCACCGATGCATTTATGTCAATGCACCACTCCGCGCCGCAAAAACGAAACCGAAATTGATCAATATAAGTAGAGTATTATCAAATGATTCCGAAAAAATATAGGATTCTTGGTGCATATATCATGCTTCCTGGAGCTGAAGGAAACACTCACAGCAAAGAACACGCATGCCACAAATTTGGTGGCCCAACCCCTTTTAACTTCAACGTAGCCGTCGTGTATTTATTCTTGCATTCTTTTTCACAAGGTGAAATTGTTAAGCACCACAAGTGCATCGTCACCGGCCACACTCAGCAGCAGCAAAGCTTTCATAGCATCTATCTTTTCTCGCAAACGCTGTCTTCTGAAGAAATCAGCTGCACTTCTGAATAAACAAGTCAAAACTCTACGCCATGTTTCGCGACAGTAGCAGGTGTTCCGATGGCTTAACTAGTCCGATTGTTTCGAATTCGTATACGACAACGACAATCTGCCGAACTCTCATCGAGCAACCACATTTCTAATACCTTGTATTATTCAGCAGAAGGGCACGTACAAAAATAGAGCTGTATTTAGGAGACGCACCTAGTATATTTCATCATTATCATTAGTTCCATCACCGTCATCGTCATTATCATCAGCAGCAGCAGCCATTTTACGTCCACTGCTGTGCGAAAACCTCTCCCATGTTCCGCCAGTCAACTTGTTCTTGTGCCTTCTGCTGCCATTTTAGAGCCGCAAATTTATTAATCTCATCTGCCCAACCAACTTTCTGTCTCTCCCCAACCCACTTGCCTTCTCTGGGAATCCAGTTAGTTACCCTTAATGACCAGCGGTTATCCTGCCTACGCGCTACATGCACGGCCCATGTCCATTTGCCAAGAAGAGAGCAGAGCGAATATGGGAACAAACCAGCGTTAAGGATATTATTGTTGAAATCATGAAGGGGAAAGGGACATGGGCCTAGTATATTTAGTTGCTGACAAACATGCAACCGCTGGCTAATTTTTGCGATCCATCTTTGCAAGCTAGCTGATACGTGTGACGCGCGTGCGCATGTAGTCTTCACGATAAGAATTTTTAAGTTCCCTTTATATAACGAACAAAAGGAAAGTAGCTGTGCTTAACGCTGTAAGTACTAGGGCAGTACAAGCCAGCTAAATCGCAAATGTCTTGAGTTATCGCAGGTTTTTCAGTACAGAAAATTATGCGGCAATATTTGATGACAAACGCATGATCACCTTTTGTTTCTAAAGCAGATGCTGTCAGTCCTACACGCACCAAAGTGGCTAAAATATTTGAGAAAATAAACAAATTACCGAAATAAAGGTCTCTCTTGGCGTACTCAGTGAACATTTTTTAACAAAACGGAACGCATGATAAATACACCAACATAAATCGAGGGGCACTCGACGTGTTTAGTAATGCCGGTGATTTATGTTGTGCTCCTAAAACATAATTGCTCACAGTAACATCTTTCTTGCATCAAAACTTCAAGTGTGAACGAAAAGGTGTTAGCAACACAATAGGACAAATATTTTGCTATTTAGGTATTTTATTGTATCACTCATTAGGCAAGCGCGGAAAGTGGCGTGACAGCCAGCTGGTCGTCAAAGAGCCGTCTTGTAATATAGATAAATGTTATGAGCGTCGTTATGAAGGATGCTTGGGTTAAAACCATTTCCTCACAGTGTATCAAACCATTCGAAAAGTTACACTTCCGTTGAAAATGCTACGAAGAGGATGGCAATAGCAACAGTGCGTAGTCTGGTCTAATTGAGGAAACCATGCAGAACTTCACTGCCTCGATTTCAGACAGTGCCGTCTTCTTGCGAACAAGAACACTATGATAGAGAAAAAGTACATTCTCGTAGCATTCTTAAGGGTCTCGGAGGTGACGTAGAAGGTTAAATGCGTGCCAACCATCATAGTGAACCGAGAGGTAGAATATTGTACTCCCGGTGACAAAAACAATTTTCGCTTTTTTAGCGTGTTGTAGTGATTATTTTGCTGACGTATTTCTGTGAAAGAATGTCATTAACAAAGTCTTCGTGCTATTCAACATCAGACACTTTCGCCTAAAGAGACCTGCAACACATTTTATTGTGGTCAGAAAACGCAGTTGATCCGTAGGAGAGGCAGCCAACCACACGGGAGCCAAACATTATTTCTCAGCACGCGGCCTGCATTCAAAATTAAATATAAAAGTTACCTCTAAATTGCTTTTTCTTACCTTGAAAAACGACAGAAGGCCCTAAAGATTCGCTTGTAAAAAGCACATCATCAGCCATTGGCTGATTTGAACATGGCGCGCGCGGTGATTAAAAAGATCGCCGCGGCAGGCCGTGACTTGGTTGTGCATGCGTGCTTGCACGATCACATTGAAAAAACCGCGCATTCAAAAAAATATAATAAAGTAATCAAGATCGCAAGGCGTGCGTACCGTATTTTCTTTGGCCCCGCCATCCCTTCCTGCTTAGCTTCCAGCGCTGTCGTCGGGACGAGAAAGGAGAGAACGCAATTGCAGCAGGCGACTAATCTTTGTAACTCCACTTGAACTTTACGAACTCTTAGATGTTTGCGGCATTGAATTCGTGAAGAAATAAGCTTTCCTAGTAAATTCATTCCATGGTTACTTCAAAAGGTGCCTCAGGGCATCTTTGAAAACTGATACATCATGCAGCAAATACGCGTGGCTGAACCATTTATGAAATACAGTGTTCTCAAACGCTTGACCAGCGGGGCGCCTGCGCCCCATGGCTTCACAAGTAATGAAGTCCTCATGACATTGTTCGATAAATTCGTACTTTAACACACATATCTCACTAAGTAAGGTTTGTTCAGGTATCGTTCAGGTATACTACAGGGATGGTAATAGTCTCAAAGATTTTTCTGCTATAGTACACCCCGGTGCCCTGAATCTAAACCATAAAACATAATCTTTGTGTTTCCTCATCAGCATCCACATGTGAGTGATAGTATAGATCGGTATAAATATTGTTACGAGGATGACGTACAGGCCTAGAAGGTGCAGCCTTGAGGGAATATACAGGTTTTTTCAAGAAAAATGTCTAATATGCTGTAAAAAACAGAAAGGAGGTATCTGTGTGCTACTTGCGGCATGACGCTCCTGTGTCAGAAGGCATCTACAGATGAGTACAAACATTAATTAAGGAAGTAATTACAGATAAAAATTAACACAATAACCTTTTTGCATAGGCGAATCCAAGCCCTTCCCAGGAATAGTACTTAGCTACCTTGAAATTTGGGAATGTGGCCCCTAGTAATTGCCGCGGAGCAGCGCGATCTGGCCAATTAAGCTGGCGGAACTGAAAGTGATGCACCAATCGGTGCATCTACCAGTCACTTCAACAACACCCTCAATGCCGACGCTGTTAACATCACATTGGGTGAGAAGAATAAGTGAGCGTCCATAAGTGGCCTCGAAACTAAGTGTCTAAATTGACGGTTGACAACGGCGAGGGAGTGTCGCCACTGGGGGCGTTGTCAAAGTGAATGGTAGATGCGCCGTTGGCTGTGTCGGATTCAATTTCTCCAGCTAAATTAGGCTTAATGCATCACTCCACAGTGGTTACCAGTGGCTGCTTTTCCGAAATTTCAAAGCGGCAATGAACTGATCGTAGGAAGGGCTTGAATTTGCCCATTTCACTCGGCCACGTATTACCACTGGTTTAAAAGTTAAGTGTGTTACGTTTTGAAATTACTGCCACAATTAGTGTTTGTACGCATACGATGATGCCTCCTGCCACAGAAAAGGCAACACGGCATGTAGCACGCAGATATCTCCATTTAGTGATATTTTAAACAATATTGCACACATTTGGTGAAACGCCCTGCCTGTATTTACAACTGGTTAGTTGATCTTAGCTGCCCAATGAAGAGCCCGCGCCATTCTGTCCGCTATCGTCCTCCTCTTCGTCGTGTCGATCGCTATTCCACTGGTACGTAGCATGACCCCAGCGGCGGAAGCACCATCCTGGAGGTTTTTAGGTCGACGTCAGAAGCGTAGATCTTGATCCGTGACACGTCAACATCACTGCACTGAATTTATCACGACGGAGAGATGGGCACAATCTCATCAAGTAATAGGCGTTACCTGCCGCAATACATGGTAAGGTCCCGTGTAACGACACCAAAGTTTTTCAGATAGGCCCACCCGACAATGAGGAGACCAGAGTAGCACAAGGGTACCCAGAACGAAATGCGCGTCGCAATGCGAACTATCGTAGTGACGTCGTTGCTTGCTCTGCCACGCCGTCACGCGAGCACGGGCGAGCTGACGGCGTCCAAAACAAGTAACGCACCTCCCCAAATATGTTACGAAGAAGACATGCTTATCAGGCGCATACTTGAGAAATATATGTATTTACAAATGGTTAATTGAGGTAGCTGCCAAAGGAAGAACTCGCGCCAGTTTTGTCCGCTGTCGTTCTTTTCTTCGTCATCTAGATCGACATGCCACTGGTATGTAGCAATATGTTTGTGAATTCTAGAAATATATTTATTAAATAAATATTCTTCTATGGATTATGCTAAATCTATATTTTAAAATGCATCGTTAGGGGACACGTTTTAACCCCCCTCACGTCCTCCCTCCAGTTTCAATATTCTTCGCGGTCCAGGCCCTTTTTGAGGTAAATTCTCTGATTGATGCCAGCTAACTTATCTCTGACGTTTCAATTCTAACCACGCTTACTTTGTTTTTGCAGGGCGCACTAAGTGTATGCTGTGGGGAACAATAAATGATGATGGAAGCTCTGTAGACGCTGGGGCTCAGTGCCAACATATTGTCACGACGCAGACAGAGCAGGAGTTCGATATAGAAGAGCTCACTTTAATTAAAAAATGAAAGGCGCTCGGAAAGAGGACCGGGCAAGAGCTTCGTCTTCTTCTCTGGCTGTGCGAGCTCTCCACTGCAGGTTGAATGCGGCATTTGCCTCCCTCCAGGAAGAGCATCGACCCGATGCTCGGCTACAGAACACGCGGTGTATCTATAGTTGACGTATTACGCAACTGGCTCACTGCAATATGGCTTCATCCGCACAACGTGTACGATTTCAGATTTTTGAGCTCGCGAAGAACTGTCAGGGATGACCTCATAATTCACGTCACTTAGGCGCCGTATAACATTGTAGGGACCGAAGTACTTCTTCATTAACTTTTCACAAAGGCCGCGTCGGCGAACAGGGCTCCAGACCCACACTTTCTCGCCTGGTTGATAAGTGACGTATCGGTGTCGCAGGTTATAGCGTTGTGCGTCGTAACTCTGCTGTCGGGCGATTCGCACGCGTGCTAGCTGCCGTGCCTCTTCAGCTCGTTGGGTAAAGGCTTGAACATCCGTGTCTGTATCCTCGCAGTCGTGCAGCAGCATAGCATCAAGCATTGTCGTCACTTCACGGCCATAAAGAAGACTAAATGGCGTGCTCCGTGTAGTTTCCTGCTGCGCCGTATTATAGGCAAACGTCACGTATGGTAGAACGTCGTCCCAATTTTTATGATCCACATCAATGTACATACTAAGCATATCAGCAATTGTCTTGTTGAGGCGTTCTGTTAAGCCGTTGGTTTGTGGGTGGTAGGAGGTAGTTTTTCGATGCGCTGTTCCACTCAATTCAAGCACTGACTTGAGGAGCATAGCCGTGAAAGCGGTACCTCTGTCTGTTATTATAATTCTAGGAGCGCCATGCCTCAGAACGATATATTCAATGAAAAATCGTGCCGCTTCTACTGCGGTTCCACTTGATAAAGCCTTTGTTTCTGCGTAGCGAGTAAGATAGTCCGTAGCGACAATTACCCACTTATTTCCAGTATGCGAAGTCGGGAATGGTCCAAGGAGATCCATTCCGATTTGTGCAAAAGGCATGGTGGGCACTTGAACTGGTTGCAACAATCCGGCTGGTTTTAAAGGTGGCGATTTTCGTCGTTGACAATCGAGGCACGTGCGGACGTAATGCTTTACAGTGCCTGGAAGCTTCGGCCAGTAGTACTTTTGTTGGATTCTGGCCAATGTGCGCGTGTATCCGAGGTGGCCGGAGGTTGGCTCATCGTGGCAAGCGCTCAGGATCTCATCGCGAATGGATGTCGGGACGACAAGTAAGTGGGCATTTCCGCTGGGGGCAAAGTTCTTCTTGTATAGGACACCATTGCGCAAGCAGAATGATGGCAGGCTCCTTGCAAATATCTTGGGAACGCTTGTAGACTGGCCGTTAAGAAAATTAATAAGAGGGAGCAACTCACTGTCTTCCTTCTGCTTAGAGGAAATGGTGACCGTGTCGACCACTCATAAATGCCATGTCATCATCTTCTGAGACATCATCTTGCTTTATAGGTGACCTGGATAAGCAATCAGCATCAGAGTGCTGTCGTCCCGACTTATAGACGACCGTCATATCGAATTCTTGTAGGCGTAAGCTCCAGCGCGCTAGCCGACCGGATGGGTCCTTCAAGTTGGTCAGCCAGCAAAGAGAGTGGTGGTCGCTGACTACGTGGAAGGGACGGCCGTAGAGGTATGGGCGAAACTTCAGAACTGCCCATACTACAGCAAGACATTCCTTTTCCGTTGTGGAATAATGGGACTCGGCACGGGAAAGCGTCCTACTTGCATATGCAATCACTCTCTCGGCTGAGTCTTGCCACTGGACGAGTACAGCGCCTAAACCTACGTTGCTGGCATCAGTGTGGATCATGGTTGGAGCGTCCTCGTCAAAGTGAGCAAGCACAGGGGGTGTCTGCAGGCGCTGTCGTAGACCGTCAAATGCTGCTTGTTCCGCTTCGCCCCATAAAAATGGAACATCGTCTCTCGTTATGCGTGTTAAGGGCGACGCTATGTGCGAGAAATTGGCGATAAATCTGCGGTAGTAGGCGCAAAGGCCAAGAAAACATCTTACGGCCTTCTGTTCTGTTGGCACCGGAAATTTTCGGACGGCGTCGATCTTGTCGGGGTCCGGACGAACACCTTCATGGCTCACCACATGTCCTAAGAATCGGAGTTCCTTGAAACCGAAATGACATTTCTCAGGTTTCAGCGATAAGCCAGCGGACCGTATTGCTCGAAATACTAATTGCAGCCGTCTTAGATGTTCCTCGAATGTTGGTGAGAAAACAATGACGTCGTCGAGGTATACCAGACACGTCTGCCACTTAAGGCCTGATAGGACGGTATCCATCAGTCTCTGAAATGTTGCTGGGGCTGAGCACAATCCGAAGGGCAAGACTTTAAACTCGTAAAGCCCGTCAGGCGTAACAAAAGCAGTCTTTTCTCTGTCCCGCTCATCGACCTCGATTTGCCAATAACCGCTTTTCAGGTCCATCGACGAGAAGAAGCGTGCATGCCTCAGCCTGTCAAGTGAATCGTCAATACGCGGTAGTGGATATACGTAAAGCTTTGTCACGCGGTTCAGCTTGCGGTAGTCCACACAGAAGCGTAAGCTGCCGTCTTTCTTCTTAACTAGCACTACCGGTGATGTCCAAGGGCTTTTTGACGGCTGAATGATGTCATCATTGAGCATTTTCTGGACTTGTTCTTGGATTGCTTCGCGTTCTTTCGGTGCCACGCGGTATGGGTTTTGTCGAATTGGTCTTGCCGTCTCTTCCGTTATAATTCGGTGCTTTGTCAGTGGCGTTTGATTTACCCTCGAGGTCGACGAAAAACAATCTTCAAACTGGCCGAGAATATCTAGAAGACTCTGCCTCTGCGCTGGCGATAAATCTGTGCTCACGTCGACAGGCAGTGGTGTTGAAGCGGCCGGTGTCTCTGCCTGTTGTACTGCGAAGCTCTCGCGGAATTCTACAATTTCTTCGAAGTATGCAACTGTGGTACCCTGTGCAATGTGTCGGCGCTCGTTGCTGAAGTTTGTCAACAGGACCTCTGCTTGCCCAGACACTACACTGACGAGACTTCTGGCAATAGCGATTCCTCGAGAGAGTAAAAGCGTCGATATTTGTTCCGCGACACCTTCTCCACTATGCTGCGTGTTACACGTGACAGAGACGAGGCGACATGACAACGGTGGCATGGTCACGTCGTCAATCACGCGCATGGGCTTTGCGCTGCAGCACTGCGCTATGGTCCGCTGAGAAGGTCAGTACACCGTCCGGTATATTTATAATGGCACCGTACTCCCGCAGGAAATCCATACCCAAGATGGCCTGTTTACAACACTCAGCAAGAATAACGAAGGTTGCCACGAATGATGAATCCCCAATCTTGATTCGTGCGGTGCACTTTCCGGTAGGTGTCAGCAGCTGGCCTCCGGCTCCTCTAATTTGCGGCCCCGTCCATTCCATTTTTTACCTTCTTGAGTTGGTCGGCCAGATTCGCACTCATTATTGAAAAGTCCGCACCAGTGTCGACCAGTGCGGTCACGTCGTGACCGTCAATTGAAAGTGTAATGTCGGCGGTGACAATCTCGTCTTTCGTCGGTTCATTCGAAATGTGCGGCACTTCATGCGGCGGTAATGGGGGGGTTTCAAATCTTCGGCAATTCGCAACCTTCCCCCCTAAGGTCGCTGCTTTTAGTTTCCCCGACGTGGACTGGGAGACCTTCCTCTCGCCATGTCCGTGGTGCTACCCCTATTAGATCGGGGAAAATGACCTGGGGAGGGTGAGCGTGACCGGAACCCAGGAGAAACGTCTCGCGGGATCGTCGCGCTCGTTTCAACGTTGCGTCTTCCGTCGAAATAGCGCCGAGGGGTAGTGGACGGAAATCCTTGATACCCGGCAACGCGATGAGGACAATACCGCACGATGTGGCCTGCTTCCCCACAATGGAAGCACAGGGGCCTGTAGTCAGGGGTACGCCATATGTCGGTTTTGCGGAGTGGGCTTCGCATCGGCGTCGACGTTTCCCTATAATACCAAGGCACTGTCGGCGGCTGTTGCTGGTGGTACTGCTGAGGTGGCGGCACGTTAGATCTAGGCTGTCGACGGAGAATATCTGCATATGTTGGCCTAACAATGTCAGTGTTCGGCTCGGGAAGTGAAAGCGCTTGCCTTATTTCTTGACGAACAACTTCTGTGACCGACGCAATCGCGCAGTCATTTGGTGTGGCAGCGAGCTTCTTCACCTCTTCTTGTACAATTTCGCGTATCAGGTCACGCAAAGAACGCTCGTCATGTGTCACGGTGGTCAAGGGGTTGCGCTGATTTGTCCGCTGTTGTTTGGACGGTCGTACTGGCGGTACCGTAGCTGTAGTGCGCGTTCTATGGCGGTCGCCTCCTTCGAAAATTCGTCGACGCTTGAAGGTGGGTTCCGTACGAGACCAGCAAACAGCTGCTCTTTAACACCACGCATGAGGTGGCTGATCTTTCTGTTCTCGGACATATCGGGATCGGCTCGATCAAAGAGACGAGCCATGTCCTCAACAAACATTGCAACAGACTCGTTGGGCTTTTGTATCCGTGATTCAAGGAGTCGTTGTGCCTGCTCCCGCCTTTCGGTGTTTGCGAAGGTGTCCAGGAACTTCCGCCGGAACTCGTCCCACGTTGACCACACGCGATTCGTGAACCACGTGCGAGCCCCGTCTTGAAGAGGGAAATACACGTACCCCAACTTCTGTGTGGCGTTCCACCCGTTAACGTTGGCTGTGCGCTCGAACTCCTCAAGCCAGTCATCTGCGTCCTCATATGTGTTGCCATGAAAGTCCACAGGAGTTTTAGGGGTGAAAACAGTCACCTGTGTCGTGCTTGGGCTCGTCATGGTGGGGCAACTGCTTCCCGGCGCGGTCATGTTTTCCGTCCAAGGACCGAACTCTGGGCTCAGGCCTAACAGGCGGCGGCTGGCGCGGTGAACGGGTGTTTCGACGAGCGGAAGTCTTTGTGGACTAGATCCCGGGCTGTTGGAAGGTGTCCTGGACATGTACCCAGCACCTCCACCAGTGTCACGACGCAGACACAGCAGGAGTTCGATATAGAAGAGCTCACTTTAATTAAAAAATGAAAGGCGCTCGGAAAGAGGACCGGGCAAGAGCTTCGTCTTCTTCTCTGGCTGTGCGAGCTCTCCACTGCAGGTTGAATGCGGCAATATTAAAAAAGGAAACTGCAGAGAACGTATGATTTCAGTATGGCACAAAAATTGCGCTGAGAAATATGGTTATGAGAAAAGAACAGATGAAAAAATAGCCCGGGAAATGAAGGAGGAACAATTGACTGCTGTATGACTTCTTGCAGGGGGTATTCTACAGTATGTTTTAGATGTGACTATATTAATAAAGTTGGTTTTGAATTGAATTTATTCCGTGCCTGTAATGCAGATCGTTTGCCCTGAAAAAATCAGTGATTGGCAATTGTATGGAGAATCACTCCGATGAAGTGACAGCATGACGTTCGCAAATTATGCCTATGCTTTTTGTACTTACACCTGAAACGCTAGAGAGTGCAATAGTTTCCTAAAAGTAGTAGTGCTTGAAAAAGCAGCTGCGTCGTTGGACGATGCTTGCAAGTGAAATGCCTTTTACTGTTTCAAAACATTGGAAAGTAAAATTTACAACAGTTCAATACGCCTCTAATGTAGTCACATGAAAAGTGAATCTCAATATTGTCAACCAATTATACACTCTCAGTCAAATCCTGGCTTGAATACATGGCCGTTGGCAGAAAATCAAGTCGAAATTTGGCCGCTTACAGTCAGTTAGTAACGCGGCTCCGTAGCCCTGTCCCAGAGTAACCGGCCCGATTTAAAGTGGCCTTCAGAGTTCACAGGATAAGGATTATCTGCGATCTTAGGTCAAATTTTATCTGGCTAGGCACGGCCTCCGGTTACGCGGGACATGTCCGTAAGCAGCCTGGGACTGACGTGGTTGCGTAAAAAGCATCACATTAGGCATTCGAGAGTAGTTTTTGCCGATAATGCGGCTAATATTATTACTACAGGCCATTAGAAAACCATTAGTACCTCAAACATCCATATCTGCGAGGTTAACATGCAAAAAACCCTCAACACTAGAATCGAACTTGGGACCGCATGCACATGAAGCAGATGTCTTAACCATTGCTTCACAACGCCAGCGCACGAAGGCGAGTTGTTTTACGGGTATACATCTACCAAGTTGGTTTTTTTTTAAATGCGAAGCATTTCTCAGCAACTTCGGCGAGTTTGAACGCATCCATCCATCCATCCATCCACCCATCCGTCCATCCGTCCATCCGTCCGTCCGTCCGTCCGTCCGTCCGTCCATCCATCCATCCATCCATCCATCCATCCATCCATCCATCCATCCATCCATCCATCCATCCATCCATCCATCCATCCATCCATCCATCCATCCATCCATCCATCCATCCATCCATCCATTCATCTATCCATTCATCCATCCATCCATCCATCCATCCATCCATCCATCCATCCATCCATCCATCCATCCATCCATCCATCCATCCGTCCATCTAGCCACCTACGACTTTAGCTCTCCTGGCCGTTGCGATTATGGTATCGTTACCAAAATTAGTATGGCATAACATGGCTGTAAGGACAACGTATCTGACTAGTCATAACATAAAAATTATGACATTTATGTCATTAGTATCAAGATTTACAATTTGTTGTCCTGTAGCTCTTTCTGTGGTTTCGTTCACATGACATGTTGCAAAATTTGTATGGTATGGCATGATTGCATGGCAAACACAAGCGATAGATGCTAACATGAAAATCATGACATGCCATGCTCATGATTCACTCGCGGGCATTTTGCTAGCGTCACAAATACCAAATTTGGTATTGCGGTGCGTGAATGGATGACAAAGGTATGTGGCTGGTGCAAGCAAGATAATCAGTAGATCCGTGTCATGTAACAACAAGACTACATGCCACGCTCAGGATGCCCTGGCGGGCGTTTTGCTAGCTTCACTTATACCGAATTCGGTATTACAGAACGTTTATGGATTACGAAAATATGATACTAGTGCATACATGATAAACATGAGATGCGTGTCATGTAACAACATGACTACATGCTACGCTCATGATGCGCTAACGGCCGCTTCGCTATATTCACATCTACAAACTCGGCATTACGTGACGCCAATGAACAACATACGGAAACGACACATCAAAACATGATAATCACGACATGCGTGTCATGTAACAGCATGACTACATGTCATACTCATGATGCGCTCGCGGTCCGTTTCGCTAGCTTCACATATGCAAACTTGGTATTACGTGATGTCAATGGATGACGAAGGTATGTGACTGGTGCAAAGATGATAAGCTTGAGACGCGTGTCATGTGAGGACGTGACTACATGCCGCAGCCAAGATGCCAATACATTTGGACATGAGGTGGTGCGCGTGCTCCCTGGCGTTCATTTTGTCGCGTCACGCCGGCGCTGCTACGCCAGGCGCTGGTTTTGCAATATACTCGCAGGTGTGCGCCACGTTGCGTTGCTTTGACACATGCGCGTTTCAGCGCATCCGGCATCTCTCCTTCTCGGAAAAAGGAACAGGCAGTGTTGTCGTGGTAAAACATCAGTGCGAATTTCGCACCGGTTGCCGTCGGGCCACGCCGACCGACGCTGGTCACACCGGTCGCGCTTGGCGTCAGACTATACAGTGCTCGCGTTTCGCTAACGTAGCGTCGCTGTGCCCATCGTGCGCACGCGTGTGCGGTACATTGGAGTATATTGGGCTCTTCATGACGCGCTCGCAGCCGTTTTGCTAGCTCCACGTATACAAAGTTGGTGTTACGTTACGTCAATGGATGACGCATTATATGACTGGTCAAACATTGTAATCCTGACACGCGTTTCAGGTAAAAACACGACAACATACCACGCTCATAGCGTGCTCACGGTCGTTTCGCTAGCTCCTCATATACTAAATTTAGTATCACGTGACGTGAATAGATGACGAAGGGAAACAATACATCCGAACATAATAATCATGACACGGAACTCATGCACGGCATCATTCACCTCCAACTCATAACGCTCTGCTGATTTTAAAGTGACATATCAACGTTTTTTATTCGCGCTTAGCATATCACCGATTCCCACTGTACGTGGCATCTGCCAATTTTTTTCGAACCGTCAGCGAAACCTTGAATATTTTTGTACTATTTGAATTTGTTTGCGCATACATTTGACCAGCGAATAGTTTGTAGGGCTTCGTGAACTCGAGACAACCACAGTGAGTGCTTTCGGCTCCGACTTCGGTTCATGGTGCGTCGTTTCGCAAGAACGATTAACGTGTGTTCATGTGTCATTTGAGTGCTTCCCCGTGAACAGCGGGTGTTTCGCTCATCAAAACTTGCGGATACTTGCGCGACAATGCTGTGTTCTGCTGTCGAAATCTATATATGTTTCTCGCACGTGCATATGCTGTGAGCAATTTCGCTTATATTTGTCGCAAGGTACACGCGTGTCAGTGACAGCAGCCTATTATCAGCTGTTTGAAGACAATGCGCTTTCACACGTAAACGTTATTTTAGCGTGTGTACTCTAACATTCGCATTTGGTAGGCGCGAACTGCTGCGAGCTGCACGCTGAGGCAGCAGCGCGTTTTTAGCATTTTGACGACTGCTTATTTCCACAAATATTATTTATTCGCATTATGTCATGATTTAGAGTGGTTTTTACTCATTTTCATTCTTTAACTTATCCTATTTATGGGGAGAGCCTACTCTTACATTTATTTAGCCTCACACCGATGTTTAAGTGAATGCCGTAACCCACGTTAAGGTCAAGATGACGTACACAAATTAGCGATGGACCGGTAGGCCTCCCTCCTATTAAATAACGCTTCTACACATCTCTTCCTCGAACATCCTTGTGGAATCGGGGTCGATTAATGGTGCAGAACTAAACTCCAAGTCTTTATTCTTACTGCATGCAGTTGGTCTTTAGAAACTGGGTATTTTTATAAAGGGTACATTATCTCCACAGCAGTACACTGGTTGCCTTTGTCAAGGCTCACTGTTACAGATCTATGCTGGGATATGAGAACTGTACCTTATATTTAAAGCAATGAGCAAATGTCGGTGGCATACGCTCTCTTGTTGACTTCTGCACCTGACTTCTGACTTCTGTACTTGATGTTCAAGTTCATATTCAAACTACGCAAGCGCTAATCAAACATCAACCAACTGATTTTAATTCTGATCTTTGTGTGTCTCGCTGTCTTCCGTTTGTTTCTGTTTTGCCATGTTTTCCAAAATCAACTTGTTTTCTAGAACACGAGAATCAACATACATATATGCCAGTGTTTTAGTAAGCTGTCGCGCATGCCACACCACGAGACGGAACTTCTCAGCTACCGCTGTTATCACCTCTGTTTTCTTGTTCTTTTTTTTCCTCCTTCACGCGCGCACGCCGTGTGCGTGTGAAAAAAAATATTTGTAGAGAGTTTCCAGGCTCATAGGGTCCTTTACAAAGGGGGAGTCCTTATTCCAGGACCCCGCTGGACAAGGCCCCTACCCGCACCTGTTGACTAGAGCTCTTTGAGCCTCAAGCTCTGAGCAATCGAGTAGGGCTGCCTCGTTTGCCTCTCTAGTGGGGGAACGGTTAGGGGGAGGGAAGGACTCATCTGACATGCCCACACGATGTGAAAGTTTTCCGAAACTTCTCCGCTGTAAGAGAGAAGTCTCGGCCCATCGACTTTCGGGTGAAAATGCTTTATTATTGCAGGACACAAAAATGTGTCGGTCTGCAGGCGCCTTAGGGTTCATTCATCGGTTTTACCCAGGCCCTTAGCAGGCACCGGAAACAGCTGATGTTCGCGATAATACAACAAAATTTTTTTGAAACGCATAAGCTGTTGGTTAGGCTCTTTGCCGGAAAAGCCTGGGTGAGGTGCCCAGTAGTTAAGCGTGTGGGCGGGCGCATTAGCAGCCTCGTTACTTCTTAGGCCCTAGTGGCTCAGAGTCCAAACAATGCGTTTGAGTGGGGAGTCTGTGTGCCTAACGGCTAGCTTTAAAATATCATAGGATACATGTGATATCTACGCCGCCAGATAATGTTTACAGGCTCTGCGTGCATCCGTGCATCCGTAAATACATTTCTAGAATTGGTGTGCGAGGCGGCAAGCTCTAGTGCTACCTCCTCAGCGCGCACACAGTTGGAAGCCCCATAGAAGAGCCCGTTAACGCATTGGCCATGGTGAACTACGGCGGCCATGTAGAATCCAGTTAACGACAGCCGTGCCACATCCACGTAGTATACACCCGGCTTAGATCCATATTGGTGTTCGAGGGCCAGAGTGCGCGCCTTCGTCTGCCTTCCTGTGTCTGCGCCTGCATGTTTCGAGGAAGAGGAGGAACCCAGAGCTTGTGGCCCCACAGTCCAGGAAGTTTGCATGTCTCCTCTGGATTGCAGTCGTGTTTTAAGTGCAAGCAGCCTAACAGGCGGCACCCAGTTACCGTCTGTGGAAGTCGTGTATATTGGTTGTCGAGATGCGCATTTTTCAATTCCTGATAAGAGTTTAGCATACCCAGAACCGACAACTTTGGCATTGTAGGTGGTAACCGGTAGGTCTAAAGCTCGCTTTGTAGCCTTTTTAATGATGGCGTCAATGCGTTCGTCGTGTTGCTTCGTTGTGCGAAGGTAAGGTACGGAGTAGAGAATCCGTCCGAGTAAAAAAGCATGGACGAGTCGAAGCGTATCCCTGTCCCTCAACTCTCCACGCTTGTTGGAAACGTGGTGGATCATACGTACGAGCTGTTCGCCTATGCGTTACAGTCGGGTAATGGTAGATTCCGGCTCTAAGTCTGTTATTAATGAACAAAACCATATCCGGGTATCCTCGTCTTTTCTTACAGAAGCTCCCTTTAAAAGATTTGTAAGTTGGTGTCGTCTTTAGGGTTAGCTCTGACGTGCAAAAGCTGTACTTTTGATTGATCGATTTATATGTGTGGTTTAACGTCCCAAAACTACCATATGATTATAAGAGACGCCGTAGTGGAGGGCTCCGGAAATGTTGACCTCCTAGGGTTCTTTAACGTGCACCAAAATCAGAGCACACGGGACAACAACATTTCCGCCTCTATCGGAAATGCAGCCGCCACAGCCCGATTTGATTGCGTGACCTGCGAGTCAGCAGCCAAGTACCTAAGTCACTAGACCACCGCGGCGAGGAAAACACAACTGATTAACGAAAAAGAACAGGCCCTTTAGAGAACGAGACCACGTATAGTCACCACAAGGAAAAATTGAGGCTGCAAATAATCACCTTTACGATATGGAAGCTCAATCCTCACCAACCTGTAAGCATAAAAAACGCAAATCTGCCGCCGCTTCCTCTCAGCACACGGAGCAGGCGAACAGCCCACAATCGAGACTTCCCATTCCCACAACGACCCAACATGGCAAATTCTAGTAATCGACCAAATTCCAAAAAACCAAGTTTCCTTCTCCATCTAAAATCAAACTTCATCTGATATGAACATATGGCAGTGGATTTGTACAAGCATCACAAAGAATCATTCTCCATTGGCCGCCTACATTCAACACTCCACTGAACCACCTCTTATAGTGGCTCTGCAGGAGACGGGGTCTGTGTCTTTCTCTCTGCAAGGATATCAGGGGGCATCCGTAACATAGCGCACCGCTATTTTTCTTCATATAACCCTTCTATTCATAGGTCCGACCTTTACGAGAAGCTCTTCAGATAAAGGAACCGATTACATGGCTCTTGAGGTAATCCCGGCGAATAACACATCGGGTAAAAGACTCTTGGTTATCAACATATACATCACCCCTAAAGATAAGGGCACCGGCATTCCCGAAATTCTTGTGCAAACGTGGTCCACACATCACATTACAGTAGGTGACTTTAATGCAAGCCATACCGCATGGTGTTACATAAGTAACTCACCGGAAGGTAACCTTGTACATAACGCCATGGTGCACCATGCACTTACCTAAATACTGGTCCTACTGTGCCGAAACAAGTAGGCGCTAGCACCGCCAGGGATACCACGCCTGACCTTACACTGGTGAGTGCACATGTAATAGTAAAAACGCACGAGGTTCTGCCGGATACATTAGGTAGAGACCACCATGTTATTTGAACTAACGCGAAATTCCAAAATTTTTTGACCTAAAACGCCGACCCTTGTTGCCTGGGATAAACTCCGCACATATATCGCCGCGGAGGATACCATTCCGCAATATATAGAGTCCTGGGCTTAAAGGATACAAGATGCAGTTGATAGGGCTGATAAAACTATACAGAACACGCTGATTGCGCCTCAAGTTGACCTTATTTTCTCTATCTGAGGGAGACCCAACGAAGAATTTGTAAACGATGGAAGCATCAGAGACTAATCCGCAAACTTCACCTACGTATTGCTGCAGTCACAGAGGAGGCTGCACAGTATGCCAACCAGTTAGCCAAAGAAGATTGAGAAAACCTTGTGGGGCACTGAAAAAAAAAACACTTGGCACAAAGCGTACATGGAACATCCTAAGAGTGCTTATAAATCCCGCGTCAACCAAAAACCTCATTCACACCAATACCCAATGGCTCACTTACATAGAAGAGTGAAGAGGCGCACACATTATGAGACACATAAAAACCTTTTTCTTCTTCAGCCCCTATCGGCGGATCCGAACACAATCCCTTCAACACCTCCTGATCCGGACAAAAACTTGGATGCAGCTATCACACTTGCAGATGTAAGACAGGCCCCTGCTTTTATTACCCGGGACCCTGCACCCGGGCCGGAACGTATAACATACAAGATCCTCCGAAATTTAAATGACGCGTCTCTACAGGAGCTCATGGATTTATTTAACGAACACTGGAGCAAGGGCACACTGCCCTGCGTTTGAAAACACGCACAGATGAATCTGATTCTGAAATCAGGCCAATCACTACTTCTCGAAAATTTACGACTTATCTCGCTCCGAACCGTGTAGGTAAACTTTTTCAGCATGTTGTTCTTCGTCGACTACAGCCATAATTTGAAACTAGAAATTTTTATCCAACACTCAGTTTAGCTTTCGCCCCAACCTATCGGCACAGGATGTCATCCTGCATGTTAAAGAGATTCTCATCCCAAACGGCAGATAGCCTAAACCAGAGCCATTCTCGTAGTAGACATTCAAAAAGCTTTCGACAATGTGGGTCAAGGACACATTCTCACAACATCGGCCACAACAGGCTGTGGTCGTAGGACCTGGCAATGTGTAAGCTTTTTGGAAAATCGCGCCGCCAAGGTTAAATTAGGTACAATCACATACGCCAATTTTTTCCCTCCCAAACACAGGCACACCTCAGGGAGCTGTCCTATCGCCCCTCTATTTCAATGTAGCCTTGGCCCCATTGGCCAAGGAGCTCGACGATATTCCTAAATTACAGCATGCATTTTACGCCGATGATATGACTCCGTGGCTGTGCCAAGGCTCTATTGGGGAGGCACAAGACATTTTACAAACTACCATCAACGTATTTGAGCGGCTTATCAGTAGAATGGGCCTCAACTGTTCGCCAGAAAAGTGGAAGTTATTTACAATTAAACCACGCATGCATGACTTAAGCATTGACCTGTGTGTGCGTGGTCAACCTGCGCAAGGATACATAAAATCGGTGTATTAGATCTACGCATGCAATTAAACTTAGACGCAAACTTCACCTTGAACATTCTTGATAAGCAGATAAAGCAAATTTCAGAACTGTTCCGCCAGATTGCGTTGCGCAATCATGGTCTATCTGAAAAGGACACCATGAAAATTGTTGAAGGTTTGGTGGTAAGTCACCTCGCTTACCATCTTCCGTATCACTACTTCACTCAAATACAATGAAACAGGCTAACACTCTAATCAGGCGGGCTGTTAAGACCGCATTGAAGTTGCCGATGCGCACCAAAACTACTCTCTCCTAGAGACCGGTCTGTATAATACACTGCAAGAAATAATAGAGGCACAGAGAAGCAATCAACTCCTGCGCCTTTCTCAGACACCTACAAGTGGAACCTGCTGCGAACCCTGAGGCTCGAATCAAGCGACACTGAGCGTAACTAAGAAGCATGGTCACCTATTTCAATAAGGGTCGCTTCGCACATGCATCTCGAACCATTGCCGCGCAACGTTTATCTGGCACACCTATTTTATCCCACTTCTCAACAACCACATTGCACCCCCTGCGGGGCAATGCGGGCTGATCTTTTCCACTGCTTGTGGAGCTGCCCAAAGCCCTTGACGGTAGACTCTATACCTAACCCTTCCCTTTCCTTGTGGGAGGCCGCTCTTCGGGTCATTGGCTCGGACGATCTGTTGTGGCTAGTGCACCGGGCCTTCCTAGAGACGTCGGCCTGGGCGCTCCCGGATGTCTAGGGGCCCAACCGCATTTACTTTGATTTTTTAAAATAAAGTTCTATCCTCCTCCTCCCCCTTACGTAGGGCAAATGCCTTATCATCGCAATCTAAAGAGCTAAGGTTTGCCAGAGTGCTGCTATTACGAAAGTTACCATAGGCGCCTTTAAGATCGAGAACAAGGATGACCTTGTCATAGTGGTGCAGGAAAATGGGTTGTATTGTGTGACGGTGCAACTGAAGAAGGACATGCTGAGCAGACATATGCTTGCGAAACCCAAACATAATGTCTGCAAAGAGGCCCTCAGCCTATTGTGTGGAGAGAGGTTTACTAACACATTAACTTACTAACACAATGAGTTTACTAACACAATAAGTTAGTGAGATAGGCCTCAGGTTGTCGGTATTCACCATCTTGCTTGGTTTAGGAATGAAGGTGACCAAAGAAATGTTCCAGTTGAGAGGAAGTGGATGTCCATACCAAGTCTGATTTATGTATTCTGGCAATTCAAGGCAGGCTGTTCGAAAAATTCGCCAACAGGTTGACTGTTGTGCGATCTTTACCTGTAACTGTACCTCTGCTTATCTTATCTGAAGCTGCCCTTAGGTCATGTACCGAAAAAGAGGCATGCATGCCTGGGTTAGGCATGCCTGTGTACTCGTACTCAGGCTTAAAGGGATCCTCTATGCGACAGAGATATCGGTCACTCTGTGTCCGCGAGCTGAGCCGTCGTGCCTTGATACCCGTGCAAATCCCACTGGAGTTGTCGCTGCGTCTATCCTCTCATCTGGGTAGGGTCAATGAGGCTGCAAAAGAGGCGCCACGTCCAATTAGAGCTAATATGACGTGCTGCATTATGACATTTCTCGGTCCAAGTTGAGTCTAAGCTGGGTGGAATACAGTGCACTTGCTCAGTGAGGCGAGGGATGAGAGCCCTAAGCTTTAGATTAAGGTTTTGTTTTTTCCACCACTCGGTAAGACTCTTGCGGGCGTCCCACAGGTGGAGGAGTTGGTTGTCTACTGCTGGGATCCCTTCGGTGGTCTGAAGTGTTTCAACATGTTGTTGCAGAATTACATGCAAATGCTTTGCCCACTCCGCATAGCCCCCAGAAAAGAGCACGGGAGAAAAGCCTTGCGTTCTGAAGTTGTTCCAATCAGTCCATTCGGCTTGGCCCCACTTTTTGCAAGTCGCCTTCACTGGAAGAGTGATCTGGAGAAGGCAGCGATCGCTACTAAGTGTTTCCCCTAGGTTTTCCTAGACGGGATCTTTCGCGTTCATTACGAGAGACAGGTCAGGACACGTGTCACGGCTTACCGAATCACCCACGAGTTTGGGACATGCTGAATCCGTAAGGAGCATGAGACGAAGTGTGGAGATTAGATCTGCCAACTTGCGTCTTCTCGCCGTTTCAAAGTGGCAACCCCAATGAAGCTAGGAGCGTCGAAGTCCCCAAGAATTACCACAGGTTCTTTCGCAGCCGACTTGGGCGCGTAGTAGAAATTTTCATTAAAAGTCCCATGTGCCTTATGCGGATGGCAGTAAATGTTCAATAGGTGTATTGAGGGATCTCGGTGGTTAAATGGCAGAACCTTAAGCATGCTGTAGTCTTGAGCGTTATGCAATTCGAGGTCTATAGCGACTGCGTTGTAGGCCCTGTTCACCAAAATACACGTTGTAGGACTGCGATTTATACCCAGTGAAGCAGGCTTCCGATATATATATAGATATATATATATATATATATATATATATATAGTCAGGTAGATCCTCCGTGAGTTGTCAAAACGTGGTTTATTTCGACGTTTCGGCCTAGAGTCTGACCTTCATCAGGAATAAAGGTACAGTTAATTGGTGCTCAGCTTTATACAATCTCAAATCAGAGGGAAAGAGAAAAAAAAAAAGACAAAAAAAGAAAAAAAAAGAAAAAAAGATGTAAAGAAAAAAGAAGAGAAAAAGCTAAAAAAGCAAACAAAAAAGAAAAAGAATATAAGGTGGACTCCCTCCGCACGCCCCACTCTTCCTTCCACTTCCCCCTTTATCTCACTCCCCTTTCTCCCCTTCACTTTTCTGAAGTCAGCAGTCTGTGTATGCTTCCTTTCACTAACGCATTCTTCCCGACCAGACGGCGCCTCCTGGCTCTGGTGGTTCGGTGTGGGGCAAAAAAGAGCCTTTTTAGGAAGCTTTAAGCCTTCAACTACTCGGCACTCCATCAATATTTTGTCGTAGAAAAGAGGTCGTCGCGTATTGCGGCAGAGGCTGGTAAGCGGGCTTTTTAGGAAGTTTTAAGCCTCTAACTACTCGGCGCCCCGTCAACATTTCGTCGTCGAAAGAAGGGTGCCGCGTATTGCGGCAGAGGCTGGTAAGCAGGCGCAATGCGAATTTCTTGCCCGCTTCTGGATAACGCGTGCAGTAGGGGCCTCCCGGCTGTGCACAGGGTTGCTGTTGGGTATGTCATGCATGGCACAATTCATTGGGTAGTAAAATAAAACAGAAAACAAACTACAGCTGTACTTAGGGGCAGTAGGTACACTTGGAATTGTTTTGAGTTGTCCAGTGACCTTCGCAGCTGCAGTGCCGTGAACTCAGTTACTATTTTCATTATTGCCGTTATTGTTTTCTAATGCTTTAATAGCTGCAAGTGTACCAGGATTCTCATTTATTCCTCTATTGAGGATGTTAAATCGCCGGATAAGGTATGACTCTCGTTGTTCACGTTTTCGGTTTGATTTAAATCCCGTCTCTAAGAGCGTTACTGATAGTTTGTCGAATACATGGTCGGGAAGATTAACATGTTTTGATAGGGGTACATTTTGGGCTGATTTCGCATAGGCTCGGTGAATATTGAAGCGAATCCTAAATGGTGTTTATGTTTGTCCGATGTACTGCATAATACACACGTTGCATTCGACTAGGTATACCACAATAGAGAAATCGCATGTAATTTTTCCCCGTATGTTAATTATAAACTTGCATTGTGTGCTCGTTGCTTTGTGTGTTTCTTGCATCGCCTTACGTACAAGACATCGTGACTTTAAACAAGGTCGGCTTGAATTATTGGGGGGTAAGGTATTGATTTGACAGTGGACAAGTGGGTCTTTGAGGTTGCGTGGTCGTCGGTAAACGACGCCTGGAGCGAATGGGAAAGCGTGTTTCGGACGTTCACTTTGTTCCAGAATGTTGTAATGTCATTTAAGGATTTTGTTTACATTGGGGAAGTTTGTGCTGTAACTAAAGCAGAGGTTTGTTCGTTGTCGGTCTTCTTGCGGTGGTCGCTTCAAAAGTATTTCATCACGCTTCAGTTTTCTCGCTTTTTGAACAGCGTCATCAATTACATGTGGAGGGTATTTTTGTTTCTCGAGCATAAGTTTTAGCTTCTGGAGCTCGTGTCAAAATCAGCGTCTCTTGAGCAGATTCGCTTAAACCGGTGAGCCTGGCTGTATGGAATACTGTTTTTACAGTGACGCGGGTGATCCCTTTCGTAATGGAGGTATTGTTGTCGATCCGTTGCTTTGCGATATAGAGTTGTAGAGAGCTTGTCCTCTTCTATCGTTATGGTGACATCAAAAAAATTTTCGGTTACTTGCGAGTATGTGTGTGTGAAGTGTATGTTCGGAAGTAAAGCATTGTAAGTGTCGATAAAGCTGAGAAGTTCGTCTTCGCTGTGGGTCCAAATAAGAAAGATGTCCTCTATATGTCTTCTGTATAACAGTGGTTTTAAGGAACTTCGTGCAAGAAATTCCGATTCTAGCTTTCCCACAAATATGTTGGCATAATTGGCTGCCATTTTGGTGCCCATAGCGGTTCCCGCTGATTTTTCGAAAATATTCTTGGTTAAACTTGAATGAATTTGTTTCAAGGACCGTCCTCGTCAATGTTGCGATGGCAGAGAAATGTGGGGTGTTAGATTGTCTATGGTTTGTGTACATTGTAATGCAGCTATGCCGTCATCGTGAGGAATATTTGCATAGAATGAAGAGACATCAAGAGTAACCAAGTACAAGTTTTTGGCACACACAGACCTACAATGTCTCGAAGAAAATGTGTGGTGTCTTTTATGTACGACGCGAGGATAGATGGAATATGGCTTATTAGTTTGTCCACGTACCCTGATATGGGTTCTGTTTTTGAACCGATGCCTGATATGACTGGTCGACCTGGGTTACCAGGTTTATGAATTTTTCAGAGGATGTAGAAGCGATCTGGACGAGGGTATGGTGCTCGCATCGATTTGTGGCCAGTGTTGCTTATCTTTTCTGCATCCAACAGCATCTTTAGTTCTGTTAATACGATACGTTTGTATTCGTCTGTCGGATCACCTGGGAGGCGTTCGTAAAATTGTGAGTCGTCTAGCTGGCGGTATGCTTCTTGTAAGTAGTTGGTTGTATTAAGGACTTCAGTTGCTCCTCCTTTGTCAGCGGTTTTTATTGTTACGTCTGTCCTAGATGCCAGATTTTTCATACTCCTTTTTTCAAATTTGTCAAGTTTTCTTGGTTTCCTTTCTGTCTGTGGTATTCGAGTACTTTATCTTTCTGTACTGCGGTGATACAAAGGTCTAGGCACTTGTCTTGATTACTGTTCGGCGTCCAATCATTTGTGTTACGACGGTGAATTGTTTCGTGGTTAGCAGGCCTGTCTAAGAAATTTTCGCGCAACCTTAAGCTTCTAGCGAATCCGTCGAGGTCTCGGAGGAAGTGCAATTCATCGAAAAATTTTGTGGTCGGGCGGAAGCTTATTCCTTTAGATAGCAGTTTTTCTTCGTCAGGTAACAAGCTCGTGTCCGATAGGTTTACAACCACAGTGTCACAGGGTGTGTTCCTAGATGGGTGCTCGTTTGTACCGTTAGTGGATTCGTGGGTGGTGGTGGTGTTGTAGTGATAAGGAAATATATCAGGGAACGCGGATTTGGGTACATCGCCTCTATTGAGTTTCTTTACCTGCTTATGACTGTGATTAGGAGCGATTTATATTAATTTAGTAGATGCCTCAAGTAGGACACTTTCCCATGTTATATGGTAGTGTTCGTCTAGGTTTGTAGGGGCTGGTGTGAGGGAGAGTGTCATACCAATGGGGGTTATTCTAGCACGATGGTACACTTGCAATGTTGATTTATGCATTTCATGTCTAATTCGTTTATCAGCAAGTTTCCGTCCTTTAAGGAAGGTGGCACTGCAACTCGGAAGCGATGAGCTGGACACATTTCCGAAGTCAATCTTCTTTTAGGCGCGGGAACGGCACTCATGAAGTGCGCCGATGGTAATGTCCGGCAGGCCTTCGTCGTTGTAGGGAGGATTTCGGCGTTGGGCTCCCAGCGAACGTGTTCGTAGGCAGTTCCGGGGTCCGCAATAGAGGGATGTGGTTTCTTAGATCGGCAGGCTTCCCTTTGAGGAGTGTTGTAGTGGTGCTGTCGTGTAGTGCTTCTGGTCTCGACGTCCGCAATGGAGGGACGTTTGTTGGCTGTTCAGCAGACTTCACCCTTAGTAGTGTTGCGCTGTTGATGATGGTGAGGGGGTGCTTGTGGCTCGCGGGAGTCACAGTTTCGTCGATCGTCGGGAACTCGTCTGTGATGTTCGGTGGGTGTGCGGCTTCTGAGCATGTTGATAGGCCGAGTTCTTGTCGCGGGTGTCTTGTATTGAACGGATATTGACGGGAGCTACTCGTTGAGTCGACCACCCTGTGGTAGCTTCGAAGTGTCCGCGACCGAGAGCACTCTTGAGGCTTTTGGCAATCAACGCGACACCCATAAAACTTGGATGAAGCCCATCCGCAGCAGGAAAGCGTCTTGGTGGCAACTGCTCGAATTGGTAGCCGATGTACGACACCTTGCTGGGTCTTCGGCAGTAGGCCTTGACTGTCTCGTTGAATTGACGAGCGTCCTGGTTGAAGCGGTGTACGAATTGTTCGTTCGATTGTTCCAGGTGTAGGTTGAGATAACGGGGCAGCACGCACGAAACAACGAGCCTTTCGAGTTCTTGGCGAGTCCGAAGCGTGTTGTTCCCTAGGCGACGAAGGCAGCGTAGCTATTCCTCTAGTCCATGCGACGCCAGCTCGCTCATACCGACTTGAAAAACGAGCGTGGTCACAGATCGTGGTATGCCAGCCAGCTCTTTCTCGATGTCGAATGTGGAGGCTCCGCGGATGAAAATGATCGCAGGTGTCACCCTCTCATGTGGGTTGAAATGCCGGTGCAAATACCTTGTTTGCGAGTTTACGATGATGGCTGATGTTGGTGCATGTTTAGGGAATTTTCGTGAGACCTGCTTGACGGGAGGTGCACCTGAGGCCGGTCTTGTGTAGGCACGCATGGTGGTTGAGTGGCCGTAGCGTTGAATATAGTCAAGTAGATTATCCGTGAGCGGTCACAACGTGGTTTATTTCGACGGTTCGGCCTAGAGTCTGGCCTTCATCAAGATTAAAGGTACAGTTTGTTGGTGCTGAGCTTTATACAATCTCAAATCAGAGGAAAAAAGGAAACAAGACAGAAAAAAACAGAAAGAAGGAAAGGAAAACAAAAAACAAAAATTGAGAAAAATAATAGAAGGTTGACTCCCCCCTGGGCGCCCCCCTTCAATTCTTCATTCCACTTCTCCCTTCAACTCTCTCCCCTTCCTCCCCTTCACCTTTCTGATGTCAGCGGTCTGTGTATGCTTTCTTCACTAACGCATTCTTCCCGAAAAGACGGCGCCTCCTGGCTCTGGCGGTTTGGTGTGGGGTAAAAAAGAGCTTTTTTAGGAAGTTTTAGGCCTTCAACTATTCGGCGGCCCGTCAACAGTTCGTCGTAGAATCAGGGGTGCCTCGTGTTGCGGGAGAAGCGGGTAAGCGAGCTTTTTGGGAAGTGTCAAGCTTTTAACTACTCGGCGCCCCGTCAACATTTCGTCGTAGAAAGAGAGGTACCGCGTATTGCGGCAGAGACTGATAAGCGGGTGCAATGCGAATTCCTTGCCCGCTACTGGATTACGCGTGCAGTAGGGGCCTCCCGGCTGTGCACAGAGTTCCTGTAGGGCATGTCATGCATGACACAATTGATTGAATAGTAAAATAAAACAGAAAACATACGACAGCTGTACTTAGCAAGTGTAGGTACACTTCGAATTGTTTTGAGTTGTCCAGTGATCTTCGCAGCTGCAGTGCCGTGAACTCAGTTACTATTTTCATTATTGCCGTTATTACTTTCTAATGCTTTAGTTGCTGCAAGTGTACCAAGATTCTCATTTATTCCTCTATCGAGGGTGTTAAATCGCTGAATAAAGTATGACTCGTTGTTCACATTCTCGGTTTGGTTTAAATACCGTCTCTAAGAGTGTTACTGATAGTTTGTCGAATGCACGGTCGGGAAGATTAACATGTTTTGATAGGGGTAGATTTTGGGCTGATTTCCCATGGGCTCTGTGATTATTGAAGTAAATACTAAATGATGTTTCTGTTTGTCTGATGTACTGCATACTACACACGTTGCATTCGAGTAGGTATACCACATTACAGGAATCGCATGTTAGGTTTCCTCGTATGTTAATCGAAAACTTTGATTGTGTGCTGGTTGCTTTGTGTGTTTCTCGCATCGCCTTACATACAAGACATTGATTGATATGTGGGGTTTAACGTCCCAAAACCACTATATGATTATGAGAGACGCCGTAGTAGAGGGCTCCGGAAATTTAGACCACCTGGGGTTCTTTAACGTGCACCCAAATCTGAGCACACGGGCCTACATTTCCGACTCCATCGGAAATGCAGCCGCCGCAGCCGGGATTCGAACCCGCGCCCTGCGGGTCAGCAGCCGAGTACCTTAGCCACTAGACCACCGCGGCGGGGCCATACAAGACATCGCGACTTTAAACAAGGTCAGCATGAATAATTGCGGGGTGAGGTATTGATTTAGAGTGGACAAGTGTGTTTTTGAGGTTGCGTGGTCGTCGGTAAACGACGCTTGGAGCGGATTGGAATGCGCGTTTCAAACGTTTGTTCCAGAATGTTGTAATGTCGTTTAAGGATTTTGTTTACATTGGGGAAGTTTGTGCTGTAAGTCAAGCAGAGGTTTGTTCGTTGTGGGTCTTCTTGTGGTGGTCGCTTTAAAAGTAAGTCATCACGCTTAAGTTTTCTCGCTTTTTGAACAGCGTCATCAATTACATGTGGAAGGTATTTTTGTTTCTCGAGCATAAGTTTTAGCGTCTGTGAGCTCGTGTCAAAACCAGTGTCTCTTGAGCAGATTTGCTTAAACCGGTGAGCCTGGCTGTATGAAATACTGTTTTTACAGCGGCGCGGGTGATCACTTTGGTAATGGAGGTATTGTTATCGATTCGTTGCTTTGCGATATAGAGTTGTAGAGAGTTTGTCCTCTTCTGTCGTTATGGTGAGATCAAGAAAATTTAAGGTTACTTGCGAGTATGTGTATGTGAAGTGTATGCTCGGATGTACAGCATTGTAAGTGTCGATAAAGCTGAGAAGTTCGTCTTCGCTGTGGGTCCAAATAAGAAAAATATCGTCTATATATCTTCTATATAACAGTGGTTTTAAGGAACTTTGTGCGAGAAATACCGATTCTAGCTTTCCCACAAATATGTTGGCATAATTGGCTGCCATTTCGGTGCCCATAGTAGTCCCGCTGATTTGTCGAAAATACTCTTGGTTAAACTCGAATGAATTTGTTTCAAGGACCATCCTCGTCAAAGTTGCGATGGCAGAAAAATCTGGGGTCTTAGATTGTCTATGGTTTGTGTACATGTTTCGTAAGGCAGCTATGCCGTCATCGTGAGGAATATTTGTATAGAATGAAGAGACATCAAGAGTAACCAAGTACGAGTTGTAGAGAGCTTGTCCTCTTCTATCGTTATGCTGACATCAAAAAAAATTACGGTTACTTGCGAGTATGTGTGTGTGAAGTGTATGTTCGGATGTACAGCAATGTAAGTGTCGATAAAGCTGAGAAGTTCATCCTCGCTGTGGGTCCAAATAAAGAAGATGTCGTGTAGTATCTTCTGTATAACAGTGGTGTTAAGGAACTTTGTGCAAGATATTCGGATTCTAGCTTTCTCATAAATACGTTGGTATAATTGGGTGCCATTTTGGTGCCCATAGCGGTCCCGCTGATTTGTCGAAAATACATTTGGTTAAACTCGAATAAAATTGATTCAAGAACCATCCCCGTCAAAGTTGCGATGGCAGAGAAATATGGGCTGTTAGATTGTCTATGGTTTGTGTACATGTTTTGTAAAGCAGCTATGTCGTCATTGTGAGGAGTATTTGTATACAATGAAGAGACATCAAGAGTATCCAAGTACGAGTTTTCGGCACACACAGACCTGCAATGTCTCGAAGAAAATGTGTGGTGTCTTTGTGTACGACGCGAGGGTGCTTGCAATGTGGCTTATTAGTTTGTCCACGTAGCCTGATATAGGTTCAGTTAGTGTACCGATGCTTGATATGATTGGTCGACCTGGGTTACCGGGTTTATGACTCTTTTGGGAGGATGTAGAAGCGACCTGTACATGGGTATGCTGCTCGCATATATATATATATATATATATATATATATATATATATATATATATATATATATATATATATATATAACGGAAATAAGTGTGTACCTAAGGGCTCATTTTTCCGTGTTTTGACGCAGTAATTATGAGACCTAACAAACAATAATGCCAAGCAATGTATAGGGAAAGTTATTGGAGCCAATGTAATGTAAATAAAAAGAAAGAAAAGTGGGTGAAAAAATAACTTGCCGTCAGCAGCAATCAAACCTACAACCTTTAAATAACGCGTATCAAACGCGTTATTCGAACACAGCAGCACCAATGAACCGGGTAAGAAATGTTCGTCGTGGTGCTGCTGATCGTACAAGCGACGCTGGTTCTCTTGAGAGGACAGAAAGCGAGTGCGGGTAATTTGGCGTGCGTGGGCAGCTCGAGTGATAGCGTCAAGGGCATATTTGCTGGTCGGTGTCGCGGTAGACGGAATGACTGTATCTAGGGGTAATGCTGGTTCTCGGCCAAATAGCCGAAAAAACGGGGAGTAAGCGGCAGTGTCATGGCGAAAAGAGTTGTAGGCAAATGTGACGTACGGCAACATGAGATCCCAGTCGGTATGGTTGGTAGAAACACACTTAGCGAGCATGTCTGTAAGAGTTCGATTTAGACGTTCCGTGAGTCTATTGGTTTGCGGGTGGTATGATGTAGTCAGCTTGTGTCTTGTTTGACAGGACTGCAAGATGTCGGGTTTTACCTTCGACAAAAAGCTGTGGCCAAAGTCTGTAAGCAGCTGCCGTGGGGCTCCGTGTTGCAAAATCACGTGCTTCAGGAGAAGTCGGTGATATTTGTGGCGCAGCATGTTGGAGGAGATCGTGTGATGGCGTAATGCGTGGCGTAGTCCGTGGTCAAGGCTATCCCCTTCTTACCCGAGGAAGACAAGGAGAAAGGGCCAAGTAGGTCCAAGCGAACGCGGAAGAACGGTTCTTACGGAATGCCAAGTGGTTAAAGGCATCCGGCGCGAAGTGTCGATGGTGTTTTGCGGCACTGGTATTTCTCACAAGCCGCAACGTATCTTCTGACTGAGCGCACAAGCCCTGGCTAAAAGAAGCGCAGGCGTATTTGTTCGTAAGTGCGTGACACACAGAGGTGACCAGCAGTCGGAAGGTCATGCAATTCTTGTAAAACTTCCGAGCGAAGGTATTTCGGAATGACAAGCAGCAGGGCCGGTTCATCTGGCTCACAACTTTGGCGGTACAATATACCATCGTGGAGCACAAACGAGCGATGGGACTGATTGGAAGATGATGATTCGAGGCGCTCAATGGTAGCACACAAGGACGCATCATGGCGCTGCTCGTCACCGATGCGTGTCATTTGCGAAAGGGAAAAGACGCAACGCTCGGTGTTGGTGTCAGGCATAGAGCTCGACTCAGCAACCGGGTAGCGGGACAGGCAGTCTGCGTCCTGATGTAAACGTCCGTACTTGTACGTCACGTGTAGGTATACTCTTGAAGTCGCAGAGCCTAGCGCTCGGGCCAGCCGGTAAGATCCTTCAGTGACAAAAGCCAACATAGCGTATGGTGGTCCGTTATTACAGAGAAACTCGTGTCACAAAAATATGGGCGAACTTCGTGACTGCCCAAAGAAGAGCAAGACATCCACGCTCTCTTATTGAATAGATGCGCTCGGCAGCTGTGAGAAGGCGGCTAGCGTAGGCGATGACTCGGTCGTGTTCCCGCTGGCGTTGGGCTAGGATGGCTCCAATCCCATGATGACTCGCATACGTTCTGACCTCTGTTGGAGCGGACGAGTCAAAGTGGCCTATATAGGTGGAGTCGTGACGAAGGTGATGAGTTGAGAAAAAGCGGCAGCTTGAGCGGAACACCACGTAAAAGTAGCGTCGTTCATCAGAAGGTCGGTGAGTGGTTGAGCGATCGTTTCGAAAGCTTTCACGAACCTTCTGAAATAGAAACAAAGTCCCACAAAACTCCGGACGTCCTTGACAGACTGGGGTACAGGAAAGCTCGTGATGGTCCGAATTTTTTTTTGGGTCAGGCTACACACCTGATGCGTCGACAAGTAGCCCAACACCGTAATCTGCTGGCAGCCGAAGTGACATTTCGACGAGTTTAGTTGAATGCCAGCAGTGCGGAAGATGTCGAGAACCGCTGACAAACGCTCAAAGTGTGCCTCAGATGTAGACAAATATACAAGGACATCATCCAGGTAGCACAGGCATGTTGACCACTCGACCGTGGCGCTGCACAAACGCCTCCAGTGTTCTCTGTTACTCAAGCGGTCGTAAGGCAAGAACTTGCAAAGCTCGGTTTTCCTGTGGCCTGCTATGTCTCCCAACCTGCCTCAAAGCCAATGACAATATATGCACTGCGCCATGACTCTTACTTTCTTCCGCAATCCCGAAATACGAGGGCAAGGAGAACAGCCAACGACAAGCCAATCTGCTTCCGCTGTCAACGAGTTGGCCATGTCTCCCGCTACTGTCGAAGCACTTGGACGCCCCACCGTTGGAGCCAATTTTCGTGTTCTCCTCGGCCATACGCGTACCTCAGTCCGTATTCGCTTAGCCATGAGTATCCTGCTTCCGACGTACCTAACAGCCGCTCTACAGCTTGTTTACCGTCACACCGCAACATCGACGTTCTCCGTCGCCCCAACCCCACCGCTATCCATGTGTGTGTGTGTGTGAGTGTGTTATGCTAATATTGATTTCGGGAACGATTTTCTCCCTGTATTCTCTTTATAGTACGCTCTTGTTACCTCATATTAATAAAGAACACGATGCCGTGGTCTGTATCTTTCTGCGTTGTAACAAATTAAAATTTGCATTGCAGCATGCTCCGCAATTTATTGACACATAACACTTGCGTGTACTGCCGAAAAAGCATGTTTAATTGTGACGGGTACAGCTGTGCAAAAAACAATTTGGGCTAGCACTGTTTGTGAACTCATGCGTTTGTTGCTTCCAAAATAAAAAATGATATTTTTTATGCATAATTGAATATTTGATATTTGTATTGTCATACTGTAAGAATTCAATGTGCCCTTCCTGTAAAGATCCCTGATGGGATCGCCAGTATGAATAAATTAATAAAAATAAATAAATAAATATGTTCACCGTTGGTGAAGAGTGGCATTGTATGCACCACGATGCGCAGATCTAGTCCATACGAGCGAAAAAAAAAGGTGAAAGAGCCATAGCTATTTTCAAACAACTTTCTATTTGTATGGCTGTTTGTTATTGAAAGAAGCGGGTATAAACTAAAGGGATTAAACAAAAAAGCATACGTGTCTTGCAATACTACTCAGCCCGAGTACAGTATACATACTAGCAGAGTCCTTCATTGATACTGGGCATCACTTTGCACTATGCAGGTAATGTATCATCGAAGTTTTGTGCATATTTGGCAGTTTATTTGTCTAATGTGCCCATTGTTTGTACGGTATAACTGCTTCATATCTTTAAATGCTCCAGCTCAAGAAATTTAGGTGCCTTTCACTTTGTATTAGTGCACAAATGAAGATTGTGGCAATAAGAGTCAGCTACAAGCAAAACCTGTGCACTGCCAGCGCTGGCTACATTAGCATGGTAATACAGTAGCATGAAGGTCAGACAGTCCAGTTACCGCGTACTCTAGCATTATTTTTTGGTAGGCTACATGCTGGTTAGCGTGTCGCCCTTTTTCTCAAGCCCTGGTTTTCTGCTGATTTTTTTTTTCATCTTAAAATTGGGGTCACTTCTGAAATTGAGTTGGTTTCCGCTTTATTGCCGACACAACTTTTATTGTTGCTGTGGAGGTGATAGGGCTGCAGTGTATTACCTGTACTCTGTTAAAAAAGTGCCCCACATACACATGCATTGCACTTGTTTTTATATTTGTTGCATGCACATCACCACGAAAAATTGTGCTAGTTGACTGAGATTAAGCACAAAATAAGATGAGACATGCATGTACAGACAGCATGAAAGCGCAAGACAGAGAAAAGGCGGCTGTCAACTGGAAAGGCACACTGTGCCCTTCTAGTGAGCAACCATTTCAAAAAATAGAGGGTTAACTGTTTCTTAAGAAAGGCCTCATAGTTGTGGAAAACATTTTCCAGGCATTGCCCCTGCACTGCAGTGATCTGAGACTGCTGCTAAACCCAAGATCAAATCATTTTAATTTTATAGAGTGTAGCATTGCCAAGTCGCACGTTAGGTCCTCAGTCATCAAATAATGTATACATAAAGTTAACGCCAGCCTCAATTGCCAGATTAGGCTTCTGTGCATTTATTCGGAATATATTATTCTGTCAAGCGAGGTGGGCGTTTCAAGGCAATCTTTAAAATTCATGTGCAAACAATCAGTGCATCTCACAAGCATATAATTTAGCATAAATGATTGAAATGTGCAAAGACTCCTACCCAAAGAATTTTATTGAGATCCATTTACCTCGAAAAATTCCCGGAGTTGGTCTTTAAGAGCACAGCAATAAATAATACTGTTTATTGCTCAGTTAGGTGTTCAGTCACAAACTGCACGTTCATACTGTTAAGCCGCGCAAGGAGATGGCAATTATGCTGAAGAATTTTACCTGTGTTAACGCAGAAGTGGGCTCCTCACAGGAAGGACCTAAGTTCCTAAATTACTCAACTACCTGTTGCCACCAATAAAAGAGTTAATTTGATCTTAAGGAGTCATAAATATTGTCTTTTGTATTCAGCAATGTTTCTACTACAGAAAGAGTAATCAGTAAAGCACCAAGTAAGTAATGAATTTCTCCAACTTTGAGGCGTTTTCAGAAACGTTTCTTGTAGCACATTGAACACCATGTTGATTAAGTGGTGGCACCGAATTTGGAGGCCCTAAAAGCCTTTTGTAGGCTTCCTCTGTACGCAAGCACACTCAGCACAAAGTGTTGAACTTTGCAAATGTTTAGAATATGTCTTAATTCACCTCCCAACTGTATCTAAATGTTCATTCTCACAGTTGAAAACCCTCGCTAGTGCTGCTGTCCCTGACATCACGGTGTAGGAAGTGCAACAAAAATTTTAGTGACGCGACACCAGACTACAGCGACATGAAATAACAGTGACTGACAACCAGCTCCGTTGCACCAGGCCACCAATAGGCTAACATACTAATTTTTGTCAGCGTGTTGGCGAGATAGTCAAACTTGCTAGCATTTCGAAAAGTGTTTCGCATCGTCATCCGAACCTTGAAGGCAACTTTAGTAAATTTAACTATGTTTACACATCTTGGCTTAAACATACTGGTTTACTGTGGCTGTAAATGTGAAGCCAGATAGGTGGGACCACTTTGCATCACTATGATATATCAGGCAGCACACAACTGTTGTTGCAGATATCTGGTACATTCTAATTCTCTGCTGGAATCATTCTTATCAGTGATATAGTTCCGAATACAAAGCTCCCCTAAACATTTTTTCACCCTGTTCACTCAGGAAAAACAAAAAAAACAATCCTCTAATTGTAGTTGGATGAAGTGTCAAAAGATGGCAATATCATTGTCTCGTAACCCGGTACTCTTCAAAGATATCTGCACATACTGTATAATACACGTGCGATATCGTTCTATTAAAAACTTTTCGTGCGTTTTAACGGTAGCCAGACAGTTGCTTGTGTGTGTGTGTGTGTGTGTGTATGTATGTGTGTGTGTGGTGCGCGTGTGTGTGTGTGTGTGTGGTACGTGTGTGTGTGTGTGTGCGTGTGTGTTTGTGAACAGCGCAAAAAAAACGAAGCATGTAGGGAAGAAGACGCACACAGCGCCGGTGCTTTTCCAATTCTTCAAACGAAACCATACTAATAGGTAAACTGCGAAAAATTTGTCCTTTGTGAAGGTTCGTCGCATTTAATTTTGTGTAATTTTATTTAACCTTGATCGCAAGCATCTTACTGGAGATCCCTGAACCATTCCGAAAACTTTTGCCGTTCGGGAATCTGAAATCAAATATACGTTTTCTACCGATAAATTATACTTTGTGACTTCGTTTCCTTCTTCGAGCTAGAGCGCTACTGATTCGCTTTGTCAAGCGGCCTTAACAAAATCTCTGAAAGGCTGATGTGATTTAACAGCGATGCAATAACTGGTATAATGATGAACTGCGTCATTTACAAAAGATACACACATATATGAACTGTTTACGTACCACATGCTGTCAACGTTGACACCGCGCAGGATCGCATAAGGCACGCATAGTGTATTTGAAAGCATTTGCAATTGCAATTCATAGTCCTGAACAACAAACCGGGCAGAAATGAATAAAGACAAGCACGCGGTTTATGTAAATGCGATCGTAATGGCCGCTTGGTCCAAAACCACATGTATACAGAAGAAGGGCGTGAAACAATTAGACGTCAACATAGCGCGGGCTAATGCGGCGACAACTGTGACTAGTAGCCAGACTTGCAAACGTAGTCGGCAAAACTGTCGAATGCTACGTGTACCAATATTTTGTGAATTTGCCTTAACTTTAGAGCCTATATTGGCTTTATATGGTCTTTATTAAAACATTTAAAGCTCGCTTGCCTGTTTTTGGTTCATTCAATGCGTGGGAGTGTAAAAATCACGTTAGTACACTCTTGCTACCTTGGTTGTTTCTGATCTCAGAGGTCATGCATTCGTAAAAAATATAAATGAAAATTCACCTGAATAAATTTCGAGATCGTAACGTAGCACATATATACTATTATTTCTATGATGGTCGAGCGAGAATACTTGACGGGTTAGCTTCGCCCATTTCCTTTTAGGGATGAAGGAGAGAAGAAAGTGCTTGTTCTTTTTATTTGTTCTTTCTCCGTGTGTTATGTGGTGCTGCCCATGTGACTTGTGCGTTGCTTCTTTATTTTGAACTCTAAACGTGAGAAATTCAGATGAAAACAACTGACGTCATGCAGGCATACACATGTTAATTCTGCTGTTTAGCTCAATTTCATCATCTATATCACTGATATTAGTGATTTCATCATCAATATCTTTTTTGAATGAATTTTCTGTCATGGAATCGCTTCTTGTGCTCTCGATGATGTTTGAAGCTGTTAATGCAAAGCAAGTGATTACTACAATCATGATGTAAGTAATGCTGGTCTTGATCACTGTGGGCCAACGTGTACAAGTATGTACCATTGTAAATAGAGCTTATTCCAAGAGAAAACATCTGTATTTGAAGTGTTTAAATGATGACACCTAGTTGCCCTGCACAAAAACTATAGCCTTCTCAGCCCCTAAAACAAAATTGCTGGTAAGTTTATTTGAAACTTCTGTATTTCGGTCTGGAGCATACAGCAAAAAAAATTAGTTTAGATCAAAAACAACAACAAAAAAGAACTAACCAAACATGGCTGTCTTCAAACGAGCCTTGCCCCACTGCGGTGGTCAAGTGGCTAAGGTACACGGCTGCTGACCCGCAGGTCGCGGGATCAAATCCCGGCGGCGGCGGCTGCATTTTCGATGAAGGCGGAAATGTTGTAGGCCGGTGTGCTCAGATTTGGGCGCACGATAAAGAACCCCAGGTGGTCGAAATTTCCGGAGCCCTCCACTACGGCGTCTCTCATAATCATATGATGGTTTTGGGACGCTAAACTCCACACATCAATCAATCAATTCAAACGAGGCATCTGGGTCCTAACAGGCGTGTAAGTCCTCACACTAGTTTCTGTTCTGGAGGCTACAGAAAACTCGCTTTTAAGAATTGGCTCTAGATATATCTTCATACTCAAGTTTTCTGCTTTTCCTGCAAACGCTACGCTTGGATGAAGGAGGCTTCATCCAAGCTTAGGGTTTGCAGGAAAGTTTTCTCAAATGTTATTTCTCACGTCGGCTGGTGGTGACAGAGTGATCTTGCGCCTCTGTCGGCCGGCAAACATTTTGTTGCTTTAGTTTTCTTTTTCGTTTTCTCCTCCTTTAAATTGTCCATCAGACACAGCTCCTGATGCTTCTGTTACACACGTTGCCGTGTTCGTTTTTCGGTCAAATGGAGTTTGGAGACCATTGCTTGCTGTTACATTTCATTCACTCATTAGAGCATGAATGTTATATAAAAAACTGAGCGAACAGTCAGAGTATGTTCTTCCTTCTGTTCAATAAATGTGATAGTAAGATACAAAGCAGCTGACGGAATCAACCTCGGTCATAATCCTGTTACACTTAGCAACCATTCACCCTCTTGCTTCCGTCATTGAATCATACTGTTCTTCCACTTCGCAACGGTTGTTATTTTGGTGTTCTCCTCCTCCACTTTACTTGACTCCTTGTTTCAGGCATCGTGCCGATTCAGGCGTCTTGTTGGCCATTGCTGACCTCACTAACACACTCAACATGGCTGCCATTGTAACAATTTGTTCCAACAAATTCAGAATCATCGGAATCTGAAAGATGAGCAGCGTTTTCTTGTAGGAAGAACTTGCATTTCTTCTTCAGTCAGGTGCCTTTAAGTGATTAAAATTGATTAAAAATTGAGTGATTAAAGTGATTAAAAATGGAGTGGGCTTGGCAGCACCTTCTTTGGACGGACGCTCATGCATTTCTGCTTTTTCGTCCAGATTGCCCTGCTGCGGGCGGATGCCGCCGTGGGATTTGCAGATATTGCCTCACCGCAAGACAGTACCATCGCGCATGCGCAGGGACAAGGCCTCGATGGAACACCATCATGGGAAGCTACGCCCCAGGTGTTGTGTCGACGCCATGACGTTCGCAGTGTGACGTCAGCGGACACTGACCAGCTAGGCTATAAAACCAAGGTTCATCTTCAGCGGCCTTTCAGTGGGCTTGGCAGCACCTTCTTCGGACGGACGCTCATGCATTTCTGCTTTTTCGTCCAGATTGCCCTGCTGCGGGCGGATGCCGCCGTGGGATTTGCAGATATTGCCTCACCGCAAGACAGTACCATCGCGCATGCGCAGAGACAAGGCCTCGATGGAACATCATCATGGGAAGCTACGCCCCAGGTGTTGTGTCGACGCCATGACGTTCGCAGTGTGACGTCAGCGGACACTGACCAGCTAGGCTATAAAACCAAGGTTCATCTTCAGCGGCCTTTCAGTGGGCTTGGCAGCACCTTCTTCGGACGGACGCTCATGCATTTCTGCTTTTTCGTCCAGGTTGGTGACAAATATCCTGTCTATCAGTCTATTCGTGACGATTCTCTTACTTTGATAGTGCTGCCAAGTCCACAATGTTTGTTTGTTTCGCTGTGTGACTGTTTGATTGTCATTAGATTGCTCTTGTTAGCATCGGGAGACGTGGAGCTGAACCCAGGTCCGTCTTCGGAATCAGAATCCGAGGCTACTGTAAACAGTCAGCTTCTTAGAAAAATCTTAAAAGAGCAAACAAAAACCAATAAGATGCTCACCATGCTTTCTGCCAACCTGAAACAAGTGGAAAAAACTATAGGTGGTGTTCAAGAAAGGATAGCGTCGATTGAAAAAGAGCTCGGACGGCTACAAAAATGCGAGGAAAAGCTAGTTGAGCACGAAGCAGCGTGCAAGGGGACGAGGGAACTAGTGAACGCGCTTACGATTAAAGTTGATGACCTTGAAAACCGAAGTCGAAGAAACAACTTGATGATTTATGGTTTAAGTGAAGAATCAAAAGAAGATAACAAATCTCTGCAAGACAGGGTTCAGCAACAAGTATTTAAGGACTTACTTGGCGTCGAAGTGAATTTGATAGAGCGCATCCACAGAGTAGGTTTTAAACGTGCTGGGAAACACCGACCAATTATGTTAAGGCTATTTGATTACTCTGAGAAAACTACAATTATGTCGGCTTGTTTCAAGCTAAAAGGAACACAGATTTCCATATCTGAAGATTTTTCCAAGAGAGTTCGCGACTTACGCCGCAGGTTGTGGCATTCGGCAGCAGTGGAAAAAACCAATGGAGCAAAGGTTTCACTCTTGTTTGATAAACTGAAAGTAGACGATAAAGTTTATATCTGGGACGAGCTTTCAAACCAACGGCTGGAAGTTACACGACGTGATGCGCAGGCCCGGCGGAATTCTGGTCATTCTGCAACAACCCGAGTGAACACGAGAAGCAGCAGTAAAAAATTACAGCCTGTGAGCAAAGTTCTCAGAGTTGTTTCACTGAATGCGCGTAGTGTTGTTAACAAAGCCAGTTCCCTTGAAGACGTTATCTCCTGTTACCAGCCACACGTCTTAGTAATAACTGAGACATGACTACATGCAGATGTTCAAGATTCGGAAGTCATACCGTCTTCTTACAAGCTTATTCGTAAGATAGGGAGTCACGCGGAGGAGGAGTAGCAATCGCCATTAAAAATAACGTCGCATTTACTGTTTTGGATGGCATCAACAACCACGAAAGCGTGTGGTGCAGAATTAAATTTCTTGGTAAAAGAATACTTTTAGGGGGCGTGTATCGACCACCGAGTTCTTCGCCCGAATACTTGGAGGCCATTCAGGACTACCTTGCAGATAATACAAATTCTCGATCCCGGACTATAATAACAGGAGATTTCAACCTACCGGGTATAAACTGGGATGATTTTTCTTATGATGGCAAAGAATCTCGAAGTGCAGATATACTGATTACGACCGCATTCAACTTCTGCTTACAACTAGTTTCTGAGGCTACTAGGGTTGACAGTTCATCATCATCCCTCCTTGATTTGGCATTGGTTAGCAGCTCGTTCCAAGGTTGTTCAGCCAATGTAGAAGAAGGAATATCTGATCACAAGTTGCTTGCTGTGTCATGTCCTGTTTCGGGAACACGTTCATTTACTAGAGCGTCGGATACTTTCGTGAGAGATTACACTCATGCGGATGATAACGCTATCTTAGAATACTTGGAATCGCGCTTTGATCGTTTTAGCCAAGTTAATGATGTCAATAAAATGTGGTCAAATTTTAGAGAAATTGTTCTCGTTTGCGAGCAAAGATATGTGCCGTTAAAAAAGAAACGAGTTAATAGGGAATATCCGTGGTTCACGAGAGAAATGATTCATTTGAAACGCAAAATTAAGCGTCAGCGCAAGCGTCAGAACACGAGTGATTTTTCAAGCCTTACTTCTAAGTTGCGAGAACTAACGCGATCGGCAAAGGAAAGATTTTTTCAGATACTCTACCGTCATTCATGAAGAATGAACCCCAAAAATTCTGGCGCTATCTGTCAAAAGATAAACGAGGCATTTCAGAGATCAGGGTCGAGGGAGAAAGTATTGTTGACGCGACTACCATTGCCAACAAATTTAATGTCTTTTTCCAGTCCGTTTTTACACGGACAGCCACGCATGCTCAGTTGCAGTCATATGACTCTGATAGCCTCATGCCAGAAGTGGAAATCACTGAGGATGGAGTCCTTTGCCTTTTACACAAACTAGATGTAAAAAAATCACCTGGTCCGGACGGACTATCTAATACTTTTTTGAGTAGATATGCTGTTTGGGTGGCAAGATATTTACATCGCATTTACACTGCATCGTTAGACGCTGCAGTTATTCCTGATGACTGGCGCTCGGCAAAAATAATTCCGGTACATAAATCGGGCTCCACTTTGAAGTTAACAATTGCAGGCCTGTTTCCTTAACTAGTACTTGCTGTAAATTATTTGAGCACATTATATTTAAGGCCATGATCACTTACTTAGAAAATAACAAACTACTGTATGCCCAGCAGCATGGATTTAGGTCTGGTTTGTCGACCGTCACCCAACTGGCTGAAATAACTGATGATTTAATTAGAACGCTTAATTTGAAAGGTCAAACAGATGCCATCTTTTTGGATTTTTCTAAGGCCTTTGACGTCGTACCACATCAGAATTTAATAACAAAATTATTAGCTATAGGCATTGAGCAGAAGGTTGTAGCATGGATCGCGAGCTACTTGAGTAACAGGAGACAGTGTGTTACCATAAATGGCTGTCTCTCGAAAGAGTTGGCAGTGCATTCGGGAGTTCCGCAGGGCTCAGTCCTCGGACCTCTTCTTTTTTTGGTTTATATTAATGATATTTATTTCTGTGTCGAGCCACCGATCCAGATTAAACTATTTGCGGACGACTGCGTAGTGTACACATCCATAAATAACGAAGAAGACCAAATTAAACTTAATGATGCCTTGCGCTCAATTAACGAATGGTGTATAAGGTGGGGACTAAAAATAAATCGTTCAAAAACAAATTTCGTTACGTTTACCAACAAAACGTTACCCCTTCATTTCACATATTTCATAGGAAATGCTGCAATCACGAGAGCTGATCGGGTTAAATATCTGGGAGTTACACTTACCAGCAACCTCAGTTGGGAAACGCACGTTGAAAATGTGTGTTCGGGTGCACTGAAGAAATTATCCTTTTTGAAAAGAAAACTGCGTAACACTCCTCCCACGTTAAAACTAAAAGCGTATAAAGCCCTCGTGCGACCAAAATTGGAGTATGCCGACATTATTTGGAGCCCTTGGCAACAATATTTGATTAAGAAAATAGAAAGGGTCCAAAATTTAGCTCTGCGCTTTATATATTCCGCTTACTCCCGACAACATAGTGTAACTAATCTACGTAATAGGGCAAGCCTACAAATACTAGAACAGCGCAGGATAATATACAGATTAAAATTCGTCTACCAACTTGATCACGGGGACTTTAAATTATCACGGGAACGATACCTTCAGCAGCCTTCTAAACTTTCAGCTAGGACAAATCACAACAAAACGTTTAGGCAGCCACCTAGCCACATTAATGCCCACAAGTTCGCTCTCTTTCCTCGCGCAATTTTTCATTGGAACGCATTACCTGCGGAAGTAGTGAATGCTGCCTCGACGGCTTCATTCACTCAACAGATAGAAAAGATTAATTTCACCATATAAGTGATCTATGCTGAAAATAGTGTCATTTGAGTGCAAATCATCCGGCTACAAATGTTGAAAATATTCTTAGTTGAGCGCAGTTCTGTTGAACAGCGAGAAAATATATTTGACTTTTCTGTACTTGATAGTTATGTATTCTTTCATTTATGCCATGTACTCAAGTGTATTACTAGTTATTGCTTGAATGTATTGTCTCCCACTCCTGCATGGGCCCGGGTAGGGCCTGCAGTATCTGTAAATAAATAAATAAAAAAAATTGTGGTTGTAGGACCGATAGACACCAATTAGAGACAGGAAATTAGAACGCCTGTTTACTGAAATATACAACATAGATTATGCCTAAAAATTGATTACAACTTCACTGGACATCCTGTAGTAGGCCTGTTCAACAAACTAGCTGAACATAAACCATGAATACCTCAAGAAACTATAATTGCTCTCCACAAGGACAAAGAAGTTGATGTTCGGTGATAAATTCCATTTTCATACCCACTAGGCATCACAGATGCGAGACATTGAGGGCCTTCTTATTGAGCTTAAGTAAGGTGATGTTCTGCTCTCCACGGGAGAAATTCAAGAAAAAAGTACAAAATCTTTGGTTCACAATTACCTCCACTTAGCTTGAACAAATTGCCCTAAATAGGGCCACAGGTAAGGAACAGAATAACGCATATCATTAGGCAAATCAAATTAAAAGGCACTACCTCAACCAGAAATCTCTTACTACTCCGGCAAATGAACCATCAAATTGGCTGGCCCTCTAGCAAGCTGCTGGACTAGATGATGCCATTTTTCTTTTCCGATGCAGCTACGGACGGTGCACAAGTTCTTGTATGACTTTCATATTTTTATAATAAATCAAAAGAAAATGAATGTATGAAAACAACACAAATTTAAAAATGGGGGAGAAGCAACGTTGGCATGCAAGCTACTGATATGGCTGCTCTACTGTTCAACTGGTTGTGTCCAGTTGATTTTGTATTCATAACTCATAAAAATGCTTAGATGTTCTTAAATTGGACTTTATTGTGCAGAATTGGCAGGTATTCCCGAAGTGCTGCCTGATACCTTGCACATGTGCATATATGCAAACGACATATATACATTAGGACGTCCCACAAATCACTGGAAGTGATCAAACATCGGTTCAACAAGGAATAAACGCAATTATTGACAACCGCAAGGAGCGAGGCATGCAGATTTCTCACGTCAAAAGGGTAGTTCTGCCATTCGTGAGAAAGACAGTGAAAAAATTTACCTTTTTGTGTACGGCCAGAGAATTGAAATAGCACGAAGGCATCGCTTCCTTGGTGTTGCATTTTACAGCCAACTCAGATGGAGTCAGCATACTACAGATCTGAAAAATCAAGTGAACTGCACCCTAAATGTTATACGTCGCATGGCGAGAACATAATGAGGTAGTACATCAGTGGCTCTACTCCACGTTCATTGTGTACTAATCCTACAGAAAACTACCAACTTCACAACAGTTCTCCAAAACATCTCCCAGACACCTCAACACCGACTTCAGCTGTTACAAGCACGAAGCTTACGCATGTGTCTAGGGGTTCCACAGGGAACATCAAGTTCTCTGACACCGGCAGAGGCAAGAGAACCAAACTTTATGGTGATTAGAAATGTTGAGACCTGTCGGCACCTATTTCATCGAGTCACGCAACATCCTTCACATTCGCTCATATTACACATCGTGAAAAGTGCCGGAGCGAAAATACACCTTGCGTATCAACAGTACAATTCCCGGCTTTCTGTGTCGACACATTGGCCAATGGACCAAAGCTACTCGCCATGGCTGCTTGAGCTACCAACTATTGAAACGTCAATAGGACTTCGCCGTAAACGTAAAGTGCCAATCGTTGCCGCCCAGCAGTAGGCAACACACCATCTTTCGGACAGGTAACAAAGCTACACTCACGTATACACTGACGGCTCCGTCGCCAAAGAGACAGCGACATCAGCAATTAAAAATCCAGAATTGCGCGAAGATTATGTATGTCGGTTCGGCCATCTCTTCTTTTCAACAACATCAGAGCTTGTGGCAATTTCGCTAAGCTTTATCAAGCTGTTAACGATAGAGAGAAAATGGGTGGTAATTACAGACTCTGAGCAAAAAATGCCACTTCAAGACACTATGATGTGCGTGTAGTATACGCTATACTAAAAAAACTTTCATAAGCTATGAAGTCGAATCATCAAGTGGCGTTTCAGTAGGATCCCAGTCACCGCGGAATCAAGCGAAATGAAATAGGAGGTGAGGTGACGAAAAACGCTCATTATTAAACGCAAACGTGCCCCATTCCTGTATGTCAATATGATATCAATATGTTATAAGAACAATGAAACGCGAACTATGTTTGTCTATCTGCTTCACACACAAAAAAAAGGAATTGATTTTATGTGCTGTTGATAATTAACTTGAATGTCAATTAGACCGTGACCTTCCAAGGGGTATCGACACACTCTTACATCGCCTAAGACTTGGAACTGCTTACACAAAGCACTTCATACTTCATACTCAACGTTCGATATCGTCAGCATGCTCCTGCGGTCATGACGTCGAGGACATCTATCACCTCTTGCTCGACTGTCCGAAACACGACACACACCAAAGGCGACTCGAACAAAAACTCCATAAGTTAGATCCAGAGCGGCCATTTGCGTTCAATAAAATACTAAGCCCATGTTGTTCTAAAACAAATGGCAAAGCAATGAAGGCGCTCCAACACTTCTTCCAAGAAACGAAGATTTGTGACCACTACTGAGCTGACTATAGTTAAAAGTGAGCGTGGTGACTATGTGTTGGTTCTGATCATAGAGGAATGTTTGCTGTCACCTATGTAGGACTGTTGATATGTATATGCTATTTTGTTTTTTTTTTCTTTGTAACCACCAAGTGGAAAGAGGTAGCCATCGCCAAGTGACAGTGACAAAAACTCCTAAGTTTATTTTCTGTTTCAATAAAAAATAAAAGGCATTACTATGCAGGTGGTGTCCTGTGAATCCCCATTATTACAAGGTGCCCAAGTTTCCACACCTGTTCCACAGTGGTGGAAGGGGAATACTAGAAAACAACAGGAAAATATATCTCCTGTGGACAACTAAATTAGTGTGATAAAAATAAGGCATAGAATTATTGGCTGCTGATGGAGCCAGTGGGCACATTCGCTCTACCAGTTTCTTCAGAATCAATAGAGACCTACTTCCAGTGCATTTCAGTGACTGGCAACTAGGGCCATTATGCTTTCAAAGGACAAATAGCTTCTAAAAAGATTACTCAAATTTTTGTGTCATAACAACTGTAAGAGTCTGACAATCTTGTACCATTTCATATATTGTCACAATACAAATGATATTGTATGTATATTTTTATGCCACTCTAGTTCTTTTGAATAGGCATAAGCTAACAATGGGCGAGGTCTTTGCCTTGCAGTGGGCAGAGTTACACTAATGATGATAATAAAAACAATCCTATATTCAAGTACCCTTCGGAAGTTATGGTGCTCTTGGCAATCCTGGCCCATTAGGATGGCCATTTAAGATTATTTTATATTTGCAGGAGTACACAAAAGTAGGCTCAAAATATATGTGCCACACTCAATGACAGCAGTATTGATGCTATGTACAAGCAGGCCCGACAGATTGCACTCGACCAACCACGTTTAAAGGTGTGCTGGCACATAGATGGCATAGAACATCCTTCAAACTCATGTAAAATACTTCTCGTGGTGGTCCCCACATAGCCAGCTATATGCACCCTATTTCCAGAGAAGGCAGCCATATCTCTGGGATCTCACTACCCCCTTGATCACCACTACCATCAATGCCATGTGGTTGAGCTGTTGATGGCAGTTACGTGATGGCACCCGTTCTCCCAGCAACGCTACCAGGTGAGGCACCCAAACTGCGAGGGATCATATCTGTGCAGTATATGGGAGTACAATACTACGGAGCCATATTCAACGGCAGACAGAAAGGATTAATCGTACAATCCATTGTTCCACTTATGCGGGCTCACACGCAAGTGGTCCATTGCAGTAAGGGTACATGTCGTGCGCCCACCAGAATCGCTGCACGTGAAATGTGGGAGGAAGCTTGTCGGAGAGTATAACCTTCATATCAATCTTTCAGGCTGTAGTTGTCCTTGCAGCCTATACTATCATCAGCCAAAATAAAAGCATTACCTATTAATAGAAGAAAATTTGCATTTGTTGTAGAGCCAACACATCGGAAACCTATGCTCTACTTTGATCCAAACTGTGTAAAATGTGCTATATAAATTTGATATGCTTGAGGAAACAAGAGCCAGTGCCCCTTTACCTTGGTGGCCACTAAAAAAGAAGATGGAAAAACCAGGTGTGATACAGCTGGAATATGGTTTGCAGCAACAAAGTGTTGCTATTAGAGCACAAAAATGTATATCTGGAGCAGGTTGAAGCACCCCTGACACCAAACTGGGAAGCTCAAGATGCTTGTTTTGTTCATTAGTCCTCCATGCTTGGCCACATCTGACCGAGTATTATTGACGAGCGTTGAGTGTATGAGATTTTTATTTGCTTTTAAAGTTATTATTTGTTTAACTGTTTTGTTACTATGTGAAAATGGTTATTTTTATATGTCTTGGGAAGATTTCTTTTGCCAGTTTGAAAAATACTCCAACACGCACTGCAGCATTTCTGATTTGCACAGTGAAATGGTCTTTCCGAAAATATGGGTTGTGTAGCAACACACATATTGGGAATGAATAAAAACGTGAAAAGTACATAATTGTTGGTTGCCAGCTGGCAACCAGAGCAATAAACAACACTATATATGCAAAAATATTGAAGACAAACAAAACTCAGAATATACATTTTAAATACAAATAACTCAGGAGCAATGTAAAAATATGAATGTTGTACAAAACGTTTCCATTCACATAGACAAAGAAAATCGATACGGAGTGATGCTTCGTTGCTCGTGCCATGCGGTGAAGCATTGCTTTGTATTTCGATAGATACCAGACTACTTGGTGGATTTTCTCACTAATTTTTTTGCAATATGAGCTTCCAGGTGTGCTAATATAGTGTGATGCTCTTGATGTGAATAATCCTTTTATAAATCAGATGTCTAATAAACTTCGATATTTCGTTTAGCATCAACTACTTTCATGAGCCACCTCACTCCGCATAGGTTGCCGTTTCTATATATGCATCGAAGCACATTTCTTAGCATTTTGCACTTCGTGTTAAAAAATCAATATTGCAAGCCTATATAGCCAGCCTGCTTTAACTATCAGTTTTTTAAACGATACAACACTCGCTCACTCACCTGGGTAAGTTTTGCAATGCTTTCAGTAAGTGCATCCCAATTTGCACTGTCTCCGCACTCAATGCGAAGCCCTTGAAGAATATTTAAAGCTATGTATATTGTCAGCTTGGGAATACCGTGTACATTCGAAGGATGGCTTACTGATCACTGAGCTTGAGGGGAATCTTGCACAGACATACCAATCAGGAGACACTATCTTTCCGAGAAACGGGGCATTACCCCCTCCAAAAAAATTCCGCAGAGATGCGTTCGTGCGGGCTGTGTCTTTAAATTTTACTAATGATTTAAACCCTCTGCATGCTTTCAAACAGTCAATCCTAATCGTGTTTTATATTTCTGTGTGTGTAGCTTGGAAAGTTATGATGAATCGTTAAATATTTCAGTGACTATTTCCCGTGCCTCACAGCCCTCATTGGGCGATAGAGTTCTACCTTTGCTGCGCTCCCATCACCTTTTTCAGTGTAGTATAGGTTGAAATAGGGAACAAGTAAATGCTGCTTGGTGCAATCTCCTTTGATGGGCCAATATGCAAAGTGTGGGAAAGCTACTGCAAAAAGATGGTTTTGAAATTCAGCAGCACCGGTAGCTACCTACTGACATGCCCAACATTAAGTTGTTACTGGTCTCAAGAACCCGCAATATCAGTTATGCACCGCCACTACAATCGAATTTCTATACCCAAAGCTCGAACCGACTCACATATAATAGTTGCCACCAGGAACATTGAAAGCAAATAGAAGAGAGGAGAAGACAGGAAACAATAAAAGTGAGAAAAAAGATGAAGATATGTGTAGAGAAACGAGAAAAGGTGACTGGTAGCATTCCTTGGGTGTGTCAGCTCTGGAGTGCTCTCTACGTGAAGCCTGGGCCAAGGATGTGTTGTGTCGTCAAGGGGGCCTCAAAAAGGCCTGAGTACCCAGCGTCAGTTAAACTCCCGCCACACCTTTCCTCGATACGCAGCTAACCCACATATGACTAGGCGTGAGAAGGCGTGTCACCAGTCGCTGTGTGGTCAATTAGTAACAACATCGTTGTTTGTTGATAAAGACAGAGCACATTGTCTTCAGAGAGAGCCAAGACTTTACACACCAGGTTTCAGGAAATTTCGTCCGAATTTCATCCAGGCTGTTGGCCTGCACATATTCTTGTGACTGCTTCAATATTAATATTAACAATTATTCAATCGATCAATAAATAAATCAATCTGTTTATTATTCGTAACAAAAATGGAGTAGAGTGGAGTACACTTGGGACCCCAGAACTCAGAAAGAGTTGTGGAAGAGTCCCTGTGACAAATAATGCTATTTAAATCCATTTGGAAGTATTCTATATATAGGTGTATACTGAACAAGACAAATCATTATACATTGTGCAAAACGAAACTAGAAACTATGCCGTACGTCGAAAAAATAAGAAAAAAAAATGTTTGTAAAAATGTCCCATACGTACGTGTATGCAAAACAAAACAAATCGTTATACAATGAGTAAACGAGAACTATTAACAACGTAAAACAAAATAATAAAAACAAAAGAAAACAACAAGATGCTGAACCGTACACAAAACTGGAAAGAAAACAAAGTTGTGTTCTTTTTAGAAATTGCTGAGGAAGTACTGGCGCAGTCAGTCAGAGAAATGCTGAATAGATGATGAAGTAATTTCTGTAGGAAGGGTACTCCAAAGAGTTGCTGCAGTATTTAAAAACAGAATGCCCCATAGTTTGTGCATGCTCGTGATATTTTCAACAGCGTTAACGAAAAGAAACGAGTGGGATAATGCGTTACGTGTTGATGAAACTTAACTGGACTGTTTTTAATATTTCTTAAATATTTGATTGATTGATTGATATGTGGGGTTTAACGTCCCAAAACCACTATATGATTATGAGAGACGCCGTAGTGGAGGGCTCCGGAAATTTAGACCACCTGGGGTTCTTTAACGTGCACCAAATCTGAGCAATCGGGCCAACAACATTTCCGCCTCCATCGGAAATGCAGCCGCCGCAGCCGGGATTCGAACCCGCGCCCTGCGCGTCAGCAGCCGAGTACCTTAGCCACTAGACCACCGCGGCGGGGCTTCTTAGATATTTGCACGTAAGAACAGCAATGCGGAAAAGAATGCTATGATGCAGCGGTAAAATATTCATAAAGTGATGAGCAAGTGATATAGATTCAGTTCGCCGGCAAAAATAGATTATTCAAAGAACAGTATTTTAAGCAAACTGTATAGGCTGTAACGTTATTCGATATGTGGGACCGTAGACTGAAATGCAGTATGACGCATGATATTCAACAAAACTACGTTAATGAATCAAAATATAGCCTAGTGTAAACAGATGTCGTAGCTCATAAAATATTAGCAGATTTTCGTAAATATTCCTAGTTACATCATGCACATGACTGTGCCGCGTCAGATGTTTATATATGACTAAGCCTAAGAGTTTTCTTTCTCTAACTTTTTCTAGATAAGCATCATAAAAAGCAATTTTCTGTCGTTACTGAGTGACATATTTTAGGCAGAGAAAATTATAAAATTATTTGAGAAAGATTCAGAACTATTTCATTTATGTGTAACCAGTAAGATAGCCTGATAAGAGAACGATTAGCTTTTTGGTATAAATCTTTCTCAGTCTTAGCTGCTATGAAGGTATTTGTGTCTTCTGCGGATAGGACACATGCTTCATGTATGCACATTGGGAGATTATTTATGAACTTAATGAACAAAAAGGGACCTAATATTGACCCCTGCGGGACACCTGTGCTTGCATGTTTTTTACCACTTATACAGTTACAATAATATTAGAACATTATAACTTAATAATAACATTATAATAAAATAATAATCTGTAACAAAAATATTTTCTCATATGCCCTCCCTGCTTTATTCTGGTGAGACTGTCAGCATTGTTAAATAAATAAATTTACAAGAGTTATTGGAGTTTAACGTTGTATGATCAAGATACGATTATGAAAGATACCATAATGAAGCACTCTGGAAATTTTAACCATATGAGCTTTCTCAACACGCACATAAAGCCAAGGCCACGGGCCTCAAGCATTGTCAAGTCCATCGAAAATACGGCCTAAATTCAAACCGGCCGCGGCGGATGCCTCGTAGCCAATTGTATAATTAGTGTACAGCCCATGTACTGAACGACCCCCTCCAGCCATGAGACAAGCCCATATCACGAAGAGAACGTTGAAGCCAACCTTGATCAGCGAGGTAGCCGCAGGCAGCGAGAACTACAGCCAGAGGTCAGGGATCTATCCGATAACTTTCGCAAGTCCGAGGTCGCTATCACTACGGTGACCACTATAACCACTCCAGCGCCAACGCCCGCCATGGTCGTAATGCAGCAGCCGAGAAAGCCACCGACCTTCCACAGATCATCATGCGAAAAAGCGGAGACCTGGCTCAAGGCTTATGACCGAGTGGCCGTTTTGAACCAGTGGTACTCGGAAGAAAAGCTGCGCCGCGTCTACTTTTACATAGAAGGCGCGGCGAAGACCTGGTTCGAGAATCACGAGTCGTCGTTTCAAATCCGGAATCTGTTCCGCGGCGCATTCTTGAAAACGTTCACAAGCGTCGCCCGAAATGAAGGAGCCACTGCTGTGCTGAAAAGATGGGCACAGCTTCCGAGCGAAAGTCTCACAATCTTCGCAGAATAGGTTATTCGTTTGTTCTGGCTCACCGACCCTGACATAACAGAAGATAAGAATGTCCGTTGGCTCATGCGAGGGATAAGGAAACGCCTCGTCACTGGGCTGCTGCGGAGCCCACCCAAATTGTTTAGAGAGTTTTTGTTGGAGGCTACGACAATCCAGAAGACTGGAATTGCGTACCCGGAAGTACGATGGCCGATTGATGCAAGACAGCTTAGCTTTTGACGCCCTCGGCTCCCACGACTTACCTTACGATCCGACAGATCGTGCGGGAGTAGCTATGGAAGCTGCTGCCTTCAACGCAGCCCCAAGTGGACTCTAATACTGACATTGTTTGCGAAGAAGTTCAGCAATTCCTTGAAATTTCCGAAGCACGTGCGACTACCACAGCTGCAAGCCATAAGCTACGCTGCTGCTGCTTGACGCTATACTCAACGTCGACATCAAGAGGCTGCGCTGGTGCATTTTGTTCACCAGACACGACCGCCGCTGACGCCATACCATCCATCCACTGGCCAGCGGAATGCTCCGAGCAATACCAACGTGTAATGTCCCGACCACTGGCCTTTCTGCTAACAATGCGAGGAAGCTGGTGACACCTACTGCCACTGTCAGTACCGCCAGCTAGAGCTACGTGGTTTCACCATCGATGCGCCGCGTCCACAGTGGGGTGAAAGACCACGTGACATCGCCGACTATCTCGCCGGAAAGCAGAAACAGGACACCCTCAGGATCTTCCCATTCACCTTCACCCAGCTGCTACACGTCATCGAACTACCGTCTCTACACTGGCCCAAGCCGGGGTCGGACGCCAAGCCCGTATCAGGAAAACTGAGGGTAGCAACCAATGGAGGTGCGGTTGCGGCACGACGAACTGCCGAAGATGCTCCACCACCGACAACGGCGCCACGACGAAATTCCAAGAACCCACCGTCTTATCAACGTTGCCTCGACGTCAAAACTTCGCGACCAGAAGAAGTTTTGCTCACGCAACGTCGAAACAGTGGTGCAAACTGTAGTAGCCGTCATCCGACGCCACGACTCAACCGCAACAGCAGGTGACGAACTAGCGACCTCGACATTCTCATCAATGGCCACAGCGTCACAGCTCTCATCGACACCGGAGCCGACTATTCCGTCATCAGTGGGATTTTCGCCGTGAAGTTGAAGAAGGTTAGGACTGCTTGGGAAGGCCCTGAAATCTGTTCAGCCGGAGGTCACCTAGTGGCACCAGCAGGAATCTGTGCAGCTAGAGTGACCATTAACATCCGCATTTATTCCGCAAGGTTCGTTGTATTGCAGCTTTGCTCGAAAGATTTCATTCTTGCATGGGACTTCTTGAGCCCCCACGGTGTGGTCGTTGACCTGAGAACACAGTCGATAACAGTCTCTACAGATAAAGCAGTGCTGCCGCACAACTCGTCAGAGACGCACACGTTGAAAATGCTGGAAGACCCAGTCACCATTTCTCCTTGCTCCAGCGTCAGCATTTCTATCGGCACTCAAGAATCAATAGACATGCAAGGCGTTGTTCATCAACCGCAAAAGTTGCATCACCTGGAAAATAGTCGAGCTTCGAGAAGAAAACGCAATAACTATACTCACGAACTTCAGCAATGACTACAAGCACGTGAACAAAGGCACGGCAGTTGCCTATATCGAAGAGATACTGGAAGGCAGCAACACGTTCACTCTCACCGATTTCGCCGACTCTACTTCGACGACTAAAACACTTCAATTAGCTTTAGACGGTAATTTGAGTCTTCCGACGCATAAGCAAGAGCAGCTACACAACCTGCTCCTGAAATGCAAGAACTGCTTTTCGTAATCATTGAAAATTCCACAGATTCCTGTCGCGAAGCATCAATTCCTAATAGAAGAAAATGCCAGGGCACTCCGTCTGAGTCTGTACAGAGTTTCGGCGCGGGAACGCGAGGCCAAAATAATCAAGTCTACTAAATGCTCCACGACGACATCTTTAAGCCTTCAAAGAGTCCATGCATTCGTCGGTGGTGTTAGTGAAGAAAAAGGATGCAACACTACACTTCTACGTTGACTTTTGCCGACTCAACAAGATAACGAAAAAGAATGTATGCCCTCTCCCCAGAATCTACGACACCCTTGATCAACTCCACAATGCCAAGTGCTTTTCATCGATGGTTCTCAAACAGGCTAGGCTATTGGCAGATCGAAATATACGAGAGATACAAAGAAAAGACTGCGTTTTTAACACCAGACGGTCTTTTCGAGTTCAAGGTCATGCCCTCCGGCTTTTGCTCGGCACCTGCGACCCTTTAACAATTTATGGACACAGTGCTGGCAGGATTGAAGTGGCAGACTTTTCTCGTTTATTTGGACGACGTCGTCGTGTTTTTCTCAAGCTTCTACGAGCATCTTCGGCGCCTTGAAGCTGTACTTCAAGCTATGAAGGCTTCGGGACACACCCTGAAGCCAGAAAAGTGCCGCTTCGAGAAAGAGGAACTCTTTTTTTCGGGCCACGTGATAAGCAAGTCCAGATCAGGTGTTACACCTGATCCACAAAAGACAGCCGCCATCGCTGTATTTTTGCCGCCCGCTCACAAAAAGACCATGCGTGGATTTATCGTACAGTGAGCCTATTACAAGCGCGTCGTCAGAAACTTTACCAGCATCGCTGAGCCACTTATCAACGTTACGAGGACTGACGTTGAGTTCAAGTGGGAAATCCCATAGGAGGAAGCATTTGGAAAACTAAAATTGTGCCTGCAGATGCCTCCGATACTCGTGCATTTCGACAAAAACGCCGGAACAAAAGTGCCCCCTGACGCAAGCAGTGCAGGACTCGGCGCCTAGTGCAGTGAACAGATGGACTGGAAAGGGTTATCATTTATGCAAGCCGGTCGCTATCTAAGGCAGAAAGCAATTATTCCACCGCAGAAAAGGAGTGCCTTGCTATCATCTGGGCGACCTCAAAGTTTCCTCCTTACCTCTACGGCAGGGCCTCCTAAGTTGTGAGCGACCACCACGCCTTGTGTTCGCTTGCTAACTTGAAGGAGGCTTCTGGTCGCCTTGTCCGATGGAGGCTGAGAATTGAAGAATACGGCATTTCAGACATTTACAAGTCCGGCAGAAAACACTCCGACGCCGAATGCCTGTCGCGAGCCCCAGTCGAGCCACCACCACCCGAAGACTTGAATGACGACTGCTTCTTGGAAACAATAACTGCCCACGACTTCGCTGATAGCCAGCGGGCTGATCCGGAACTTGAAAGTCTGATAGAATACCATGAGGGCAGGACCTCCGTTCTTCTGAAGGTATTCAAACAGGCACTTACGTCGTTTTCGTTGCGAAACGGCCTTCTTGAAAAGAACTTGTCACCTCATCGAGCCAAGTACCTTCTTGTGGTGCCTCCAGCTCTGCAAACACAACAGCTCTAGGCCCTGCACGATGATCCAACGGCAGGGCACCTTAGTGTTTCTCACAATCTCGCGAGGATACAAGAAAGGTACTACTTGCCGTGCCTTACCGCCGACGTTGCATCTTTCCACCTCGCCGACCACTCAAGCAAATTGGTATGGACCTACTGGGGTCGTTCCCGATATCTAATTAGTATAATAAACAACTGGGACAACCAGAACTGTTATTTGAGACCAGGTAAGATCATAGGCCTAGCCAGCGAAAGCAGCAACAACGTCCGAGCCGAGCGTGTCGTGCTTAGCACTGCCAATGTGGTTGCCGAGCATTGCATGACCCACTACTTCTTCATTACATATTTCCGCCTCACTGAATAAGGAGCCAAGTAGGTCTTCTAAGGTGTCGTAAGGACGAGTGGTCAGTGATACGGTTTGAGACGATCCACGTGTACGATTTCGCGGCCTCGGTGACGCAGGTCCGCAGTGGCCGTGAGGGGCACGATGAGTTAGTTGACGGCAAAAGTTTGCTCCACAACGCAATAAGGTCCATGGTACCTGCTGACGAATTTTGTAGCGGTGCCAGGAGCAGCAGTGGGAGGCACCCACAGCCAAACAAGAGAGTTGGACGTAAACTGGTAGTGTGAGCATCCATCGTCGCGATGACATTTCTGTAGCCCTTGTTCTTGTGTTGTAAGGGTGAGAGCAAACTGCCGACACTCCTCCGCATACCTAGCGGCTTCGGAAACTGGTGTGCCTTCAAATGACTCGGGTCGGTAGGGGAGAATGGTGTCGATTGTAGAAGATGGCTCTCGACCTTGGAGTAAGAAGAAGGAAGAAAAGCATGTCGTCTCTTGAGGTGCCGTGTTGTAAGCGTAAGTTACATAGAAAAGGATAAGATGCCAGTTGGTGTGGTCGGAGGCGACATACGTAAAAAGCCTGTCGACAAGAATGTGGTTGAAATGTTCGGTCAAGCCGTTTGTTTGTGGGCGATATGCGGTAGTACAGCGGTGAAACGCATGACATTCAGCAAGAAGTTCTCGACCGAGCCCGCGAGAAAAACGCGCGCTCGGTCACTCAAAAGTTCGTGTGGAGCGCCTTCATGCAGAAAAAAACGTTGCAGCAGGAAAGACTCAACGTCGCGTGCCGTCGCGCCTGGCGGAGTGGCCGCTTGGGCATATCTTGTGAGATGATCGACCAATACAACAATCCAGCGATTCCCAGGTGATGTATATGGAAGATGACTATAAAGGTGTATTCCAACCCCGTCGAATGGTCGCACTTGGCACGGTAACGTCTGAATTGGTGCAGTAGGATGGCTAGGATCGTGCTTGCGGCGTTGGCACTCTGTGCAAGACTAAATGTACATTTGAACGAACGTGTACATGCCGCGCCAATAAAACCGAAAATAAAGCCTGGCGTAGGTTTTAAGCAAACCGTCATATGCACACTGGGGATCTGCATGGAAAGCAACACATATGGTGGCACGGAGATGCCTTTGTAGGACAAGTAGCCATTTGCGGCCGTCAGGGTGGTAGTTGCGGTGATAAAGTATCCCGTCATGAATGGCTATGTGGGAGGCTTGTCGGTGTAGCGCTCGAGATGGCGGGCGGGCGAGTGTTTCAGATAGGGAATCCTTGAGAGACGCAATCCACAAATATTTGCGCTGCTCCGCAGCTTGGTTGATGGGTGTGATAGTGGAAGAAAGTTGTCTTGGATGGAGACAATCGCTATATCAGTAGAAACAGGCGAACGCAAAAAAGTGTCGTCATCAGCATGCTTCTGGCCTCTGCGATAAATGACACACATGTCGTACTCTTGGAGCCGTAAAGCCCATCGTGACAAGCGTCCGGGAAGATCCTTGAGGGAGGATAAGCAGCAGAGCACGTGGTGGTCAGTAACAACATCGAAAGGATGGCCGTACAGATAAGGCCGAAAACTTGTAATGGCCCAGATGATCGCTAGGCATTCGTTCTCAGTTACCCAACAGTTTGCTTTTGTTCTTGTAAGAATGCGGCTCGCGTACGCGACAACATATTCTTGGTAACCAGGCTTTTGTTGGGCGAGTACAGAGACAAGACCAACACGGCTAGAATCCGTGTGGATTTCTGTGGGAATTTTTGAATCTAAATGACGCCGTATGGGTGGTGTTGTAAGCAGTTCACGGAGCTTCGCAAAGTCACTCTCACAGGCTGTAGACCACGCAGATAGATTGCGCTCTCTCTGAAGTGGGTCTTTCAGAGGCGCCATGATCGAAGCGAAATCCCGTACAAAGCGGCAGAAGTATGAGCAAAGCCCATTGAAACTACGAAGCTCCTTGAGAGACGCGGGCCTCGGGAACTCGCGTGCAGCGCGTAGCTTAGCGAGGCAGAGATAACGCCGTCCTTCGACACAACGTGTCGGAGAACGGTCAGCTTGCGTGCTCCAAAGTGACACTTCTTCAAGTTTAGTTAGAGGCCTGCTGCGGACAGGCAGCGTAGAACCTGTTCCAAGCCACAACGTCCGAGCCGAGCGTCTTGTGCTTATCACTGCCGATGTGGTTGCCGAACTTAGCATGACCGACTACTTCTTCATTAGATTAGGAAAACAAATGGTTCGTCGTAGCTCTGACTACCTCACCCGCTACGCTGAAATAACGGCCCTAACTAATAGTAGCGCTGAAAAGGTAGCCAAATTCTTTGTTGAGAGCATCGTCCTTCATCATGGTGCACCAGAGGTTGTCATCACCAATAGAGATACGGCCTTCACTTCTAATTTGACTGAACTGATCATGAGACATAGCCAGACAAGCCACCGCCACACGAACGCCGAACACCCACAGACGAATGGTCTCACCAAGCGGCTAAACAAGACAATCGCAGACGTGCTGGCCATGTATGTCGACGTCGAACACAGGACATGGGAGGCCATCCTTCCGTAAGTGACCTTCACGTACAACACGGCCGGGAAGGAGACGCCGCAGTGGCCGCCTTACAAGTTGGTCTACAAAAGTAACCCGACAACGGCGCTCGACGCAATGCTCCCCAACGTCGCTGACAAAGAAAACCTCGACGTCACTGTTTATCTTCAGCGCGCTGAAGAAACTCGTCAACTTGCCCGCCTGAGCATCCCGAATCAGCCGACAACCAACCGCCACCGTTACAATATTCAGCGAAGCTTCGTAAAATACCAGCCCTGTGAACGTGTTTAGCCTGTTTCACATGCGAGCGAACGAGCGGCGGCGGTCGCGGCGATGACCAGTGGGAGGACGCGCGGACGCGCGTTCGTTTCACATGCGCCGCTGCTGTTGCGCGACACCCGCCGCTCTATCGGGCAGTGCTGTCCGCGGAAGGCGCCGGTCAAACGCTGTTTTCAGTGGTATCTGAAAGCCGCGCTCTCCTCCAAGTGTCCTTCATTTGGCGCTCCTGTGCTACGAAGTTCATCATCAATAGCCGCTCGACATTTACGGGTCTGTACACTGATTGAACTAGTTTTACCATGTATCTTACAAACAATGAGCAACGTTGCAGCTGCTTTTAGGGGCGAAGCTCCTTATGGCGGCCCCCGTTTGTCCCGCGTCCCTTCGTAGTATGTAACCAGTCTTACGCTTTGATCTGCAAACATTTTGACCTCCAAAGTGGTGCCGGTAAGATATTCCTTGTGTGCGTTGTTGAACAACAAAAAATAGTGCTCAATGTACATGCCAATAGCTGATAATGGGGTATGAGAAACAGGAGCATTCGGCTTTTAGTTAACGTGCACGCTGTGATCCCCATTAGCAGCGATTACATGTACATTGAGCACAATCTGAAGAGAAAGGGTTGCTACGTTATACCCGCTGAGTGTAACCACCTTAGTTTCAGAAAGGTTTAGCGAGCGTTGAGCCGCAGTGCCATGAATACAATGAACTAGTATATACCATGAATGAAGTTGAGGTAGTTAAGGGAGGGAAGTAGGTACGAAGTGCAAGCCGTAAGAAAGTAAAAGCCGAATTCTCCTGTCTCTCATTTCCCATGCAGCCATTGGCATTTACATTAAGCTCTATCTGCCAGGAAAAGGTTGCTACGTTATACTCGCTGGGCGTAACCTGCTTGGTTTTCGAAAGGTTTAGCGAGCGTTTGGTCGCAGTGCCATGAATACAGTGAACTAGAATATACCATGAACTCGAGCTGGTTAAAGGTGGGAAGTGGACCCAAAGCATAGGCCGTAAGAAAGTGTGCGTGTGCCACCTCTCCTCTCGTTTAGTCCTTGGAATGTCCGCTGGATGACGGTGTTTCTATATGGAAAATATATGATGAAAAGATGCGAGATGGTGGTACTTGGAGTGTTGAATAAATGGACGAACGGACACCCAGACAGATGCATGAATGGATGCACGAACGGACGCAGGGGCGGATGCACGAACGAACGCAGGAACGGACGCACGCACGGACGGGCGGATGGACGCATGGACGGTCGTAGAGACGGAAGGAAGCAAGAACGAATGGACAGACGAATGCTTCGCCCCACTCTCCATCATTCACTCCGTGGATATGCTGCCAATTTTTTTTGTCCTGGCTTTCTCACGTATGATTCTTGTTGCGCGCTCATATAACTGATATAACTGACCATGGAGAAGCAAAAAAAAGAGTTTGCTTTTATGGTTTTATTATAGAGCTGTTCCAGCTAGGTGAATGTTTAAGAACTGCGAGCGTGTTTTGCGCAGCACTTCCCTTGTTTCTTCGATTCATTGCTTTTGCTTTCAGCGATTTAACACTGGGACGCTGAACGAGGTTTCTGTCAGCCCAGTATACACAACTCGCAAAATTTAAACCTAAATTTTTGCACTTGTTCGCTCGAGTCAAAATAAGAGTTTTATAAAAACTCTAAGTAGAAAGCTTCGGCAGTGTTTGTGGTCGCCCTTTGGCTCATGCGAACACATCCTTCATTGGGGTTTTCTGAATGATCTACATCTCTTCTGGCACACGAATTTGTATGCTTCCACCCTAACTCTTAGATTTTTCAATGATTCAGTGAAGCACTCCAGGACGAGTTTCACCAACGGCAGGTAGCATAATATACGTGATACGCTCGTTGTCCCGGTTCTTTGGCTGCTGTAAATACACTTGTGCGCGGTGCAGGCAAGGGACTACGCAGCAATTCTTGCTTTGGCTTGCATTTGCGTCCATGAATGCTGCGATGGTGAGCAGGAAAGCCACATAATTTCACACAACACACCTTTGCCGTCGGAGGAAGACGAAGTGATTCTCTTGTAGAAACACATCTTGTGGTCTGTGCTGTATTTTCTGTGTTCCACAGCGCAACAGCGGGGTCTCCAGCCCCCTACGTCGCGGTGATGGACGTACAATCCCCGGAGATCCCGCCTAGTACCAGTTCATCCACGGGCATTGCTTCAAGAAGCGTGGTAATGCATCTAGTGAGAGCGAGGACACCGAGCTGTACACCGCATTAGACTACGAGTCCTCGGAAGACGGCTTCGAACTTGTGCTCTACCGCAAGGCCAAACGAAGAATCATGAACACATCGTCGGCATCAAGTACAGCCACTGTGACGAAAGCGCCTCAGCGATGGCCTCACTCCATTCTGTTTTTGCCGCAGACTACTGCCGCCAATCTACGCATCCTCAACAGGCAAGCACTGTCCTTGTACCTTGGAAACATTGTGCCTAACGAGATTAAGGACATCAGAATAAACACGAGGAAGAATATTATGGCAATCGACGTGAGGAACCAGAGTGCACTCAACACGCTACAGCATGTGTCGGAGCTGGGAAACATGAAAGTGCGATCCATCATACCAGCGATTGGTGACACCGTAACAGGAGTTATCTATGGCATAGACACTAAAATCGCCAATGAAGATTTTCCTGTACTGATAAAACCAGTGAGTGAAAACAACGTCATTGTGCATGCTGGTCGCCTAGGCAATTCTCGTTGTGTGCGAATAACATTCAAGGGTGACTGTCTTCCTTCTTACGTTAAGGTTGACCATTTCCGTCACCAGGTTCGCCCATTTATTCCAAAGCCTATGCAGTGTTTCAAGTGCCAGAAGATTGGTCACGTGAAGGGCGTTTGCAGAAATTCCGCAGTGTGCCCCCAATGCGCTGAACACAACTCAGAAGACGACTGTAATGCAACTGCGTTGAAATTCCCCAACCGCCAAGGAGCTCACAGTGCTTCCTCCAAGGACTGTCCTCAGATTAAGAAAGAGATTTATATGCTTAGGCAAATGGTGCGAGGCAACTCGACTCACATAGAAGCTGCGCAAAAAGTAAGGTGAAGGCGCCGTCATCGTCGAAGGTCCTCACGAAGGACAGTACAAAATCTGACGAGAAAGACAGAAACTCAAGTGAAATCGACAGGCGTGGCTCCTAGCACGGCAAACATCTGCGCTGAAAGAGAACATGCTGGGAGATCTTTCTCTCCAAAGGAATGGCCACCCCTTCAGCCTAGAAGATCTGTTGAGCCTAAACAGAAGCCGCCTACACGACCTGTTGAGCCTCAACAGAAGCCGCCTCAAGAACAAGCACAAGATGCTGCAACGGCCGGGAAGCCAGATCATCGCGTGATGGTGATGCTAAGATCATAAGTGGGCAGCATTAGCGTGTTTTGAGCGACACGAATACACCGTCAGCCAAAAGTGTTCTTCAAGTACTGGACCCGCTTAGTTCAGTGCTAGCAGCCCTAGAGTAGACCATGGCTAACCCACCACTGTCTTTCAGGGATGAGGTTCGTAAAGCAGCAATACTGCAGTGGAATGCCAGGGGACTGAGATCGCGTATTGGTGACTTTCGTCGATTTGTGTACGTCAATATATTTCCCGTAATCGTCATCTGGGAGCCGAACTTATCGACTGCAATTCGACCCTCGGGACACGAATCTTTTATGTCGTCTACTGTTACTGAAAGCAGCAAGGTTCTGGTGTACATTCGCCCAGACCTCACTCAAAGCCTCAACCTGTACCACTTCATGACGGAAACCAATACATATGCTTAAGTGTGAAAACGAGGAGGCTCAACATCACTGTGGTTGGCGCATACCTATCACCATCAAGCCGTTTCGATGAAAAAGGCTACGAGACATCATAGCGTTAACTCCTGACCTGTGTGTTATCACTGGGGATTTTAACGTTCATCTCACTTAAGGGGAAGTCAGAATACCAATATGAAGGGCAGAATCTTGGTGTCTTTTGCCTCCGACAACAAACTTTGGTTACTGAACGATGGCAGTCCTACATTTACGTGGCTCCAAATACAGTAGCTGTCTCGACTCGGGTATTGTTTTGCGAAGCCTTGTAAAACATACTGAATGGTTCACGCATATAGAAACGCATGGAAGTGATCACATTCCAACGTACGTCTAGTTCAGAGGATTGTCGCCTCCTAAAGTGTGCGACATGGTTAAAAGAGTGGACTGGAAAATTTCAGTCTCGTATGAAAGACCAATGCCAAGAACACATACCCGTTTTACAAGAGGCATCAATAGCACTGTAAAAGAGACTGTGTGTACGATCCGATGCCCTGTAAGAATCATGGACATCGACATAGAGCTGGAGTGGCTTCGAGCCTCGCGACGACGAGCGGAAGGAAGGTACCGGCGCACGAAGGACATAGAAGATTTGCGGACTGCTAGACGTATGCAGAAGAAGATCAAACGTCGGTTGGGCAAGCTAGAATTTGAACGCTGGATTACTTTCTGCAAGTCACTCGACCCTCATAAGGCTTTATCGCAGATATGGAGGACGGTTAGAGGTTTGCGGTCATCGCCCACTCAGAAGTCACCATTAAAGGCCTTAGCCCTTCATCGAAATCGACCAGAAGTGGACGTTGCTGAAGATTTCTGTGCCGGATTATCAGGGCAAACTACAGCACTTAGCAGCCCAGCACTTTCGAGCAGTTGTCTGCCACCACGTGATTCCTGTATGGACTTCCCGTTCACCATTCAGGAGCTCATGGCAGCACTCGCTTCATGTAAACGTACCTCCGCACCAGGACCTGATTGAATCTCCTACAGAGCCCTGTGTTATCTGGGTGAGCGCACGAGAATAGCTCTACTTCAGCTATATAATGATTGTTGGCTAGAGGGCGCTGTCCCCTTAAGTTGGAAAACTAGTCGTCTAGTACCACTGCTAAAACCTGGCAAATCACCATTGAAACTCTTCTCCTATCGCCCGATCGCATTGGCTAGTTGCATGGGTAAAGTGATGGAGAGAATGATTTTCGGCCGACTAGAGTGGTACTTGGAGTATCATGAGATCTACCCAAATGCCATGGCTGGCTTTCGACGTGGTCGATCATCGATCGAAAGCGTCATCGACCTAATCACATACGTTGAACACGAGAAAGGCCATAAGCCTCTTTGCGTCTCTCTGTTCCTTGACGTCTAAGGAGCCTATGATAACGTTACATATGAAGCCATCCTTACCGCACTAGAAAATATTGGAGTGGGTGGCCGAATGTTTTAGTGGATGCGCTGTTATCTCCAAATGCGATCGTATTTGTGAGTACAAAGTCCGGGAAGATGTCTGCACAATTCAGTTGTCGTGGCGTCCCTCAGGGTGGTGTACTGAGCCCCGTGCTATTCAATATAACACTAATCACTCTCCATACTCACCTACCGAACAATATTTATCTATCAACATACGCTGATGACATCTGCATCTGGACATCTGCGGTAACTCACCTGCAGTTACGAGCGAGAATACAGAGAGCTGCTACTGCAACTGCTTTGTATCTACGCAATCGAGGCCTCGAATTTTCTCCGAAACGTGCGCTCTTCTGGCATTTACGCGCAAACCCATGTTGAATTACAGATTGACAATTCACGGTCAAAATATACATATCGTCGATCCTACATATTTCTGGGTGTCATAGTCGACAAAGACATATCGTGGAGCCCTCATGTGTCGTATTTGAAAAAAGCGATTGACAGGCATATGCCATCTTTTCAAGTTTCTCGCTGGAAAGACTTGGGGAGTGCAGCCTAATGCTATGTTACGACTGTACAGGGTGCTTTTCCTTGGCTTTTTACGATACAGTTGGCCTGCATTATCAAACGCCATCAAAACAAGTCGACGCATGATACAAAGCGTTCAGGCACAGGCTCTTCGAATATGTCTAGGTCTGCCTCAGAGTGCCTTAACAATGGCGACTATAGCTATAGCCAAAGACCACCTCATGCAGACCCATAATGAAATTGAAGCTTTAGGACACATAAGGCATATGGGCCGGACACCCCATCACCACCTAGCCTCTCTACCAGCGGATATACCTCATACTGCCCTTTGTCGAACAATAACTGCACATGGTGACTCTCTACCAAGTGGTTTTACGCCCGCAGCGAGACCTTCAGTTCCTTCATGGCGCCTCAAACAGCCAGTCATCAACCTGACAATACCAGGCATCCAGAAAAAAACGAGATTTCTCAATACCAGCCCTCAAGCAGCTCGCCTTAACTCTGCTGTACGAGAAGTACAGCACCCACGTCTTCACCGATGGCTCCGTCCTGCCAAACAGATCAACTGCGGCGGTCGTTATTCCAACACACGCCACAACTATTGAATTCAGAAAAGCTCATGCAACCACAACAACGGCAGCAGAGCTTGCAGCGCCTCGCGCTGCGCTGCGTTTCATTAACGACCAAAACACGCAACGGTGGACGATTTTCCGCGACTACAAGGCGGCACTGCAGTCACTTCTGTCAAATCTACGCCATGGGCTACACGAGCAGTTGTTATTTGAAACAGCAAACATGCTACACCATATAACAGAGAAAGGGCACCACGTTATATTTCAGTGGTTTCCAAGCCACTGTGGAATTATCGGTAATGAACGAGCTGATCAAGCTGCTCGTTCAACCCACACAGAAGACAACAACCAGTCAATGCCTCTCTCAAGGACGGACGCTGCTAGGAGGCTCCGCATGCTCGCTCGCCAATGCTCCATGGCTCTTTTGAATGAGCCTCTTTTTACTTTACGCATGCAAGATTACGATCCCTTGATCCAACGTTAAGCATACAGCTTCCAACAAAAATTCGACTAAGCGACGCTACTGCTCTGTGCAGACTATGGTTGGGAGTCGTGTTTACCCGTGCGTACGCGTTCCACATAGGTATGGCCAACACCGCCGACTGAGCACACTGCGGAGATGAAGAAACCATTCGACATATTCTGTGTGACTGCCCGAAATACAACCTGAAAAGACAACAGCTTTCCAATAAAGTAACTAGGTTAGATGACCAGCCACTGTCAGAAGAAAGTATACTGCGCCATCGTCATGACTCATCGTCACAGAAGAAAGCCGTGCAAGCGCTACTGGGCTTCTTGCGAACTACTGGCCTGTCGGAACTCCTCTAAGTGGACTGATTTTGTGTGTGCTTGTGTGTCGGTTTTTTCTTTTATTTATTTTTTAACTCTCCCTTTCTCTTTCAACCCCCTATTCCCAAACCCCAGTGTAGGGTAGCATACCGGATGCTAGCCTCTGGTTAACCTCCCTGCCTTCCTTTTTTTCTCGTTTGTCTCTCTTGCTGTAGGCACATAGTGACGTCCAATTGGCAGCATTCGACCGTGTAATTTAGATGCATGCTTCCAGGCATGTGCTGCTGCACTGGTGCCTGAAATCAACAGCTGTTCTTCATTATCTACACAGTGTATGTTGTGCTCGCGACCGAACATCTATTTTCGCCTAACCAGCCACCCATGCCTGAACTGAGTGTCACGGAGAGCAGCTGGTCAGTGTGGCAGGACCTGTCGACAGCCTGCAAACTTAAGCGCTGTGCGGTGCAATTGTTCCTTGCGAGAAAAGTGTCGCATAAGACGTGGACAAGTCAGCCAGGGTTTTAGTGAAAAATTGAGGTGTTGTTGAAGAGGAGAACAAAAATAAAGGCCCCTGATGAGTGCCTTACTTCCCCGAAGCATGACTGCATGCTTTGCGCCTCTTCTTTGTTGATTCACATCACGAAATTCCTCTTCAGTGACCTGTCTGGAATGCTAGTTCTCAAGTCCACTACCGTAGCAGCCGTCCTTGCTCTCTCGTTCGTGTGAAGACGTTCATCTATGCACCGCGTCACCATACGTCATCATTTGTTAAACCAGCAACAATTGCTGCGACATAGAAGCACGGCGTGCCATGCGGCTCTTCTACATGGAAATAACTTTCGATGAAAACGCAAAAACAGAAAAAAGGAAGTAGTAATAATGTTATGGAATTAAAAAAGGCACCACACGTGATTGTCACTACGGCGAAAGCATCGTCGAAAGCAACGAAAGGAAAACAGCTGCACTTCGACTTCACCAGTGAACATGGCCAGTTCAAGCCACGACATTTCCTTTATGGAAGTGTGCGACTTCGCCAATTTCTTCCCAAAGAAGGCTCCACTTATGGTTCTTGCGGAAGTCCTCCATCTTGACGTCCCAAAGAAGAGATCGTTTCACAACTTCTATCAGCAACTTGTTGAAAGCAGCACGAAACATTTGTGAGCCGGAGAGAGGACGGATGTTGTCTGCTACTCAGTCGGAAAGAGTTGTTCTGTGGAACCAGTTCCTCGCAGCGCGCGCGTCAACTTTTCGACTCAACCCCCGTCATCACGTGTCAAACGACGTCACTGGTAAAGCTGCCGCTTGTGCCGCTAGCGAGTTTGTCCCACTCTGGCGAATTTCGCAAGGGCGTCTAGTCGCCGTCGTAGAAACCTGTTTTGGCCTCGCGTGGTGGCTGCCGCTCCGCTCTTGGAGCAAAATCGCTCGCATGTGAAACAGGCTTTTGAGTACGGACGCCGAAACGCCAACGTGGACTCAGTGAAAAACTTCTGTGACGGTATTTTGGATTACACAGGGTAGTACGACGTCTCGGACCACTTGAATTCGAGGCTGTCCCCGATGGTATTACGAATTCGCAACGGCGCTGATCGCGACTTGAAGTCGTCCATGCCGCGCGCCTCAAGCCGTTTCATGAACGTTAATAAACTGAAGGACTGTATTTTGTTGTTGTTATTATTGTTGTATTGTACTTTATTTTATGTGTTTTGTTACATTATTGTCGTACTCTCATTTTCTGCAAAAGCATTGGGACGATCACTTTTTCACAGGGGGTAAATGCCACGTTCCTTTGTCAAGTTTTCTTACCACCCGTTACGCGGTACACGAGTCAAAGCGCAAACCGCACCTCAGTGTTCAAGAAGCTTTGGTATTTCAGTAGATGATTTCGTTGAGGTTACACCCACTTCGTGCTCATTTCACATCATATTGGAATCTACGTTCTCGTTAGCGATAACACCAGAATGTTCGATGGTGAGTGTATAAATGCCGACACGCTTCGCCGCTTGTCAGCTGATTGACCGCCGACGCTCTGCCCACCGCTATCAGTGCCAGTGCCTCGCTGTAATTTTACGTTTCATTTGTTGGCCACAAGTTCGGCCGAAATAAACAGCTTCATCTTCGATCTGTAGTCGACTACCTTCGGCCACGTCACGACATCATGACATCAGGAAGTCATGACGTATAAATGTTTACAGCGTAACTACGGTTTTTATTGACCGATGACAAAGGACTGAAGGTTTCACCGATAGGCGTGAAATATGTGTATTATTCGCTTGCACATGTTTTCAAATACAATAAAAAAATTGGAAAGGCACTCTTAGCCTCAAAATGCGTCACTTTTTAAGAACTGTTTTGCTTTCCCTTATCTGCACAACGTTTTGCTGAAGCGTTGAAAATTGGGGAAACGCGCTGGCATCGCTGCTGCATTTTACACACCTGAAAAGCTATCAGAGCTTTGTAAGTTCGTGAATCATCCTGCTGCAAATAACAGTAAGATGCTCTATGAAACACAGAACGCGCTTTTTTCCTTGGGAAATTCGTGCCGTGTTTCTTCTTCTGCTATTCTGCAGTAAGAAATACATAAGGTAAACTGGAATGTACCTAAGTTGCCGTTCAAGAGAGCACAATGTGGTGCAAGGACACTTCGGAATCTACTTCCGTGACTCCGGCTGCGTGTTCCTCTTTGAACCTTGCGGGGTAATAGGCAAGCACCACTCGCAGGCCACGCGTAAGATAGTCACATAAGTAAATTTGACGAAACACGTATAAGTTCCTCATCAGTTGCGCTATTCCAAAAAAAGATTGCGTATGTTGGTCATTTTTACGCTCTGTTCTAGTTTCCAGCTCAATCAGCAAGTGACAGGCATTTTTTTGACATTTTATCGAAGTGGTACCTAAGTGCACTCTTCTGCACATGTTATTCTTTTTTTCTGTATATATGTGTACAACACTCCGCGATTAAATCATTTTTTATAGTCTGCGCTCTTTTTTGTTCTTGTTTATTTATTCCGTAGTCGCGCTGTAACTATTTCTAGATTGGACTGTTCGTATATTCAATATTTTCCTATCAACTTGTCCAAGTTTCCACGCTTTAAGGTCAGTCAATTTTTTTCATCTAACAGGTAGAAGCGAAGAATGGTGCCTCATGCACTGCTTTGTTTCCCGCAACGCAATCACCGAGAAGTGGTGTGGGAGTGGTACACCATGAGCGAAAGTGGGACGCCGATCACGATAGCTGCCTAGAAAATCCCACCAGCGACCGGCTAGTTCTTATCAAAACACCAGCTGCTTGAAAACAATACCGCGATTGCAAACTACGTAAAGCGATGACCTTTATCATAAATAGCGTTGCATACGTGTTGGAATTTCGGCTGTCTGATACGATCATGCAGAAGATCGCGTACTGTAACACCCTACCCGTAGGCGTCAGTGCAAGGAGTGGTTAATTGCGCTTCGCCATGACAGAAATTTATGAGAACAAATTCACCAGTGCCAAGCTTCGCCTGCGCAATGAACGCAATCTTGTATATTCTCATGTTCAACATGCAAAAACGAAAACGCGTTCATGGCTGAGTAAAGGCTGCGATTCACCCAGTTGAATTTACGAATGTCCAAAGCCCGCTCATGATTGATCATTCTCCAGATTTCTGTTACCCGTAGATTCCTTCGCGTCCCATAAATCATAAGGTGACCGTCTACAGTAAGTTTTTCATCTCTAAAAGAATAAAAACAACCATGCTAATGCAGCATGCACTGCTATATAGGAAAAGTTCTCATGCATTTGCGCTGTTTTTCTAACCGCCCAGCTTCTGCTCAGACGTGTCTTTGTTTTCTGAAATAAATCTTTACACTTCAATGAAGCTTCTTGTTCCTTTTCTTTAGAAAATACCATTTTATTGATTTACTCTCAGAAGTGTAACATTTATTGATTGGTGCGCGCGTGAAAACGTGTATGTTGAATGCGACTGCGAAACCGAAACCGACACCGCATGCATTCTGACCATACTTGGCGCAGTTAAATATGTTTAGAAGCTCCGCCCGCGTAGATTTGGCTGTGCAGCCACAGAAAGTCGCCGCGGAGTATGCATTTGTTTCTGACGGCAAACGCGTTCTTGTAGTCGTTTTAAGGGCTAAGCTCCTCAAGGCATCACCCGATTGTCTTCTGTAGTAACCATCTCTCTCGAGTATGTCCCACAGGGGAGTTTAGTCCTTGGAATGTTTGCTAGCTATCGGCACTTGTATATAATAAATATATGATGAAAAGAAGCTCCTTAAGGCATCACCTTCCCTATTGAAAATCCTGGGTCGGTGGATACTTGTATTGCCAGTGGATATGGTGAAAATATTACTGGATAAGGTGGATATTATAGTGCATATGATAAAATTGATAGTAGATAGGGTGGCTGCTGTAGTCGTCCTAATGGCTGATGAGAGTGAGAGTGGAAAAATTGGTGGCAGATGGTGGTAGTGGTGGTGGCGAGCCAATGATGGTGTAAGCGGAAAATGCCGGCTGATGATGGCGGGAGTGTAAAAAATGGTGGGAGATAGTGGGAGATGGTGGTAGCAAGCCATGATGGCAATTGTGACAAATGCCGACTGACAATGGCGATTCTAAACGGGTTTGGTGGATGGCTTAGTTAACAGGCTGTGTGAGCGTGGTATGATGTAAGCTTGGTGGATGAGAATGACATGATGAAAAACCAGATGGCAGTACGTGAAATCACTTAATTATTTGTAGTGTTTTCCTCTGAATTGCGCAGAGAAATGTGTTTACGGTCAAAAGAAACCAATGTCGCGCGTTACGCTCGTTGTTTTTTAGATGCGGAAGCATCTTATACTCGCGCCTTGTAGTGCGCCGTCCGCGCCGTCCGCACCGCTTCTCGAACATTCGACAGCTGACGCGCGCGCATGCGCCGTCGCGCCGTGGCCGCCATCTGTGCCGCGCGCGCTTCTCCTTCGAGAACATTCGACAGCTGACAGCGCATGCGCCGTCGCGCCGTCGCCATCTGTGCCGCGCGCGCGCTTCTTCTTCGAGAACATTCGACAGCTGAGAGCGCGTGCGCCGTCGCGCTGTATATATACTCAAGGTCGGTGCTCGCTCGCTCAGTTGCAGCTCGTTTGTTGGTTTGTACGGCGCGTCGACGTCCGAAGTCGCCGTGAAATGAATGCCAACGAATCCACAACCAGAATGATCGACGTCCCTTCGACCAGCGCCGGCCAAACTGTTGGCGGAACCGCTTCCGCATCCTCCTCAGTGTTCCCCCGAGGGAAGCTGCAGGCAATTTTTTATTTTCCTGTGGTGTGAACAACGCCTGAATTTTTGTGGAGCCTATAATGTTGCCCTGAGTATTTACATTTCCTGCATGTATACATCAGTTTAACATGTGCGATGTGGTGCTTTGTTGTGATGTTTAGAAGACTTGAGGTGTCGCTCTGAACAGCGACAGTAAACGTGTCACATCGCCGTGAAGTTGTCGAGAAGTAAATGAGCTCTAGCTCGCAATTACGCATTTCAACGTTAGGCCAGAATACAGCGGTCGCTTGATGTCGCCAAGCCAGAAAGGCAATTCTGGCAATTTTTACAGACTCAATCATTTGAGGCGTACTTTTAGGTTAACAGAGCGCGTGTGACGCTAAATTGCATAAACTTCTACTTTCGAAATGTGTCGAAACGAGTCCCAGCAAGTTTGGCTTTCACCCTTCTTTTCTACTGCCATGATTTCCAACAAAGGTTAGCCCGACTGAACAAGCCCATGCAAAGTGTTTTCGGTGCTTGTGTGTTTCCGAAAAGACAATTTAGATGAGTAAGAACCACAATACAGCCCAGACGTTGCATAATTTACCCTAAATGAAGCATTTCTTGCAGTGTACAATGTCCGCGGAAGAAGCGACGAACATCAACGCAACGCGATGCCAGCACTTTTCGCAGCGTACGCATCCCGTCATCTACAGCCCCCGGTCGAACTTGCCGGCATTTCTCTGGCTTTTATGCCAGAACACGGACTTGTCCAATCGTATGCTTACTGAACCAATATGGAAGCACAATGTCACCTGGGCACTGAATTTCTTTGGGCCAAGCTGTTAACTGGTCATTGCTGACGATAGCGCTACAGCACTCTGCTGGCCCGACTGCACTGTACGTTACGCGAAAAACATTGCATTACTCTATCACTTCTGTGGGCGTATCTATCAAATTAGCCTAGAGACGTCATAAAGCACGAGCAGATGTCACCCTTAAATAATAGTGAGAAACGAATAATAAACTTGATAGTAAACACCGGTAAACACTACTTGGTCCTCAGCTTCCCTGGCTTTTTTCGTGGTTGTGAATTGTAAGAAAAACACGGCGCTGTTGCTATTGTCACAGTGGTAATCGCTCTAAGCAGCAGTTTTTGTGTTTTCAAATGTGCCAGCTTTAGTAGCAGGTGCAGATCCCGTCTATCTGTAGTAAGCAACAAACAAAACTGAAGTTGAGCGGTCAAATCCTAAATTCACTCGCAGCTTAACAAGAAACTTTCCTGAAATTGGCAAGGCGCAGTGGATAGCGTGTTCAGCTGAAAGTCCTAAGGTTGCACGTTCGAATTTTTGTGGTCACGTGTTTTTGGGGGGAAGCTTCTTATGGTGTGGATGTGTCCATCCCTTGTATATATGTATATATGCATGTATGTAGTAGTACAAAGCCGCCGGTGGCCCATACCCGCTCTAAAACGGGTATGTGCCACCACGATGCTTTAGAGAGGGTTGTTTTCCTCTGAAAATAGCTTGTACTCAAAGGAAGGGATTGGTCGACTATAAGGCGAATTTGCCCGATATTTTCAGCATTGTGTAATTCCTAAAAAACCTTTGCTATTTATTTATGATTTGAAGTGCCAATTGCAAATTTGCAGAAAGAACAGAATAAAAAAAATAGTGAGACTGTAATTTAGCAAGAAAATTGTTTAGTCGCTGTGATGTACTCCTGAACGGTGAATAAAACATCCCTGTGGCGGAAACCCAGTGTAGAGGCTCCAAATGAAAGAAGATCCGGTTGTGATAATTGCAAGACCAGTTTTTGAAGAGGTGGTGCTAGTATGCTTTGTCTGACAAATCGAAGCGGCGACAATGTAATAAAAAAAGCGCGGGTGCCACAGGAGATGCTCTAGAGTTAGTATGTGACACAGGGGATGTGGGATGGGGGATAGCGGTACTTGGAGTGATCACTAGATGGACTCACGGACGGATAGACAGACTGACTAGCATATGGACGGACGGATGGATAGACGCGCGAACGTACCAACGGATGGACGCACGAACAGACAGACATACAGATGGATGGACGGGCTCACGGACAGACGGATGTACGCATGAATACGAACGTTCGGATGCGGACGGATGGAAGCAAGAACAAATGGACGGATGAAAGAATGGACGGGCTGACGGAATCTTCGCCTCACTCATCATTATTCACTCCCTGCGTATGCTGTGATTTGTTTAACGGTTATTTGCTGCATTGTTTTCTATACAATTATTCTTTTCATTCTTTAGTGGCAGCTCATCACGTTGTTTCTGACGCCGTTTCGTGCTCCAGCATGGCCGGCACTCCATCATTCACCATGTGCTACCAATATTTCCAGCACCATAATCTACCTAAATTATGGATGGTGGAATCGACCATTCCTATGGTGGGCGCTTTTTCAATAGGGCGATACGTCCCCAGGAGGGTTTAGTTCTCGGAATGCCCGCTAGATGGTGGTACTTGTATATAATCAATATATGACGAAAAGATACGAGATAGTGGTACTAGGAGTGTTTACTAGACAAATGGACAAACAGACAGATGGATGGACAGACGCACGGATGGACAGAACGACCCACGGTTGGACGGACAGATGGATGCACCAACAGATGGACGGGCGCTTCGCCCCAGTCATCATCATTCAGCCCGTGGATATGCTGTGGTTTTTTTTAATAACACATCTATCACGCGCTACACACTGACTTCGTGCCATAATCACCGTAGCGCGAGCTCGACATATCTCATGTGCCTGAGAGACTCGGGCTATATTGCAAAGCACTCCAGTTCCACACTTTAGTTTAAAAAGGTGCCGAAATTCTCTAGTTGTTTCAGGGCGGGCTTTGTTTCATAATGATTTTTCTCAAGGGGAAGCACTGCATCTCGTCTTTTAAAATCTAGGTTAAGTGTTAAGTGGAGCAAAGCGGCAGGATGCAGAGACAAGAGCATAACCTTGGGCACTCATATATCGTGCAAATTGTTTTCAACACTCTTAACTGGTCGAGTACCTCATCAGGACAGCAGGAAAACAGGATGAGGGGTGCATGGAATTCCACGCACACCTGTGATATTGATTACTCACACAATGGTAACTCATTGTACATATTGAAAATGATAGTCAAGAAAATCATGCTTTTGTAATCCGTGACAAAGTATCATGTGAGCCAGATTTTATTAGCGTTTATACTTTTTTGTAGCTGCTCCAATTGTAGTTACATCAAATATCTGCAGTTCTTAACCACTCAATTATACTCTCATTACGTTCTTCAAATCGGCCTTCAAAAAAGTTGAATTATATGCCGGGTAGGTTTGCTCATTAGAAGTTCCGGAAAAATGCATACCTACTATTTTCATCACTGTGCAGTAAGATTGTCTATCATATTTTGTTTTTGTATATGGAAATAATTACCACTGCACTGCCTAGCTCAAACGTGAGCTGGCTAGGCCCTATAAATAAGCGTGTATATTGCCACGTTCCATTTCCCAAGTTTTTGTTATCGTCCCAAAACACCACACGATTCTTAGCGCAAACCGCGCCTGCAGTTTTCTAGAAGGTTCCGGACTGTAGTAGATCTTTTCGATAAGATCACGCCCACTGTGCGAACGGTACAGATTGTTCCGGAAGCTACGCCACCGCCAGCGATAACGCTAGAACATTCGACGGCAAGAGTATAAATGCCGACGCGCTTCGCCGCTTGTCGGTTGTTGATCGAAGGCCGACGCTCCGTTCGCCGCTATCAGTCCGAGACTGCTATCTGTGCGAGACTGCTGCTGTAATTGGACTTTCCGTTTACCGGGCACAGGTTCGCCCAAATAAACAGTTAAACCCCAACACGAAGTCTCCTGTCTTCGGCCACGTCACGACCCCGTGACAATATTTTGATTGAAACTGTCCAACGCACTCTCATGCTACATACCAAAAATTATAGAAAAACTGCGAATGTTCCGAATATTTTTGCGTTGCGTGTGAGTTACGTTTGAGTGAGTATTTGTTTGTGCTTGCTTCACTTTCCTAACAAGTATGGTATGGTACTCTAAAGAAACCGAGGTCAGGTGCAGGCACTGAATGCTTTTAAGTGGCATGGATGACCAAACTGTAAGAATTCAAGATTGGAAGAACGGCTTGGGAAGTACGATTTCGTTACTTGTCACAATTTAAACAAAGTTGCCTGCCGGGATTGACGTATCGCCGGGTTGGCTTTTGTTTTATGAACTTGTAAGATTGCTTACAAAACCAAACAAACCTTGCGAAGCATACACTCTATTTCAGAGCCACTTCGAAAGTCGGCTCAGTCAGTGGGAGGCAACCATTTGAGTGAGTTGGTAATGAAAGAAGATCACGTCTGTTTAAACAATGACGAACTTATTTTCAGAAAAACAACACTCAAGTGCAAACACTCGCTGATAGCGCTGCAGGCACCTTATAACAGGAGATGAGGAATTCTAACCAAGTCCGCCATGAGTCGGCCTTGTACTGAGTTTTTTCTACATGTTTTTCATCACTATTTCAATAGTATGCTTCGTGAAAAAGGCATTTTTGAGACACAGCACCACACAAAACAAGGTTTACACTAAGTTGCATGTTCCGAACCACGTATGTGATTGCATACACGACAAGCAAGCGTGTATTTGTGGGTGTTTTTCTTGAACGCGCTGATTTTTATTATGATATTGTGTATCCAAATGTCGTGTGAAGTGGCCATGAAAGAGGAGCGAATAACATTTAATAAAATTTTAGCTACTTTTACAACGAAAAGACATGGTGCCATATAGCATGAAACGTATATAGAGGCCTTTGTCAAAATGAGAGAAGCAAAAACCAAGTGAGGAAGCATACTTTATTTTTGTTTACTTGCTGTTCTGTTTGCCTCACAAGAAACACACGCTGAAATATATGTGGCTTTTGTGTCACTATCATTGAAAGTCTTTGTTAACTATACTTTATTACACAATTACCGTTTAATGCTATTCCCCGCGTGTTTACTGGGGGTATTCAGCGTCCTAAATTGGGAAGGGTTAGAGTTACGAGTTAAGGAAAAGTATCTTTGTAACTTGCATTTCGCTGGTGACATTCTGTTGATGAGTAACGCTGGCGACAAACTACGGCTCATAATTACTGATCTGGGCACGGAAACAGAAAAGTAGATGGGAAAATTAACAAACATAAACTAGAGTGATGTGCCACAGTCTCGGCAGAATACAGCCCTTTGCGTTAGGTGGAGACACGCTGCAAGTTGTAAAGGATTATCTCTACTTAGGACAGGTCGTAACCGCGGTGCCAGACCATGAGAGTTAAATAACTAGAAAAATGAGGATGGGGTGGATGTCATTCGGTAAGCATTCTCAAAATATAAACTGTAATCTACTACCAGCTCTTAAGTGGAAGGTATCTAACAGCTGCGTCTTGCCGCTACTTACCTACGGAGTAGAAACCTGGAGACTTATAAAGAGAGTTCAGCTTAAATTGAGGACAACGCAGCAATCGAATGAATATGAAAATCAAATGTGTAACCTTAAGAGCTAACAAGGCAGTAGAGTGGGTCAGAAAACAAACTGGAGTTAAGGATATAGTTGAAATAAAGAAGAAATGGACATGAGCTGAGCACGTAGGCAGGATAACAACTGGTCATTCAGGGCAACTGACTGTATTCCAAGAGAAGGCAAACGCATGAAGGGGGGACAGAAATTCAGGTGGGCAGATGAGATTAAAATGTTTGCAGTTATAAGTGGCAACAGAAAGCAGGAAACCAGGTTGATTGGCGGATCATCGGTAGGTATTTGCCCTGCAGTGGGCGTAGTGAAGCTGATAATGATGACCATAAAACTGTGTAATTGCAAAGAAATGAAGAGTGGGAGAGTAAGTGATTGAACGGTTCAAAGGCTAATTTTCTTGAGTGCAATATTTCTGAGCGTAAACTTCTGTGCAATGCGCACACCACTTCATTGCTTCCAGCAATGCTGTAAACACTGCTACAACAGTTTTTTTAAAGACGATGGTCTTTTTTGGCGTACTTAATCGCAAAAGTTTCAGTCTGTCTGTCGATTGATTTGTGGGGTTTAACGTCCCAAATTTACCATACGAATATGAGAGACGCCGTAGTAAAATGCTCCGGAAATTCCGACCACCTGGGGTTCTTTAACGTGCCCCCTAATCTGAACACACAGGCCTACGACATTTCCGCCTCCATCGGAAATGCAGCCACCGCAGCCGGGATTTGAACCCGCGACCTGCGGGTCAGCAGCCGAGTACTTTAGCCACTAGACCACCGCGGCGGGCCCGGTCTGTCGGTCTGTCTGTCTGTCCGTCCATCCATCCGTCCGTCCGTCCGTCCGTCCGTCCGTCCGTCCGTCCGTCTGTCTGTCTGTCTGTCTGTCTGTCTGTCTGTCTGTCTGTCTGTCTGTCTGTCTGTCTGTCTGTCCTTCTGTCTGTCTGTCTGTCTGTCTGTCTGTCTGTCTGTCTGTCTGTCTGTCTGTACATTTGTCTGTACATTTGTCCGGTTGTCCACTCATAACGGCATCGGGTATTTCAAATAGCCGACCCCATCCGTTGCGCCCACCAATAATGTCCAAGATTCGGCGTTCATACTTGTGCAATTGTCGAAAAAAAAGCAGTTATTGCGCATGTCTGGGGGGCCATAACAAGACGTATATATTATGCACGTGCGTCGTTTACGAGAAAAGGCACACTTAAGTAATTTCAAAGACCGTAGCGCTTATCGCGCTGCGCTGCCCATGCAACGCTTGCACGAAAAGGCGAGTGTTTCCAACGGTTTGCTGAAACGAAACGGTGGTGTCACCTACCCGTCGCCTTGCATTCTACACCTTATCACCTCTGAGACAGGCACGGGCACCCGCCTCAGAGCCACGCGCTTTATTTTCGAAGAAAAAAAACTGTCGGAAGGCGCTCATGTCTCACGTGTGAAGTTACTTGTTGCGTTCGTTCGCCTCCGCTGCACGCATGGGGCACTTTAACGCAGCGCCTCCAGAATACCATGCACCGATTTTCTTGCGAAAAACATTAAATAAATAATTTGTGCACTCTCTCCACATGCAAGAGTCTTTCGATGACATTTGCAAATTAACGTGCAGATATGGGGCCAATTTTCTTTTGAAAGGTAGTCAGCTATCTCCTCACCTTCCCCATGCAGTTTTCGTTTATCTCGAACTGATATCTTTTTAGCGAAATGTTAAGCTTCGAAAGCACACATATGCAACACAAAGCCGAATAAAAAAGTACGGGGTCTGGTGCATTAAAGAAACATAGTGTTTGGCGCACAAGATCAGAAGACCATGTGAAGGTTTAGCGGCTGTGCCATCATGTTGTGCTTCTTAATTTCTGTTGCTTACAGATACGGCGAATCGCGTTGGACACCTTGGCCAAAATTTAATGTTTTAATCGTTTGCTCGCGCAACTCTCGTTTGCAGGCGGCCGGACTATGCTTCACAGTTTTTTATGGCTGAAGCTAATATTGGTCATTGACAATTTATTTTTTGACTATGGCAGCTTTACTTAAGCATGGTTTGCTGCCCACTGATGTGCGGCCATAATCAAAACAGAAATACAACTGATTTATGTAATAGGCGCCGAAGGCCTGATTAGGTATAATAATTGGTTACTGTTAGGGTTTCATGCAGGTTTTTGTGAAGTTTGATAAAATTTACTGCTTTTTTTATTTTTTTAATGGCAGTGATGTGTGGTGGCGGCCACCGAAGATGTCAGATGGCGTGAATAGGACGGTAGCGTCAGAAAGTGAAGCGCAGCAGGCAGGGACAAACTGGACGCTGAAAAGAGAAGAGTCTATGTCCGTCGCGACGGCAAGATTAGCCACACTAGATACGGCCGCATCAACAAAAGGTGCATCAAGAAACGGCAACAGCTCCGCTTCCGCTTGAGCGCAGTCCACGACGGCGTGACGACGTGATAAGAAATCCCATCATAGGATGACGTCATGGCAACACGAAGCCAACACATGAAATCCAATGATGTACAACACGTCTCGAATAACCACTTTTGCTGCACATGCTAAGACGGGCTCAATTTGTTGGGTGTACGCAATGCTAAGAAAAACCACGGGAAAAAGCATCGTCACTTTCCGAAGAGAGCGGCAGAGTCTTTGAAATTAATCACAGATATCGCGGCACCGGTATCGATAAGTACAAGTGTTCGTACACCTTCGACGATTACATCGATAAGATTGGTGGGAGACAGGCGAGGACTTAAACGAGTAGACGATGACGCAGCTTGTGCCTTTGGAGCTGCGGCAGTTAGTTTTCTGTCTCAATGGAGGTGGGTCGTCGACACATTGGCGACACAGAACCACGACTTGTTAAAGGGGAAGGCGAGCGGGAAGTAGAACGTCGGGAAGCGGAAGTTCGGGTGCCGCAAGCAGCTTGCGCATCGCGTTCGTGAACTTCAGGTGGCCCGTGCGGCGCGTGGTATGGAGGCTGGAACGGATAGTCAGGATATTTTGGTGTGTTAACTGCAAAGCGCCAACGACATAGACGTGTAACGTGACCTGGAATTCCGCAAAAGTAACATATGGGCCGGTTGTCAGCAGTGCGCCTAGGATTTCCGGCGTGCTGCCGTGTAGCTGGAAACGGCGTGGCGGAAAGTCGCACGGTCTGTGGCGCATACAATGACAATCGAGGCGGAGGCTTTGCCGCGACGGCCGCATAAGTCAGTGGCACGGCAACTGGTGTTAGTGGAGAGGCAGACGTAGGTAATGGCAACACCCCGGAGACCTGCTCCTGAATAGCCTGTCTGATTGTAGGCATTAGGCGGTTCGTTGGTGCTTCAGTGGTCGGCAGATACGAGAAACACGAAAGCTTTTGTGCAGCCTCTTCGCGTACATATTCTTTTCTCTGCACCAGCAGGGTGCTGTCACCACCGACGACCAGGGCGGCAAGACAGTCGTCTGGTGTCGTCGATCTCCGAACTGATGCACGTTGTTAGCGGATCTCTTCCAAGCTCTGGCACAAGGTCCAAAGTTCGGATACGGTACTTGGGCCCTTTTCCAGCAACATTTCAAAGGCATCAATGTCTATTCCCTTCAAGATATGCCGGTTTTTGTCTTGTTCGGTCATTTCAGGGTTAAAGCGCCGGGATGAATCGATAACATCTTCAATATAGCTACTGAAGTTTTCGCCCTGCCTTTGTGCACGTCCGCGTAGTCGCTGCTCAGCACGCAGCTTGCGCACTGTGGGGCGATCGAACACAGCTGCAAGGGTGGTCGTGAAAGCGGCCTAAGTGGTAAATTCAGTAATGTGGTTTGTAAACCACACGCTGGCGAAATTTTCGAGATAAAATGGGACATACTCTAATTTCGAGGGGTCGTTCCACTTGTGGCGGCGCTCATCTTCTCAAACAGCCGCAACCAGTCTTCCACGTCTTGGTCCTCGGTGCCACTGAAAAAGGGGGGATCCAGTTGGCGCAGGGTGGTAGGTACGATGACTAGCTGAGATTGGGCAGTGCTTTGCAGGGTGGTGCCTTGCTCCGTCGTCTGATCAGGCATTGCTGATGCACTGGGCAGCTTCCGGCTTCGAAGTTCCAGGTTTGCATACCCAGCGCACTTCCACCACTTGACAAGGGAGTTCAATAGCGACGCCAGGTAGTAGGCAGGCAGCCAATACGGACACCAATGTTGGAGCAGTCCAGCATCTACAGCTCGTGCACACGCTCGCGCTTCGCACTCAGAGATAATACCACTAGCGATATATATATATATATATATATATATATATATATATATATATATATATATATATATATATATATATATATATATATATATATATATATATATATTGTGATGGGGCGAGATATAAGTTTAATGTGTTCAATATGGCATAATCGCCTCTCGCTCAGGGGGCTTAAAGCAGATGCTTTATCGTCATCTTTGTAAGCGCCACGCTTGTTCATGCTGATGATGCACCGTAAGATCACTCCTCCACAGCAGAATCGCCATGACGGCGCTTGGTATGACGACGACGAGCTAACAGAGTGATACCGTTTGAGTTTGGAAACACGGACAACATTTGTCTGAAGAGATGGGCTCGATGTAGCGTTTTTCAGGGGTGTTATCTCTTAATTCAGGTCATTTAGTTGTTTTAACACTTTGTATGGGCTATTGTAGCGTGTTAGTAGACTATGACCAGCCGACTGGGTGGTCGGGTGCCCAGAGGAGGACCAGAGACCCAGGCATGTAGCGCAAGCTTTGATGGCGGCTGTCATAACAGTGTTTTTGGTGCCCTTGCGACAAGTGTAGCCGACAATGGGGAAGCTGACAGGCTGCAAGAGCTGGGGAAACGACATCGCTGGCGTAATCAATAGACGAGGGCACAGATGAAGGAAGGAGCATGTCACACGGTAATGCTGGATGTCGGCCAAACAGCAAATAAAACTAAAATAACTAGCATGCAGCGTCGTGCCGTGAAGAGGTGTACGCAAAGGAGACAAAGGAGAGTGCTTTGTCGCAGTCACGATGATCTGATGAAACATTCACTGACAGCATCTTCGTCAGCCTTCGGTTCAGACGCTTGGTCAATCCATTCGCCTGTGGATGATAAGCGGTGTTAAGCCTGCCCTCAGCGGAGCAAGCACAGAGGTTGCCATTCAGAACACGTGAAAGGAAGAACCTTTCTTGATCAGTAAGCAGCTTCGGTGGAGCGCCAAGATGAAGAATGACTTTATACAAGAGCAAGTCAGCGACATCAGCGGAACAGCTTGTTGGCAGGGCTCGACTGATGGCAAAGCATGTGGCGTAATCTACAATGAGTGTAACCCATTTATTTCCAGAAGTGGACGTAGGAAAGGGGTTCAACAGGTGAAGGGCAGCAAAGAAAAATTGTTCTGTCGGTATATCAATGGGCTGTAGAAGGCCAGATGGTAGCACAGAGGGGTGCTTGCGGCGTTCGCAACGGTCGTAAGCACTGACATAGCGAACCAACGAACGATGCAGGCTGGGCCAGAAAAATCGACATCACACACAACCGTAGGTACGAGAGAGGCCTAGGTTACCGGCTGTAATTACGTCGTAGAGTTGTTTGAGAACGAAGGTACGCAGTTGATAGAAAAGCATGAGTAGTGAGGCTGGGCCATTCACATTGAAGCTGCGGTGGTACAAAATGTTGTCGTTAACTTCTAACAGGCGAACGTAACGACTAGGTGAAGAAGAGCTTAGACGCTCGAAGATAGAGAGTAACGATGGGTCGCTTCCTTGTTCGGGAGAGTTATCACCCAAAGCGTGGATATCATCACCTAAACGCAGAGGTTGATGCACGGTCTGTCAAGTCTAGCGTTTCAACCGGATGACGCGAAAAACACTCAGCGCATTTGTACAGGCGTCCCGGTTTGTATAGGACCACAAACGAGTATTCCTGCAGACGCAGCGCCCAGCGACCGAGAAGTCCGCATGGATTCTTTTGCGATGATAGTTAGCAGGAGACGTGATGATCTGTAACCAAGAAAAAAAAAACGCCAGGCCTGCGCGGAAGGTGCTGCACAGTCACAGCTAAAGCTAGAAGAGCGGCCTTTCAGAGTCTTTTCTAAACAGTGACGGGGTAATTGCTTCAAGCACAATTGCTTCACACCCACTCAATCATCATTAATAAATTTATTTTGAATACTAGGCCGGCATTCGCTATGCTATTTTTCGTCATTCTTCTGAGAAGCGTGGTATTCGCTCAACACTTGCAAGGAATTGTGTGCCAATTGTACATGTTTTGGCTCACGACAATGAGGAATCATGGCCGAAGTGGTTATGCGCCACAGTTAATTGGGGAACAAGAACAAGTTTTTGTGATGGGTTGAAGCATCGGACGACCCATTCGTTGCGCTATTCGCATTTTGCGACTACTGGTTGTTCTTTGGCTGTTTTAAAACGCTTTATAAGTGGTATAACGCGATTGCTTTCCCAATATCAAGGCTGCCTAAGGCAAGCTTGACCACACGTCAAAGGCACCGGTGTAGCTCAGTGATAGAATACTAGGCTGGCGCCCAGTGAACACGGGCTCAAGCCGCACTGTGTCATTAGTGCTAGGTCAAGCCCGCTTTAAGGTAAGTTTTACAACAATTTACAAGCACCGGCTTTACTCAGAGGTAGAATACTAGGCTGGCACTCGGTGGACACTGGTTATAGCCCACTGTGTCATTGGTAGCTAGGTTTTTTTTTAATTTCGCGCGATGTGGTTACGAAAACCAGGGGCGACGGTGGCGGACAACTGCGCGTGACTCGAGTTGTGATCTGATAACAGCCTTTGCTGCAAAAGTTTGGCCGTAGAGGTAGGGTCTTAATTTTGTCATGGCACACACCAAAGTTAGACTTACGCACTCAGTGATTGAGAACATCCATTATGCATGCAGAACAAGGTATCTAGCGTGAGCAATTACGTGGTCTGTCCTGTGTTGCCGTTGCCCGAGGACTGCCCCTATTCCACAGCCACTGGCAAGGTCTGAAGTTTTGTATTTGATGCAGGGCCAAAATAGGCCGTTATTGGTGGCGTAGTCACTAGATAGATAAGATCCGAAAAGACGTCTGCTTGCTCGACACTGTACGCGCAGGGAAACGCGGGCAAATCGACGAAAATAGGAACATATTCCTACAATTATTCTTCGGATGTCCTTCGTTGAACATGAAACAGCAAGTTCATATACTGCTGGCACCTCGTCGGCATGCGGATGAACACCAGCAACGCTGACAAGGTGCCATGGTATGGTGATTAGGCAAAGTTCGAAATGGCATTTTGCAGCGTCGATCTAGAGAGAGGCTCTTAAAAAAAAAGAACGGTGGACAGACCTGTGACGAGTGAGATAGCATTCAGAGGTAGGTGAAAAAACGATGACATCATCTAAGTAACAAAAGCAGATAGACCACTTAAATCCTTGAAGAATGGAGTCCATCATGCGCTCCAAAGTTGCCGATGTATTGCATAGTCCGAACGGCATAAGATTGAGGTGGTAGAAGCTGTCAGGCGTAACGAAAGTTCACACTGGTCACTTGCACTAGCGTGAGCTAGAGCAGCAGCAAAGGCTTCAAATTCATGCCGTTCAGTTATGGTCACCTGAAAAAAATTCAGGTTATTTTAGATGTTGTAGAAACCAGCTCTCCACACTGGGCTTTCGAGACGCGCACCCCGAGGTTCTGTAGCAAAGTGGGAGAACGTAACGTGCTGCCGCTATGCAAATAGCGGCGATTGACTTGCTCGTCGCTTCAAGAGGAAGCAAAGACGCTTGAGAAGTTTGAGTAAAGCTGGGAAAGGCTTGTACTTACAGACTGTACAGAATATACAAGAGTACAGACATAAAAGCTAGGAAAAAACTACAATTTGGAAAGAACCATCTTCTGTAGAGTGACCCTATGGGATTAGACAGAACGAACGGTGCCTAATACCTTAGGTCTAGTTCAGAACGCTTGGCGGAACTCCGAGGCCTCTTCTTATTTCCTCGGTGCTCCGCCCTTACACAACTGTCGGTGAATATTCGACTGTTTGTCCTCTGATAGGGCAGTAAATATGGTCACTCAAAAACCCGCCACAAGAACGCCACCTTCGTGCACGTGAGAACTCATACCTTCTTCCAAAATAACACAACCAAAAACTAAATAAAAGAAAACTAGAAAAATTCATGAAGGCATGGGCAAGCTGAGCAGCGCAAAATTATCTAGACTTAGAGCTACACGTACTGGGCTTTGCGGTTATAGAACGGTTTACCTGTAGCACGCCAACTTCTTGACGATGGGGCATAATTCCGCCTGTCCCATGTGCGCTGTAAGAGGAATCGCTTGCTGACCGCACGTGGTTCTATTTGCGAGCTCATTTATTTGCAAGGATAATCGTGGAAGCAGTCGAAAACATGGTGATGCGACAACCTCCATCAAAGGTGCCGCTTGGACGTGTCGCAAGCCCACCCACTTCCGAGAGCTACCTCACCATAGCGGGACGAAAGGTTCAACATGTACGCCAAAACTTCCAACCACAAGACCTTCAACCTTGCGACCTAATGCTCCATGAAGCATCTTGGCACCAGAACAAAAGAAAGCTCAGCTCAGTTATGGAAGGACGTTACACAATCTTTCGTAGAGTGTCTCCTGTGAACTGTGAGACCGTACGAAGCATGACACTGTTAAGCAGAGCTACTGACATAGCGCGCGTAAGCTAACGGCGCCGCTACTATTGTGTCAATATTAATATAATGCTCTCTCTGGCGGAGGGGGAGCGTGTGCAGAGTCACGGGGAATGACGGCAAGGAAGATGAAGAAGACGAGAGAGGAGGAGAAATAAACTGGTGGTAAGGCTGACGCCACACACACACGCACACTCACCTATATATATATATATATATATATATATATATATATATATATATATATATATATATATATAGTGAAAAATAGAGGAGCACACTTACGAAAATTTGATAATTGTTGTTTACTCTACGTTTCGGCCGTGGCACGGCCTTCGTCAGGATATATATATATATATATATATATATATATATATATGTGTGTGTGTGTGTGTGTTTGTGTGTGTGTGTGTGTGTGTGTAAACTGTGTCAGTTACAGCATTTGTATGGAGTGCTTTACGGGCCGAAGAAGGCGTATGCTCTTGTATACGCTTGGCGTAATAATGCAAATATGGAGGCAGAAGGTGTGAAATAGAAAAGTACAGGGAAAATTTAGCAACACAATGAATCCCGCCGTCATTACAAAATGTATGATGCTGAGTTGAGCAAAACTGAAATGCTTATTGGTAAAAGCGTGAAACGTTCGCCTACACATCAAATAAAGAGTTTAGACGTTGTTACAAAGGTTATTTTATATACAGCTATATACAGGGTCCTAATTATTGACATACAGACAATTACATACTCTTAAATACACACAATAAGTAATCATTTATACATCGATGAAGATATATACAAGCATTACATTACTGAGTACGAAGCTGTGCCACGTGCTTCCCAATAAACATCACTTTGCTGTAGCTTTTGAAGTACGTTGCGAGAGAATTTCGAATGAGAGTTTGTAGTCGAGCTATCAGGTGTTCTTCGACTGATTCGATCAGAAGCAGGTGCCTCGGTCGGTGAGGGTGGTGGTACCCGTACGTTACACTCATTGTCGGAATCTTTCCCGCCACCAAAGAAAGAAAACGTAGAGAAAACGCGCTGCTCGTTTTAGTCAGTTTGTTTTGCCGATGGCATGGCATTGACAGGAAAATCTCGTTGGAGCTCCACGGTATAGTGTTGGCACAAAACTGGTCGTCGTGGTAGGAGGCGATGGTGGGGAGTTTGTTGTCAAACCGCAAGCGATTGCATAACTGAGAGCTTCGGCCAAACGAGCGATCACGCAAGCCACGCCTGAAGCGCGTGTCGGTGCCACCAACCTCAGGTACCAACCCCTTTCGGCGCTTGAGCACTGCTTCTCGCGCCAGCTCAGACTCGAAGTTCTCTTCCGGCCCTTTGCGTTCCTCCTCCGCTTCGCGGGCTCTCACTTTGGGATCCGCTAGTCCACGAGCCTGCTTTGTTCCCGCTGCGTGATTTTTCGCTGCGGCCGCCTCCTCCAGATCAATAATGTTGCTGGCATGCGATTGCTGCAGACGCTGCAGTCTTTCTTTTCACTAGCGAGCTCTCATTGCGGTACGCGGCAGCAGTCCCACATCGCAACCTGGTTGTGAGCTCTACCTGTCTCTGCTTTCACTTCCAAGATGTTCATGGCGATTGTTTGCGTGGCGATGTGCACTGACTGAACTCCTAGCGATGAGAAGGGAGCGCGCAAAAACCAACCGCACACGCACTCCCTTCGAGAACTAGTTAACACAGCGCACTGAGGCACTTGCCCAGAGCAAAAGGAGATTCAATCCTGGTGATATGCAAGTGAAATAAATTGAGAAAAGAATACAAAAAACTGCAAAAACAAAATGAAAAGTAGAGAGGACTGCATGAAACAAAAACGAAACAAAAAGAAGGAAGGCAGGCAAGTTCTAAACTGCCTTTATGCTAGGCAAAATTGGTGCGATGGTGCCTTTATCACTTACTCCACTCATTTCCAGTTTATTGCACCCAGTTTTTTTTCAGAAATATCTACCTCTGGTTAGAGTAAAAAATTTCTTCATTATAGTGTTTCACTTTCTTCTTGTGTTTTACTGCAAAATTCAAGACAACAGATTTCAGCTGCGAAATATTGTTTATTGCCCCAAAAGAGTGCAACAGTAACTCATGAGATGTCAGACACGGCTTACAAGGAAAGTCTAGAGGGAAAACCGGAGCTTCTATTTTATTACCTCATTTAAAAGAGAAATAAATATTGAATCCCGACAAATCCTATTCAGGGTGTAAGTGAACTTCATAATTGCATGATAGTGTAGAACAGCTTTAGGTACTTCTCCACGAAGGTGTATAGGCGACAATCCAAATCTTGGAAAAGTTACCTTGTATATCTTGGAAATCAGTTGAGTTAGTTTGGAAACATATTCTCGAAGGTGGAATTATCGCAAAAGGCTTGCACATCAAACTTACTCACCAGAAATACTTCAATTTATTACATGCCAGCTTTACAAAAAAAACTGCTGAACAAGGCTGTTACAAAGTTACAAATATACTCGCATGGTTGTTATGTTCTAAGATCGTTGCTCTCGATGAGAGATGGTCACGTCCTTGCGGCTCTGTCATGAAACATCAATAAAAACTCCAAAAGGCGCTAGTGCCACTACAACAAGAAAGATGCCAGTTTGTGAAATCGTCTATGAGCACCGTGCCATTACTGGAGACCTCTAACAGAACACATGTGAAAAAGTGAGCAATAGCGCATGTGTCCTTTTTTCCGGCCCTTTGTTTTACTGCGGTGCTTTGTGAAACACATAAAGTAACTCCTAACAAAAAAAGGTGACGTAATATGATAAAGGTGATACGGTGTTCCATAATACGGGGGTAATGATAAACCACGGTTTGCTCACTCTGAGTACGAAAAGCGCTAGCTTGGATGCTTACAAAATGAAAAATAAAATAAAATATACACTCTAAAAATTTGAGTATTCCCGAAGTAATTCTGGTACACAACAATAATTGTCAATTCATTTGCTCCAGTTTCCGTTCTTGAAAACTCTTGAAAACCCAGCGCTGGCCACTTTTCTGACGAGGACGCTATGTCACAGTGATAACGAGAGCCACGTTCGCGACTTTTAATCAATGGTACCATGGTGGTAAAGCGCAAAAGTACTCGAAGTAGATTATGAATAATATATGGCAAAAACACTCCCCAGATACTCAACTTTTTTTAGTGTTTCTGCACCATGGATCCAACTAAACACAAAACTTGCAAACATGGTCAATACAGCCACACTCTAAAAACTGCCGAGGACTCGCAGGAGCAAAAACGCCAACTTACTCTTCAAAGGGTTCTTCTATTCTCGCAAAACATCAAGAAGAGTGAAATTAATTTTCACTTTGTATGAAACAAAAGAGTTAAACAGCTGTCAACTCTACCGTTCTTTGAGAGAGTTAAATGCCCATATACTCGTCAGGCATGAGAGAGCTAAAACCTATTATACTCCTGCGTCCTTGATTAATTTTAGACGCGTTGGCTCACCGCGAGTGATTAGCACTACCTAATAACTAAACATATATGCAGTAAAATGTACTGCATTTGTTTGTTGAGGCTTCAGACACGATTAACAAAAGAACACCAGTTTCTGCGCGCACCAGTGAATTTCAGTGCATTGAGAGGCACTTGGAACTCTCACTATTCACGTTTTTAGCTTTTTGAATGTGGGTAGAAAAATGAGCGAATACTATCTCTTTCAATTGGTGTCAATGAAAACTCAATGAAACTGGCTATGCCATTCTCCTCATAATATAATTCATGTTTTTCAGTACGATCGGCGCACACGGATGATGGTGCCGTAAGTTTACCATGGTACGGCTACCGTGAAGTGTTATGGCTTTAGTCGTAGAAGGTGAAGAAGAACAACCAAAAATATGCCAAGGGGGTGAGAAAACTTATACTTTAGGGTAAACTTCAGAAGTGCGACGTTTCGTATGCATAAATGACTAACCACTTAGCGAATCAGTGCAAATGACATTCATACAATTGGTTGCGCTAATATTCTTTTTTTTTACAGTAAAAGAACGTGTCAGATAGACGTTGTAATCTGACGAAGCACCAAACACAGTAAACACATTAGTGTCAGTTCAGCTGGTTTTGAGAAGCAGTGGAACACTAGAATCTATGTGTCTGAACAAGAAATGCAGGCATTACACCAACAATACTTATCACATAATGAAGTAAGCGCACATTAGCCGTCTGTCAGTGTGGTGTCATTCTCTCGCCGGCACTTGCACGCGTCGGATGCTCAAGTCATGGGCTTCCGCGGAGCAGCGAAAGCAGCTCTTGGTGGCTGCGAAAACAGGTTTAAAGATGAAAGTTACGAGGGTTTTGAGATCCTCTTGCAGAATTTGCCAACAGGACGCGCTGTTTAGAACACAGTGTTTTTGCACAGATTCAAGTGAGGCCTTTCAAGGTCGAAGATTTCCACGATGCTCTGGACAAAGAACGACTGCTTCCCGACGTGTGGGCGTTGGCAGTCTACCGCATCAACCATGTGTGAGCGGTCACGTTAAACAGCCCGGAGGCAAAGAAGAGATTACTTCAACTAAAGGAACTCCAGGTCAAAGGAAGACGCTGTCTTGTCATCAACCCACGGGAGCAGCACGTGAGGATGCGACTTCACTGGCTGTTATATGCTGTGGCTGACGACGATGTACGTGCGGCGCTGGCAGCGTTTGGTCGTGTGACGGAAGTGACTCGGTAGCGTTGGCGCGCTGATGGTGTAGCGAGAAAAGTTCGACAACACGCAATGTGCTAATAAGCTCAACCCTTGTATCAGGGTAGATGATCGACCGCACCATATCGGGATTGCTGGTGAACTAGCCCTAGTGGTAACCCCTGATCTGCCTGTGCAGTGCCTGCGCTGCAACAGAACGAGTCACGTGCGTCGTGAGTGCAAGGTGCCTTGGTGTTCACATTGCTGGCGTTTTGGACATGTCGACGTACAATGCCTTCGTTCCTACACCTCAGTGACGGAGTTAGTGGACATAACGGATGTACCGCAGCTTATTATGGACGTAACCCAGGCAGAAGACGCCGCCCAAGGCAATGAAGATGCAGCCGCATTAGACAGTCATGCATAAAAGTCTACTGGGGACGCTCCACCAGAACCAATGGACAGATAAATAGATGGTGCAGCAGCATCAGGTTAGTGGAGCGGCTGAACTGGTGTCTAAATAGGGCCGGCCTGCCAAATGCGTCTCATCGCGTGTGAGTACGGACTTGGATTCACAGAAGGGGTCATGGACCGCCATTGGCGCCTCTTGGAGCAACGCAGTTGGTACATCATTTCAAAGATCCCTGGAAGAAGCTAGTTGCCAAGGGGACAAGAAGGCGAGAACAGTGCTGAGGAACCGTCGGCGAAGACACCGACTGCGAGACGCACCAACCTCAGAGCAAGACCTAGCTGGTAATGCTATAGAGAGGAAAGCTGTGGACAATCCGTTCTCAGTAAGCAGCGAGACTGCTCCACCGGGCGGTCCCGGAGACGTCTAGCGTTGCATTAGACGGGCTAGGTAAGCGCCATGCTCTGGGCCCGCTTCACCCGCAACGATAAAATAGCTCCTGCCGCATTCCTTAGATTGGCAACTCTGAATGTTAGAGACCTTGGCTCCAGAACGAAACAAGGCCAAATGTATCGGTTGGTGGAGGAAAATTTGGATATACTGGCAATGCAGAAGACGAAAGTGGAGGGTGAGCAGGGGACAGAAAGCATGATGCGAAAATTCAAGGCGCGGTATTTTGTCATTGTGAGCCATGCAGTTGGTAGATCAGGGGGGACGCGTTCTTTTTGTTAGAAAATTGTGTGGTTTGGAGTTCAGAATGTATTGGCGTGTCCGTCAGGCTGAATAGTAATATGCGACATTGTTTATTGTGGCACTTAATGGCGAGTTCTTGGCGTCTATGGTCCAACTACGTTGCAGTAACGACAAAAAATTTTAATCATGTGCGACAGTACATGAGAAGCTCATATTTGCAAAGGATTTTAGGTGTGTATTGATAGAAAGAGGTAGATCGAGCAGACGCGAGTTCAAAGACAAAAGCAGACACGTGGTTGCGCAAGTCATTGCAGACTATGAGTTAGTGGATGTTGCAGACTACCTGAAAAGCTACGAGGCAGTTAAATTTACTCACTTTCAAGGTGCAAGCACTGCCTAATTAGACCAACTGTACATATCAGTTGACATAATTGCACAATGTAGTTGCTATAACGTTGTTCCGATTGCCTCTTCTGATCATTGCCTAGTAGTGTGCCAGGTAGGTGCGAAGACAGAATACAATAGATTTTCGTGGGATCCGTAAATAATTACCTCCAATCTTGTAAGTTACGAGTCTTTCAACGTAGCTAGGATGAATGCAATCAAAGTAATTGAGGAAGCTCATGAAGAAGCTCGGGGTAAGAATGGAAGCTTTTCAAACAGCGGATCAAAATGATAGTCATTGAGTCATCAAGTGTCCTTGTCTTCTAATTGAAAGAGAGAGAGAGATCTTAAATTGTTGCTGCAGAAACTGACCGCACTGGAATGTGAAAAGCCTGATGTGCATGTCGAGGATTTGTGCAATATATAAAAAAGCTAGATATCTACGATGACGAATGCTATCGAAGGGCCCTAATATGAACCAGAGCAATACAACCGATATTAGAAGAAAATTCAATGAAAGGGGCAGTAGGAATCGAGAAAACTAACGCAATGTGGAACCGTATAGAAACTATCGAATGCAATGGTCTAGAAATGACAGACAATGATAGCAGTGAACGAGCTTTTCGTGAGCACTACTAGGCTCTATTCGCTACTAGAACAACTGACGAGGAGATGTTTAGAGTAAAATGCCATGCTTTTCTGGTGACCCAAAACCAGTCTTAAAACAGCCTGTATCACAAACGGAACTATAAAAGCCCACAGGTATGCTCAATGCTGTTAAGTCACCGGGGTTTGACGGCCTGAGTACTGTGTTTTTTAAAACATTTAGGATTGAATTATCTGGACTGCTTACAGAAGTCTTTAACAAGTCCTAAAAACTAGATAGTCTGCCTCAGTGTTTAAGTGAGGCTCATACTATTTTGATACCGAGCATCAAAGAGAGAGAGAAGTTGAAAGTAGTTTCAGCATATTGGCCTATATCATTAATTGTAACTACAAAATACTGATAAAAGTGCTAGCGTGGTGACTCCAGGCTGTCAATAAAGAATTGGTGGGGTCTCATCAAACACGCGCTTTTATTGTGACCAATATTCAGAAAATGCGATGCGTTCTTGAGTGTTGCGACGCCACGAAAGGTCGTTGGGCGATTATGCAGCTCGATCTCGAAAAGGCATTTGACTGTGTCGTTCATGCCCTGCTTCTTGCCATACTAGACGATGTGAATGTTGGTTCGGTAATCAGAGATGGTGTGGCATGTGCATGTCGCAATTGCCTGATACGTTTAGTAGTTATTATTACATTAGGAGCCCCTATTAACATTAGGTGCTCCGTCCGTCAGACATGCCTGCTCAGTCGTCTTTTGTTCAGCATCTCTATAAAAACGTTCTGCTTAGCAATAAGTGAAAAAAGTAGCATTCACAATTTAGGTTGCAGGCATCAGAAGTTAGAATCCCTGCATATGCGGATAATGTCGCAGTTTGTTGCAGAGGCAAAGAAAGTGTGGCAGAGGTTATCTCTGTAGTGTAGAGTTTCAGCAATGCCACTGGTAGTCGGGTAAAATGGGGAAAGTGCTTGGGTTTTCAGCATGGAGAGTGGTCATCCACATAGAATTTCTCGCGAAAATGAAGTGAGAGACGTCACCTGTAAAATACCTAGGGAAACCACCAGAACACTACAAAGACAATGATGACGATTGGCAAGAACAGGCAAGAGAATTTCCTTTCAAGGCGAGTATAGGTCGCACAGAAATCATCTATCAATGTTCTCGAGAGCAACGGTTTGCAATTAGTTTTTTGTATCAAAACTGTGGTACGTGATGCAGGTGTTGCATTGATCACACACCAATATACAGAAATTTAAACTAATTTATTTAGGCGTGTAAAAAAAGGTGGTTTAGGACTACCGCACCTATTTATAAGGCTACTCATGAACAGGTTTTTCTTTTTTTCGTAAGGTGAGTGATTCACTCCTCCGTACGATGCGCGAAGTTTGGCTCACGAGAGCTTTACCGGGATATGCAGTAGGCACAGACCACATGAATGGCACTGTCCGAGGATATCTCAAGGAGGTGATCTTAAGTGTCTGCTTTCTGTCTGTCAGGTTTTCCAATGAGTACTTATTTTCAGCGTCATGCAAAAAGCTGTACAGAGATGTCTGTAATACATTGTACAAGACCACATACAGTGGAGGTATAGGGGAGGACAGGCTAAAAACGGTTAATATAATGCAAACGGCTCCTGCCACAAAAGCCTTTTTCAGGCTTCGCACCGGAACCTTGCACCTCAAGGCATTTCTAGAAGAGTGGGGTGTGTTTCTACCTGGGGATCAGACTGTCTCATTTCTAAGAAGCCAGAAACTATTGACCACACTTTTTTCGCATTGCCGGGAGGGAGGTATATTTAGGATGTATTGCAGAGGAAAACGAATTCCCGTTAGACCCTTACAGCATCAGCTTTCTGCTGATTGAAAATGATGATGATTTGCCATTTGACTTAAAATAGTTAACAGGCATCCACTGTTTATGGCGCCCCCGTATGGCAGGACTTCACTGTGATTCAGATCCATGACCCGCAAGAATGTACTTTCGAGAGTGCATGGCGAAATTCGTGGCACTTACGAAAACACAGGAGTCTGTTTCTGATTGGTTGTTGGGGGTATAATTCTTGACAGATCTGAAGAAATTTTAAAGCTAGTGTTCATTCAGTAGGACTGCCAGCACTTGTTTCGCGACCTTTACGGCATCATTTATGTTCATAGTGTCTGGAAACAGGCATTTAGGCTGTAGTGGATGATCATTATCATCATTTTCTTGGCCACCGCGCCACGCCTCTCGCGCAGCTCATGCATAGCTGCTACGCGAGAACAGAACGAGCTCACGCACCTGGCATGTGGGACGTGGACAGCTGCCGTGGCTCCGCTTCAGGCGTGGAATAAATTGGCGAGATAGGCACCGCCCCATCGGCCGCCTTCGACGTCGTCTCACGTCTTTCTTCTCTCGCCGCTACAGTGGTGACCTAGAGAACGCGCCTTTCGGTGCGCCATCAGTTGCCATTGTTTCCGCGACTTTGCCCGCCAGTGCCACTGTTCCAATCGACCTACCCCAAGGTATGATTTATGCAGCTCGATGCCGTTCTTGTCGTGAATAGCGTCACGGACCAGCCGCTGATGCACGCCATTCTTCTCAACGCCCTTCCGGTAGAGCTGCGCCATCTCGCTGCCACTTCAAGCACCAGCCCGCAGCCTTACGATACCCTCTGCGCAGCGGTGCTCAACTGCTATGGCCACACATACCGCCTGCTTCCGTTTACTCGCTCCTGGCAGGTTTCCTCGGCGTCGCAGAGCAAGGTACGAACCAGTCCGCAGCCCTCCATTGACCGCTACCTCGACGCCCTGTCTTCGACTACTTCTACCTCTCATCCGGTTGCAGAAACATCCAATACTCCACCTGACAATGACCACAAGGTAGAACACGCAGCCCCTTTTGAGACTGTCCTGCCCTCCAAGAATTACATTTCCTTGGAGCCCCCGTACGCCGCTCTGTCGCACGTGCCTGCCACCAGCACGTCTTCCGTGATATCGACGGCACGCGACACCGTGGCCCCACCCGACTTTACGATGGTTACCTTGCCGCACACCTCCCCAGCGCCTGGCGCTGACATCCTTCCGCTCGCTGTTCACCTCACGGTCGCGGAACTTTCACCATCCCCAATGTCCGAAGGGGACTCTCTACCAGCCTCAACGCTCTGCGCGTCATACCAGCAACGACCAGCATCGCCCTCGCATTCAACCACAGCCGAAGTCAAAGCCACCAGCCATCAACCATGGCCAAACTTCCGAAACGCTGAGACTATGGCCGACCCTCCTGAGGACGAAGTGCCCGGCCCACATGTCATACCTGCCGTAGAGGCAACCATCTTCCAGACCAACCTGCGCACGAACCCACGTGTGCCGACTACTGAAAGTGCTTCCCCTAGTCAAGGTGCACTTACTGAGCCTCCTCTAGAGTCCACACCTGCTAGATCCCATGGCACTCCTCCTACCGAGGTCATGACAGAAACCATGACTCAGCAGGCATGTAGCTGGAATGTAGCCATGCCATCTTAAAAGCTGCAGATGTCATTCCCTTTACCCGGCGTGTACAATGCCACTTAACCAGTGCCAATGTAGGTGGTCAAAAGCACTCATATGCGGGTACCGCTCAAGTCACGACACCTGCGTACCGACATCGGCGTCAGTGCTGTGCACGCCTGCGAAAGCATCATCGAAGCCGTTGCTTGTCGATGGGTGGTCTGCAAGACTCCCCTGCGCCACTTCTCATTGCTTCGCGCGCAGGGGCCACATAATCTGTACACCCACCCTCACCTTACCCTAAATGCACTTTTACCTAGAAGACTCACTCGCGACATCCTGTGCGCTCCCGGCTGGCCCCAGCTGGTCATCCTGTCACCCACTGGTGTACGACCACAGCGACCTGACGCTTATTTCTTAGTCCGCGGCGTTTCTCCCAGTGTCGCCCACTAGAGACCCACTGGCTCCCGATGGTCACTTCCCGTTAACAACCTTGACTTCCCCAAGAGACACCTTGCGGATTGTCGTCAATGTACATAGTCTCTTTCCATCTCTTTTGTTCTTACATACACTCCAAATCAGGTAAAGCACTAGGGGGAGGGGGGCCTGTAGTGCATGATCATCATAATTTTCTTGGCCACCGCGCCACGTCTCTCGAACAGTTCATGCATAGCTACTACACGAGAACAGAACGAGCTCATGCGCCTGGCGTGTGGGACGTGGACAGCCGCCGCGGCTCCACTTCAGGCTAGGAATAAATTGGCGAGATCGGCACGGCCCCGTCGGCCGCCTTCGACGTCGTCTCACGTCTCTCTTCTCTCACCGCTACAAAGTAAAAAAACAAATAAAATCAGTGTGGTACAGTCATTAGCGTGGCGAGCTAGCAATCTGTAGTGCCTAGAGGTTCAAGGTTCAAGTAGCACAAGGTCTTGTTTTTTTACACTTACTTTTTTGTTGTAGTGTTCGTATTTAGCTATCCCTACTATCCGCGTGCGCGGAGATCCGTCAAAACAATGAAAAAGCCCAATTCCAGCTCAAGCTCTGCTATATTTTAGTGAGGGGTATTTTGTTATGGTTGGTGCACACCTGAGACAAGCAGCGGTCGCGTGACCTTTTGTGACTGCCGACCAAAAAGCGACTGACGTTCACACCAGCAGAGGCTGCATCCTGATGTACTGGAATGGGGTAGTGTGCTGTCTTTGGCGGAAAGAAATGGGAGCAACGTGGTCTTTTTTGCGATCACGCCACCAGAAGGGTGCTGCCATCGAACAGTGTGCCTAAGGCGGGAAATTTGAATTTGTTATGTGGGGCCTAATGCTGGTTTAGGCCGAAAAGCACCATCATTTCAAACAGTTTTGTTCGTCGCTCAATTTCATATCATTAGATGACTAACTGCTGACCATTACAGGAAGACATTTTTAAATTTGCCCGCCCACAGAGCTCAATTGTGGCCTTGGTATGACTAAGCCTACATGTAGGCTATATTTCGCCGTTGTGTAGCGGAAAGAAGAGCTCTAAATGAAGCGTAATGTAAGGACTTCTAGGTCATTAACACACTAGGTAACATAAGGAAACGAAAGAATAATAACTTGCACGCATGGTACTGCATTTCTAATAAACTGTCTTAACTGCTTGTGTTGAGCATAGTCTCCTCATAATGCACGCGGTAAAAAACCTCGGTTTTTGTGCATGTATACCTTGTGTTTGCATAATGCAATAAAAAGAAGTCATCATCATCATCAGCCTGACTACGTCCACTGCAGGACAAAGGCCTCTCCCATGATCTGCCAGTTAACCCGGTCCTGTGCTTGCTGCTGCCAATTTGTACCTGCAAACTTCTTAATCTCGTCTGCTCACCTAACCTTCTGTCTCCCCCTAACCCGCTTCCCTTCTCTGGAAATCCAGTTAGTTACCCTTATTGACCAGCGGTTATCCTGTCTACACGCTACATGCCCGGCCCATGTCCATTTCCTCTTCTTTGTTTCAACTATGATATCCTTAACCCCCGTTTGTCCCCTAATCCACTCTGCTCTCTTCTTGTCTCTAAAGGTTACACCTACAATTTTTCTTTCCATTGCTCGCTGCGTCGTCCGCAATTTAAGCTGAACCCTCTTTGTAAGTCTCCAGGTTTCTGCTCCGTAGCTAAGTACCGGCAAGATACAGCTGTTATATACCTTCCTTTTGAGGGATAGTGGCAATCTACCTGTCATAATTTGAGAGTACTTGCCGAATGTGCTCCACCCCATTCTTATTCTTCTTGTTACTTCAATCTCGTGGTTAGGCTCTGCGGTTATTACCTGCCCTAAGTAGACATAGTCTTTTACAACTTCAAGTGCACTATTACCTATCTCGAAGCACTGCTCCTTTCCGAGGTTGTTGTACATTATTTTCATTTTCTGCAGATTAATTTAAAGATCCACCTTTCTGCTCTCCTTGTCTAACTCCGTAATCATGAGTTGCAATTCGTCCCCTGAGCTACTCAGGAATGCAATGTCATCGGCGAAGCGCAGGTAACTAAGGTATTCTCTATTAACTCTTATCCCTAACTGTTCCCATTCTAGGCTTCTGAAAACCTCCTGTAAGCACGCGGTAAATAGCATTTGGGAGATTGTGTCTCCCTGCCTTACACCCTTCTTGATTGGTATTCTGTTGCTTTCTTTATGAAGCACTATGGTAGCAGTTGATCCCCTGTATATTTCTTCAAGAATGTTTATATATACTTCATTTACGCCCTGATTCCGCAGTGTCTGCATGACGGCTGATGTTTCTAATGAATCAAACGCCTTCTCGTAATCCATGAAGGCTATGTATAGTGGTTGGTTATGCTCTGAGCATTTCTCTATTACCTATTAGGAGCCGAGTACTTGTTCTGGAGCGAGACCCTGAATTCCTGTACCTTCCCTCTCAGTGCTAGCTGATTTATTGGCTTCTTGTGTATCAGTTTCTGTCGTTTCTTCTTCAAGTCTAGGTGAATTGGAGAGCGTACCATTCTATGGTCACTGCATCGTACCTTGCCAACCACTTCCACATCCTGCACGATTCCTGGCTGTGCAGTCATTATAAAGTCTATTTCGTTCTTATTTTCGCCATTAGGGCTCCTCCATGTCCACTTGCGGTTTTCTTGTTTTCGGTAGAAGGTATTCAAAATCCGCAAATAATTGCGTTTTGCGAATTCTACTAGTAGCTCTTCTCAGACGTTTTTAGTGCCGATGCCATAATCTCCTACTGCCTGGTCTCCAGCCTGCTTCTTCCCTACCTTTGCATTAAAGTCGCCTATCACTATAGTATACTGTGTTTTTACCTTACTCATTGCCGATTCCACGTATTCATAGAAGCTTTCAACTGAAGCGTCATCATGGCTGGATGTAGGCGCGTAAGCCTGTACTACCTTCATCTTGTATCTTTTGTTCAGTTTAATTACAATACCTACCACCCTTTTATTAATGGTATAGTATTCCTCTATATTGCCAGCTATGTTTCTGTGAATTAGGAACCCCACTCCCAGTTCTCTTCTGTCTACCAAGCCCCGATAGCAAAGGACGTGCCCAATCTGTAGCACAGTGTAGGCCTCATCTGTCCTTCTAACCTCACTAAGCCCTATTATATCCCATTTAACACCCTCTAGCTCCTTGAATAGTACAGAACCCTCTAGCGCCTCGAATAGTACAGAATAAAAAGAAGTATTTGTTAGTAAAAATTGCTAAATGAACTGTGAAGACGGTACTAAAAGTGAAAGACAATTGCTAAGTGATGCGGGTGTTTTTTTGCGATTGTCTGCTACATCTATAGCAGATGTCCGCTTGACGCGCAGTGGTGTATCCCTGTCTTCCTTCGCTTTTTGTCGCATCACTCTACGTTGCATTCGTTCCTCCAATTGAAGTGCATTTTCAACGTGTGTGCAAAGTCGCGAAACAGAAAACATGAAGCGGAAGAGGAAGAGTAGCGACCCGACCTGTTTGATTCCAGGCTGTACAAGCTGCTACCGGTCTTGCGAGGAAAAGTGAACTGTTTTTCGTGTGCCCAAGGACCTCGATTGCGTGAGCAGTGGTCGCAGCCTATTCAGAGAACTGACAGGAAGTTTAATGAAGTGTGCAAATTATATAAGCAGCACTATGAGCCACGCTACAAAGAGAGATCATACAAGACGACAGCCAATGACGAAATACAGAAAATCTCACGGGAGATGCTGCTTTCGAGTAAGGAAGCTGTTCCATCATTATTTCTCAAAGCATCAACATGTGTGTCAAAAAATGAGCGAGCGAAGAGAAAAAATGAAGACAAGGCCGAGCAAGCGCCAGTAAAGAGGCAACGTAATGCCACACCTGATACTACAGAGACAATTGAAATCACGTCAGCGCCAGGTCATAATCCAACGAGTGAATCTCCAGGTGAGCTTCTGCGAATATAGTTATAAATATAATTTGCCTGATTGATTAGCGCCAGGAGATCCCGAGTACAGAAATTCGTTGCACGCAACCAGGAATAGTTAATTTAAAAAAAACACGGCAATCAATAAATGCTCGTTCCCTTTTTGCACACAGCTCAATCCAATCGAATACAGTCACAAAGATTCACCAGTTTTAAGAAGGCAAGAGAACGCCACAGGAACAATTTGGCAGGGAAGATAGACAAAGCACTGCTGCACACAATCGTGCTAGTTAAACATGGCCTCCGTGAAAGCCGACCCGATCTCGGAGGCCGCCTATTATCCGCGGACAATCAATGACACTGAGGTCGAGCGAGTGGTGGCGCCACCATAGAACGGAGTGCTTTGTTTACGAGGGCGTCGTCGAAAAATGAGCCACGTCTCAGGCGCGAGACGGCACACTACCCCAATTCAGTACACCATAGCGGTATGCGAGTGACCGGAAGTCGCAAAACTGGAGAGTCATGTCCGGATCTCGTTATCTGCGAGCACTCTGGAGTCCAGCGCCGATGAGCTGATCGCCGAGAGCTGAGTGAGTGGAACGAACCGAGCCTTTTACATTCATTGCTTTCGTTCGTTCTCGTACAGCGTTCCCAGAACGGTAAAAGAACTCGATTCAAGCAAAGAACAAGAGATTGTCATGGCGCTGATGCGCTATGCCATGGTGTCAGAGCTGGCAGCAGAGAAGCCTCCAAATGAAAAGTTGGCCCCGTATATGCATGTTACACCATAAATGTCGTCGAAAGACATTAGTCTAGCGCCTGGAGAGAGTGAACTAAACGTTTATTTGATGTTCTGCGTAAAAAAATAGGTGAATGGTATTTTGGAGGCGCTGTGTTAGAGTGCCTCGAGCGTCCAGCGGAGGCGAACGAGTGCATCAAGTGATGTCCCACTGAGACATGAGCGCTATCTGGCAGTTATCTTGTGAAATGGGGCGCACACGTCGCTAAGCTGATAAGGTGTAGAATGCAAGGCGACGGGTAGGTGCCACCATCGTTTCGTCTAAGTAAAGCGTTGAAAACACTTGCCGTTTTGTGCAAGCGTTGCATGGCCAGCGCAGTGTTATAAAGGCTATGATTCCTAATATTACTTACGTATGCTTTTTATAGTAAAATACACATACATAATATTGTCGTGTTAATTTTGTGCCTCAGGTATGCGCAGTAAATAAATGACAATCACACAAGTAAGAACGCTGAACTTTGAGCAATATTGATGGGCGCTGGGGAAGGGGTCGGCCGTTTCGAGTATTGTTTGTTCACCTTGGTGCCGTTTAGTGTACCGTTAGGGGGGGAAACAGACAAAAGTGCAGACAGACAGACAGACCAAAGCTTTTGCGTGGAAAAGTGGCTTAAGCGAGGCGCTGTGCAGACGTGCTCCGCATGAGCTACGGCCCGGTGATCGACTATCGGCGGACGCGCTTTGTTCTTGACTTGCAGTTTGTGAGCTCGTCTGCAGGAGGTTCTCTGCCCCTACGAACACCACTCGTATAAGCAAGTTTGTCCCCGTTTTAGGAGTTTCAAAATTTTTCTATCAACGCCGCGGTGGCAAGGCTAGGCCTATCTCTTAGGCCAAGCCTGGCCGCGACGCTGGGCGTCCAGCTTGCGCCTGCTGACCATGGGCCTTGTTAAGGCTGAAGATAGATTACTACGTTGAAGGGGAGACTATAATGCCCGAAGATTTTAAAGCGAGAGAGTGGGCTCCAGTGCTGAAGGCACAGGACCAATTTAAGAAGACTGCATGGCAACAACGCCAAGAGTAAGCCTTGCGAGACGAAGGCCGGCAGCGACGGGCGCGACACGCACGGGGCGCCGCAAGTCAAGCGGGGAAAATCGCCGGTGTGAGAGAAACGCGGACCGTTTCTCAAGATGCCAGCCACGGATTTTGAGGTTGTGTACAGGCCTCAGAAGTGGGACTTAAGTGTCGTGACAGCGAAAGAACTCGGATGTGCACTGAGAGCAGCAGCGCGTCTAGCGAGTGCGATTGCCGCGGAAGAAGACATTGTGCGGGTTAATGGCACAAACAACACGTTGACGGTCAGCACACATTGTATAAAATGCCGTGGGGCATATGTGGCTGTGAATACGCTAAAGCTTGGTGATCGCGACCTGCTGGTTTCAGCCTTCGTGGCGCCGTTGGAGAACTCCGTGCGGAGAGTGATTCACAATGCTTATGATGGATGCCCAGTGAAAAAAGTTCGAGTGGAATTCCTGAAGAAGAATGAAGGACTAGATATTCTGGACGCGAGACCTCTGGGAAAGTCGAAGGCGATTAAGATTACGTTCGGGGGAAGACGTATGCCGCGTTAGGTTACTTACTGGAACTGGCTGTACGCTGTGATCCCATATATATATATATATTCAGTCGAGACCTGCTACCACTGTAGACGAGTTGGGCATCGAGTGAACGTTTGCTATCGTCCGAAGAGTAACCTATGTCACCGTTGGGGGAAGGACAATCCTGCCCCGCCAGAAGGAGAGCCGCTTACGTGCACACTGGACTGCATCGTGTGCCATGGTGCGCATCACACAGGGAGCCAGAGCTGCAAGTTTCGCCTGGCTCGCAAGCTAAAGACAGGCCGGCAGCATAGCATCGCAAGAGAGATCGAAGCTGGCAACGATGAGTGGTCTTCGAGGGGTAAAAAACGCACAAGCAAAAGCAGGGGCCGGTGGGGGTTATATTAAAGCCAGCTTTGGCAAGTTGCCCGGGATCTGCGATGGACGCTGTTGAACAATCCGCAAGATCACACGAGGATACGCAAAAGCATAAGCATGGAAACCTCTCCCAACCTTACGTTTTGTAGAGGTATCAGTAATGCAAAATAAATTAACACGAGCCAAACACTAGGAAGTGATCACTATACCCTTTCCACGACGTTTAGCGCTGCGAAGCGTAAAGACAAAGTGAAGGGGCATAGAAATACAGATTGGGAAAGATTCAGGAAAATCATAGCAGGCACTGTGAACGGGAAAATTAAAGGCCTCGACGCATGGGTAGATATGTTCAAGGAAGATGTGAAAAATACCACGGTAGAAGTGCCAGTCGAGCAAGAGAAGTTTACGTTAAGGATGAGTGCCAATTGGGCGTGTTGGTAATTGTTCATGATGAGACAAGCGCAAAAAATACACACACTCAGATAGGACACAGACAAGCGCTTACTAGCAACTGAATTTTATTTTGAAGCGTACACTAATAAATACCACACACGCATGAACGTCACTTCCCAACTTCCCCTGTCCACTCAGATAGGACACAGAAAGCGCTTGTCTGTGTCCTATCTGAGTGTGTGTATTTTTTGCGCTTGTCTTATCAAGAAGTTTACGGCGGACTCTAGCCTACTACACATAGAGGAAACGCACGCGAGTCTCTTGAGAAGGTGGAAAAGCAAAAACTTAAAGGCGTCATTTGCAGAAGGATTGCCAAGTTAGAACGTAAAATTGAAAATTATACAATTGAGTTGCAAGCCAAGCAGTGGAGCCTGATTTGTGATCGTGTGAATGAGCAGTTTGGGTGTAAAAAGACATGGCAGCTGTTGAGGCATCTTTTGGATCCGACAGCAACAAAATCGGCGCAACGAAGACAAATGACTCGATCAATGCACCAATATGAAGGCACTATTGGAAAGTTTATACAGGAATTCCGGAATCTGTACATAACTGATGGAGTAGACGTGTGCTTACCCCTACTCGGAGGTGGAAAACTCGAAACTTGCTGAAGAATTTTCAATTGCGGAGGAGGAGTTCGCCAAAGGCAGCTGCGTACTACGTTTGCCGCAGGTCTGGTTAGGGTTACTAATAAAATGCTGAGAAACCTAGATTTCGAATTGACTGGGGCGATCACCGACTTGATAAATGAGGATTGGGTGGTCGGCTGGGGAGCTCCCAGCACAATGGAAGTATGCTAGGATTATATTTGTTCCTAAGCCAGGCAAGAAACTCTGCTTGGAAAACCTGCGCCCCATATTGCCGAGATCCTGCGTGGGAAAATTGGTGGAGCACGTGGTTCTCAACAGGTTTCAGTGTGATGCAGAGGACAAGGCGATTTTTCCCGCAAGTATGATAGGTTTCAGGGCCCATTTATTTACGCAGAATGTCATGATACAGTTGGAACACGATGTAGTTAATCCCAGGCATGGCACGGGCACCAAAGCTGTATTAGGGCTTAACCTGAATAAGGCTTTCGACAATGTTTCGCCTGAAACAATATTGAATAATCTATCGAAAATTGGCCCAGGGGCCAGGAAATTTCGCTACACCAGATCACTCTTGAAGGGCCAAATGACAGAAATTTCAATAGGAGATATCAAATCAGATTCCTTCGCGTTGGAAGACAAAGGGACGCCACAGCGTTCAGTTTTGTCGCCGTTCCCGTTTAACGTCGCCTCATTAAAATACCGCCAAGGCTGGAGGAGATACCAGGACAAAAACACACATTTTATGCGGATTATATTACTCTATGGGTAACCAGGGGTAGTGACGCGCATCTGGAAAAAACACTACAACAGGCAGTGAATAATGTCGAGGAGTTGGCAGGGGAGGTGAGACTTTCATGTTCTCAGCCCAAGTCTTAGCTCTTTGTGGTTCGAGCAAACCCAGAGGGCTACATAAGACACTATAGTCCGCCACCACCGTTGAAGGTAAAAGTAGGGGGTAGGCAGGTAGCTGAAGCTCAAAAAATTAGAATTCTAGGCCTATATCTGCAAAACAGGAAAAATAGGATGGCTCTGGAAAAACTTAAGCCCACGGTCAATGCTACTGTCAGGCTAATCAGGAAAATAGTAAACCGTAAGAGAGGGGTTAAAGAAAAAGAACTCTATAAGCTGGTACAGGCGTTTGTGCTCAGCAGGATTACTTACGCGACACCTTATATGAATTTGGATGCTGCAGAAAAAGGCAAGGTCGAGGCTATGATCCGGCAAGCTTACAAGGCAGCGCTTGGATTGCCTAACAACGCTCGTACAGAAAGGCTTTATAACTAGGGGTGCATAACACCCTGGATTAATTATGGGAGGCGCATCTGGTGATGCAGGACGCTAGACTTTCCACAATCAAAGCGGGCAGGATCTCATTGGAAATCATTGGAAAGATTTTTCTTTGTCGTTTTTGTGTGCTTTTGTTTTTGTGTTTTTTGTTTTTGTTTTTGCTTTTTTCTTACTCATGTTCTGCTCTTTGTGACATTTGGTTTTTATCACATGGTTACTCTCTCCTCTATATATTTCCGTGCTCTGCGCGATAAACTCAGTTGGAAGTTTAGCGCTCGTGTCTTTCGTGTCCTTCTTTTTTGTGTGTCGTCGTTTTGTTCTCGCGCTATAACTATTGTCAAGCCATACCAACTAGCCCAAGCTGCCACACTTCCATGTTACCTCTCTTGAGCACTGGGAGGCCGTGTTGACCAGCTCAGACCTATTTTTCCAGTTAGGAGTCGTGGAGTGGGCCACACAGGTCGCCGCCGCGGATGGTTTGTTGGCCATCTAACACGAAATCGTCCGCAGTTGCTTTCTGACGAAGTAAAGTTTTTCCATCCATCCACAACTTGCGTCAAAAGTCCCCAAGAAAATATTATCGTCTTTACAAAAGTGGTAATGGGTGTGACCGACCCTTCGCTCGCTATAGTTGGCCTGACATGCAGGCCACCTACCTGCTGAGCTGCGCTAAGATGACCAGGAGTATTTCAGAAAGTGGTACGTATTCAGAAACGCTCCTTGAATTTAACTTGACTTGCCACAGCCGTCAAGCAGTGCAAACGGGTATTGAACGTGGTGTTTTTAGGCGGTTCCAAGGCATGGAGCACAAACGTGTTTCAAACGCGCTGCATTGAATGCGGTGGCTAGTCAAGTTCGAGACAGAGAGAGAGAGAGAAATTACTTTATTGGGTGGAAAAAAAAGAAGGGGTTTAGGAGCTAGATGGGGGGGAAAAGATTCTGGGTACCGGGGAAGAAAGTGCACAAACCATTTTCTCGTTATTTTGAAGATGTTTAGCTTACTGCGAATAGCACCACGAAAATTAGACACTTTGCTCGAGCTACTGCGTCCCACCAGCTCCAAGCCAAGTACTCCGTGAAGGCTATGGTCACACAAACCCAGAGCAACTAACTAGTTCGTATTTGGTGACAGGAGGCCAGCACAATAAAAACAAATAAAAACAATCAGCCTGTGTATATAGAGAAGTGCTGGCATCACTTCTGGGCATCGCTGACTGGTTATAGCAGTTTTGCGACTGAAGTCGCGCAACTGAAAAATCAGCCAGGAAGCAACTAGCAAAAGCAGTGGCTTTGCGACCATTTGCAACCGTTCGCGACAGTTTGCGACCAGTCGCAAGTGGTCTCACGATCCCTGCTAGTCGCCGCTTGGAACCACTTTTACTCCCTTCGGGGGGGGGGGGGGGGTCATGCTACTCTGCTTCGGGAAGCGTTATGATACTCTGTTGAGGGGGCCTGCCTTGACCCGTTCTGGGAAATCACTGCACTCTGCGTCGACACGAGGTGATTTACTATGAAAAACAGAGTGAATTATGGGACAAGAAAGTACTCTTCTGAAAAGGGTGCCCAGCATTCTCTTAGTTTTTAGAGTGCGTTGCGACATCGTGTTAAGTAACTGCTGCATTTTAACTTAGGGCAATAAGTCCGTATCTATCTATCTATCTATCTATCTATCTATCTATCTATCTATCTATCTATCTATCTATCTATCTATCTATCTATCTATCTATCTATCTATTTCTCTGTCTATCTATCTATCTATCTATCTATATCTAACCAGCGACAACCTTTATTGGCACTGAAGGTAAATCTACGGAGGTGGAGCTTCTGCACTTGTAGCACTACGTGAAGTAGTCTGCTTTGGCGCGCGTCTCGTAACGCTATGGAAAGTGACGGGGGCGCACCAGCATTTCGTGTAGACCCAGACACTGCTTAGCGTTTCAAGGGCACGTAAAAAGGTGGGACTTTCTCTTGCGTTGAAAAACGTAAAATAACAAATAGTGAATTAAAGGAATTACGAATCTCGTAATGATGTGAGCTGCGTCCAGTCTCGAATACCACCGCGTAGAAAAAAAAGACAGATCCCGCGTACTGCGGGAATCGATGATATGTGCAGCACGAATGAAAAAAAAATTGGCATATCCCATGTACAGTGGGAATCGATGCTATGCGAAGCATGAATGAGAAAGGCTGGTATGTTACTTTAAATCAGAACAAAATTATGAGGTGAAGGTGAATATGTTTAGATGTGTCGTTTACCTTCGTCATCTATTCACGCCATGTGATATCAAATTTAGATTAGGTGGAGCAAGCGAAATGGCCGCGAGCGTGCTATGAGCGTGGTATGTTGTCATGTTCTTACATGACACGCCTGCCAGCATTATAATGTTTGCACCAGTCACATATTTTGTCGTTCATTGACGTCACGTAACACCAAATTTGATACACGTGGAGCTAGCATTTTAAGTGGCCGTGAGCGCATCATGAAGGGCCCATTATAATCCAATGTAGCGTTGACACGTGAGCACGCTGGGCACAGCGGCGCTATACGTTAGCAAAATGCGAGCACTCTAGAGTCTGATGCCATACGCGACCAGCGTCCGTTAGTGCGGCCCGACGGCAACCGGGGTGAAATGCGTCATGCTGCGTTTCGCACCAATGCAATCGAGTAACATTACTCTATGCCGAAGCGTTACACTGAGTCTCCCTCTTTTCGTGACGGAGCGATGCCGGACGCGCTGAAACGCCAAGCCTCAAAGCAACGCAGCGTCGCACGTGCTTGCGAATATATGGCGGGACCGCTGCCTGGCCTAGCAACGCAGCCGTGACGCAACGAAATGAACGCCGGTGAGCATGCGCACCATGTCAAATCGAAATGTATTGCCGTCTTGACTGTGGCATTTAGTCATGTTCTCACATGACAGCATCTCATGATTATCATGTTTGCACCAATCACATACCTTCTTCATCCATTGGCGTCACGTATTACCAAATTTTGCACATGTGAAGCTAGCTAAGTGGCCACGAGCGCATGATGAGTGTGGCATGTACCCATGTTGTTACATAACACGCATGTCGTGGTTATCATGTTTGGATGTGTATTTACCTATTTCTTTTGTTCGCGTCGGATAATAGCGAGTCCGGTATGCGTGAAGCTTGCGAAACAGTCGCCAGCGCATCATGAGCGTCGCATGTAGTGATGTTGTTACATGACACGCACATCGTGTTTATCATGTTTGCACCAGTATCATACCTTTGTAATCCATTCACGTCCCGTAATACTAAATTTAGTATATGTGACGCTAGCGAAACAGCCGCGAGAGCATCATGATCATGGCATGTAGACATATTGTTACATGACACGCATGTCACGATTTTCATGATAGTGTCTGTCGCTTGTGTTCGCCTTGCTCTCATGTCATATCATAGCAGTTTTGCAATATGCCATGTGAACGAAACCACCGCAAGGAATACAGGAACATAAAATGTAAATCATGACATTTTTGACATACGTAAAGTGAGTTTATGTTATGAATAATCAAATGTGTCCTTCATACATTCTTGTTATGCCATACCAAGTTTAGTATCAATACCATTATTGAAACGTCCAGCAAAGATAAAATTCATAGGCGGCTAAATAGATAGATACGCTCAAAGTCGCCGAAGTTCGCTGAGAAATGCTTCGCATTTAAAAGGTTGATATGTCATTTTAAAATCAGCACATTGTTACGAGGTTGAAGGGGGCGCTGCCAGCGCGCGAATTGAGCGAAGGTGCAGTGTATCGGCTCTACCAATTTTCGGCGGGAAACGTGGCCCAAATTTTCATACCCGAATAAAACCGGCATCGTGCGATCCTGAACATGAAGCGGCAAAACTGGATACTCACTTCGTCCAGGTGGGTCATTTTCTTCCAAGTTTGCGGTCGTTTGTCTACCGACCACGGAGGCGCCGTGGTCAGCAACGCCGGTGCTCGGCCCGTTGGAATAGGCATTTTGGCTGAAACATGGCTGATTCCGCTCTCCAACTACGCGAATATGACCCCGAGGCGATGGCGTGGACTCAAGTCCCCATCCACAGTGACCCAAGCTCGATGATTTCTCCAAAAGTTTGGAGCCAAGTTTTGATTCAAGCGGCGGAACACCGCTCCCTGAACAAAGCCTAGACAATGGCGACTGATGCCACTCCAGCCGCCGGCTCGTCGGTTCACAACACGAACGCTCCCATGACGTGCGTCACGGGACACAAGGGAAAGACATCCATGAAGTGGAAGTGGCGTTCAATGCTGAAACCTGCTCCCGAAGGCTACGCTAGAGTAATAAATCAAGGGAACGCACTCTTCTTCTCGACGCAATCACGGACACCGGCTATGGCACCGCCATCTCGGCATACCCCGGGCCGAAGCGGGTCCGCAGAATCTCCATGCTGCCATCGTTAAACCAAAATATCATTGTCGTGCATACCCTGGACATCGTGGTGGCCGACCTGCTCATCGGGGACTTTGCAGTGGATTCGGAGAAAGGGTCAGTCCTGCTCCAGAGTTACCTAAGACATGACGGTGGCAACATCTGCCACAGAGTGGTCGTGGTCCGGAACACGCACACCACGGAAACTCTTCAACACCGAGCCTGCTGGCGGTCTGGCACCATCGTGGAAATCCGAAGCTTCGGTACATCTAACAAGGCACGCATCTTCTTCGCGGGTAAGGTGAAGCCTCGTTACGTGCACTATGACGATATGGCTGTCTTCATGCTAAACTACTACAAAACTATCCCGGCATGAGGAGTCGTCGGGCATCGCACGGATGCATGCCCAAATCTGCAGCCGAACACATGTGGACTCTGCAGGCTCCACGCTCCGCTAGTTGGGGTGTGTGGGCCCCTCACGTTTGTGTTCCTCGGTGTTCCATGTGTGGTGGCGCATGCTACTAACTCTCGCAAATGTGCGGCGACATTCCGAACACCCAAGGTGACCTCCCCAAAAGGCAGCAAAAATAAACCGGCCGCCAAGAAGCCCAGCCGCCACCATGGGTTACCCAATGACCAGCCTCGCCGGGACAACTCGAAAACTGACAAGCCAGTACCACCTTCTTGGGGTGCTGGAATGCGTCGGCCGACGGAGTGTCAACCAGACGGTGTCCCTGAGAAACGAGCGACGGAGGCGCACGGCAATACTGGGGCCTGGGTCAACACCGTTAAAATGGGCAACAGGTGAGTGATCCGGGTGGGGCTGCCTCTTATACCCTCCTTCCCACTCCCCTACCATAGGCGCGGAGCGCGGAACAAAATGAAATACTAGCACTCAGTGCCCAAAATGATATGCATCAAAAGAAAATTACCCCGTTAGAATCCAAAATCAACCAGCTTCCTTCTCCCCCTCCTGCCCTGCAGCTAAGATAATGCAGAGTGAGCTCATGGCCCGAGAGGCGGCAACAAGCGTGGACGCCACATTCGAGGCGCGTCTAGAGGCCAGAATCCGAGCAATAGACACCAGATTCACCACCATTGAGAACCGAATATTAGTAATGGTCACCGCCCTGTCAAAATTCTAGAAGACAATCCCCGCGATGATAGCCAAGCAAATTTCTTATCCTCGCGCCCCTCGCGCTGGATTGGTGGTCTCTACAAGGACTGGCCGCTCAGTTAAAACTTGTAGAAGCAACATAGATATAGATGATGACGACAGCTGCTCGTTCTCCGGTGTTGAGGACCCCTCTCTCATTGCGAATGCTGGCTCCGGAGCAGCGCCACAACAATCTCACCTCAGTCTAACTCCGCATGGTGAACAGCCCTAAGGTCACGCGCTGCCCGAAAACCAATGCGGCCGTCCCCATTAACATTGTTCAGTGGTCTTGTCGAGGCTTTCGGTTCCGCACGAAGCGGGCGCATCTTCGACTTTTTCTACCAACTCTTGCCTCACTTCCGGAGGTGGTTGCCCTCCAGGAGCCAGGGAGTGGCGCCACCCTTACAAGTTACATCACTTTCCAGCAGGACCCTTCTTCCTGCATCTGTGTGCATAAAAGTTATAAAGCTAACCTTGTCGACTTGTAACTTCAAACTATATATTACTACGTGATAGTGAAACTTCCTCCGCTCAATAAACAAGATACGCCTTTTCACGTACTTAACCTATAGTGTTCCCCAAAACTTAAAAAGTTAACGTTCTTGGTACTTTTCAGTCGCGCCCAGAAGGCTGCCGGCAGGGATTCCCTGGAGACCGTGGGTGATATCAATGCTCACAGTACACTATGGGGATATGTGCGTGATGATAAGCGAGGGCGAAAGCTCGCAGAACATGTGTCCACTGGGCCTCACTCTTCACACTGACCCTGCATATCCAACGTGGGTAGGTAACTGCGTGACTCAGGACAACTGTCCGGACCTTACCTTCACCAAAGGCATTCGACATTCAGACAGGGCCAACACAGAGGAAACTTTGGGCAGTGACCACTGCATACTCAACACCGCCGTCACAAACAAACCAATGGAAAAACCTTATGCCCAAGCCCGCACACGCGTCTGGCCAAAGTTTCAGGAAAACCTACACTAACCTGGCCCCTATTCACGAAACAGATTACCACGCATGGTCACAAGAATGAGTCACATACCTTAGTTTGATTTACACTCAAGTTTAACTCTCAGAGGCTAAGCCGGATGTGGACAATCATCTCCTTCACCTCCAAGATGTGCGGTACAACCTCGTCCCTAGATGGCGCCAACAAAAACACCATCGAAAACTCAAAATTCGCATTGCTGAGCTCACCCAACGAGCGGCAGAGTGCGCGGCCCAGCTCGCCTGCCCTAATTGAGTAGACAAATGCAACACGGCTGCTAGACAAATGCCCAGACGGAATACTTGGCGTCTCTTTCACGCCTCGAAAGATCCGACCCGAACGAGAGCCAAGACACAAAAACATCTCGAACGGGCAACCCATGCCTTCGACAGAGACACCTCGAAATTAGCGTGCAAACTACACGATCAATATCTATGTGTACGACATGACATCCATAGGCCAGCGTACTCGTATGCAAGTTCCGAGAATGTGGAGCTGGATCAATCGTTCCAGCTCCATAACCTGAAGGCAGCCCTGACTAAAATGAAGCTAGGAACGGTGCCGGAGAAAAACAAAGTAATAGGGAAAATACTTCCCAATCTTCCCGACCCGCACTACGACGCACTTCTCGGGTACATAAACTCAATAAGGCTTGGTGGTACATCCCTTACAATCGAATGGAAGACAGCCTTGGTCACTTTCATTCCGAAAGCCGGAAGCCATTAACGTGGGCTACCTTCCTTCCATCTCTCTCACGTCTTGTGCGTGTAGCTGATTGAGAGTATGGTGCGAGATCGCTTGTCCGAGTTTTTGGAAAACCAACACATATTTGCAGATACAACGCTCAGGATCCACCCGCACCGATCCGCACAGGATGTTCTGCTTCAATTAGACCGCACAATTCTAGATCCTGCCGAACACCATTCTAATGACAAGGTGGTACTTGCCCTTGATTTGAAGGGGGCTTTTGACAACGCCACACAAGACATAATACTGAAGCACCTTTCCCAAACCAACTGTGGGCACATGTTTTAATACATTCGACAATTCCTCTCTGACCCCCAGCCATATATCCGAGTACAAGATGAAGAATATGGCCCCTATTAATTAGGTACGAGAAGCACCCCACAAGGTGCTGTCCTCTCAACCTTATTGTTTATTCTGGCTATGATGAAAGTCCCGGCTCAGCTGGACAAAGTTGAAGGCTTACAGCACGCAATGTACGCTGATGGTATTACCATATGGGCTAGAAGCCAACCTGCAGCAAGCGGCGGAGATAGTGGACGCTTACGCCCGCCGCTGCGGCCTCCAGTGCTCCCCGACCAAATCAGAATTTGTGCACATACGCCTCTCGGCAAAGTGCACATTCACAATTGAACTATCCTTATAAGCAGACTCATCCTGATGAGAACAAAGTACTGGGTCTGTTTACTCATAAACGTCGCCGAGTCGATGCAACATTGACAAAACTGCGTAAGGTGGAGGAACAGGTGGGCCGTATGGTCTACCAGGTTTCAACAAGCGCGTGGGGTTACGTTGCAAAGATGCTTTGCGGCTGGCGCAAGGCATCTTTACCCATTGTACCCAGTCGAGTCCTCTACTCGGCTCCTTTCGTCCACCAGCGAAAGTTTGACGAGAACGCCATCAAGGTGATTCTTATGAAGATGTACAAGCGTGCCTTTCATTTCCCAATAGTTACGTCCAACCAGCACCTTATGGGCCTCGAAATGGTAAATAATTTTGCAGAGCTCCGGGAGGCACACTTGATTAACAAATACATGAGACTTTGAAACACTCCGTCAGGTCGCCGCCTATTAGCCCGACTACACATCCCCCATCCAATGGAGACGGAAGAGCGCGTACGCATCCCAGAAGTCTGGAAATACGCCCTGCATGTGCGCCCTCTTCTGGCACACATGATACGTGACGCCCACAATTGCAGGTGCTTTGCGCGGGCGGAGGCTTAATGAGAACAAACATGGCATATTTTACGTGGACGCCTCCGGCCCTCATCATGGGGGTGGTACGCGGCTGCAGTTACCCCCAAGAAGTCGCCCTCACATTCAAAGCACAATATGCAGAAGTCACTATCACACTAGCTGCCGCAGACCTGGACTCATGCGTCATCATCACAGACTCGAGAGGGGCCTGCCGAAATATTCAACGCGTGTATATCCCACACCTGGCGTACCACATCTTACTAAACAGCAATTACATCAAGCCCCTGCGTCTCGAAGGATCATTCAGGCTCCAGCTAACATGGGCCTCGAAGTTATGAAACGGCTGACGATGCCGCCCGCGTGCTCACTCTCCAGGTAACGTCTTCTGACCTTTCCAGAATGGATCCCGAACCTAATCCGGGCTTAAATTTTTGAGAAATCACTGAATTCTATCGATTCTGTCACGCGATTTACCATACCTTGTAAGCGCCTCATAAAGGCCGAGAACCGTTTATTCCTCAACCTTCACACAAAAAACACTGCTGAGCCCAGCAGTTTTCAAATATATTGATCGTGCGTGCGCAGGAAAATGCCCGCATTGTGCGGAGAAGTCATCTGAGATCTTCCACATGGTGTGATCATGTCAGTCAACTCCGCACCTCAACCCAAAATTAAACCCCACCCGGAAGGAGTGGGAAGCAGCCTTGCTCAGCTGTTTCGATCTGGCGAGCCAGAAGGCCCTGGTCAACCGAGGTCGAATCGCGTTGGCTGCCAAGAAACTCCTGCAACAAGGATCCCACCTAGTGTGTGTGAAGGATGGCCCGCACTGGGACATATCCCTCCTAATCCCTGTATACATATGAATAATAAAGTTTTCACTCTCTCTTAGGAGGTCGAGATAAATAACACCGTACGTGACTAACGTGTCATTATTGTCATGTTTAGATGTGTCGTTTATATTCGTCATGTATTCACCTCACGTTATACCAAATTTAGTACATGCGACGCAAGCAAAACGGCCGCGAGCACGTTATGAGCGCGGTATGTTGTCATATTTTTTACATGAAACGCATGCCAGTATTATCATGTTTGCACCAGTCATATGCTGTCGTCATCATTGACATAACGTAACACCTATTTTGGTTTATGTGGAGCTAACAAAAAAGCCGCGAGCGCATCATTAAGGACGCAATATACTCCCATAAAGCATGGACGCACGTGCATGGTGGACACATCGACGCTACGTTAGCAAAAATTGAGCACACTATAGTCTGATGCCAGATGCGACCGGCGTGACCAGCGTCCGGTGGTGCAGCCTGCCGGAATAGGCGCGAAATTGCATTTTGAGCGCATTACCCAGACAACACTGCATCTCCCTCTTTTCGTGACTGAGGGACGCTGGATGCGCTGAAATGCGCATCCTACAAAGCAACGCAGCGTGGCGCGCGCTTGTGAGTATACGACAGGACCAGCGCCTGACGTGGCAACGCCAGTGTAACGAGACGAAATGAACGCCGGCGAGCACGCACACCACGTATTGTAGGAATTTATTGGCGCCATGACTGTGGCATGTAGTCATGTTCTCACATGACAGACATCTCATGACTATCATGTTTGCAACCAGTAACATACCTTCGTCACCCATTGATGTCCCGTAATACCGAACTTGGTATAAGGGAAGCTAGGGAAACGGCCTTCAAGGCAGCATGAGCGTGGCATGTTGTCATGTTACATGATACGCATCTTCATGATTATCATGTTTGCACCAGTCACATACCTTCGTCATCCATCACGTACCGTAATACCAAGTTTAGGCATGTGACGCTAGCGAAACGGCCGTGAGTGCATCTTGAGCGTGGCATGTAGTCAAGTTGTTACTTAACAGGCATATGAGGATTTTCGTGTTGGGGTCTGTCGCTTGTGTTCACCATGCAATAGTGTAAAACCATAACAGTTTTGCAACACGTAACGTGAAAAAACTACCGCAAGAGCTGTAGGACAATGAAATATCAATCATGATATACATAACATAGATGTCATGTTTTGATGTTATGACTTGGTACATATGTTCTTCATACAGTCATGTTATGCCTTACCAAGCTTAGTATCAATACCATTACTGAAACGGCCAGGAGAACTAGAAGTTTTGGTGGCTTGATAGATAGATAGATAGATAGATAAATAGATAGATAGATAGATAGATAGATAGATAGATAGATAGATAGATAGATAGATAGATACGCGCAAAGTCACCGAAGTTTGCTGTGAAAGGCTCCGCATTTTATAAAGAAAAAATTCTTACGTTTTATGTTGAAATAAATTGGCAGAACCCACGTACAGCTGGAATCGGTGATATGCGAAGCACGACTGAGAAAGGCTGATATATCGCTTTAAAATCCGAGTTACGAGTTGGAAGTAAATGATGCCGTGCATGACTTCCGTGTCATGATTATCGTGTTTGGATGTGTCGTTTACCTTTGTATATAGATAGATAGATAGATAGATAGATAGATAGATAGATAGATAGATAGATAGAAAGATACATAGATACGCTCAAAGTCGCCGAAGTTCGCTCAGTAATGCTTCGCATTTATTACGACTTCTGTTGTAGAACTACATTCACTAACGACAGCATTCACGCAATTTCGCTCTGCAGCTTTTACTTCAATGCCAAGAAAAGCTGTCGCCGAGTCTGTCTGTCTGTCTGTCCGTCCGTCCGTCCGTCCATCTGTCTGTCTGTCTGTCTGTCTGTCTGTCTGTCTGTCTGTCTGTCTGTGACATCGTTTTTTTAAGGTACAGCAGGTCACGAGATCAACGTCTTCAAATTTGTTCTATCTACATTGTGATCAACACGTCAGAACACAAAGTGCATGAGTAAGTTGTTTCTCGAATCATGTGACAAAGTGAATGTAATAAAACTCTGTGAGAATGAAGTCTATTGCAACATGATCACTTTTCTTCTCACCACATAAATATCTGCTCATACTTATTCCACTTTTTTTACAGCTAATACAAAAAACCAAAGAACTATATCTTTTCGAAATTTCGCAAAATGCATGGAAGGAAAGTGAATGCATGTGCATTGATTCGATACTTGCTAAAGAAACTGAGTCTGGTGCTAAACGGAAATTGGCTGCTACCTATACGTTCCATCAATGTGAGTCTAATTATATAATTTAGAAAAGACCATGCCTTTAACAATTTTCTATAATTTTTCGGCTGTTGAATATGTGAAGTTGAATAGTATGCACAATTGATCCTACATTGTACTGGCTGCTATTACGCTGGTAAATAACACAGAGGACTATCGCTCTCAGTTTTTCAACATGTGAATGTGGTTTACTGTAGTTGTTTCATCCGCATTCTTATCAGGATCATTGTCACCTTGACTACGCGTACAGCAGGACATAGGTCTATCTTATGTTGAGAGGGTAATCACTATCATTGCTCGCGGATACTTGTTGAGAAGAAAAAATCACTTTTTGAGAGAAAAATTTTCCCCATGTCATAAGCTTAAAGCTGCCAGTGTGCTTCGTAAATGCTTTATCTTTCAAGACAATGCACCTGTGTTACAATAGCAATATATGGCGGTTCGCTAGACTTTGCAAAAAATGAAGCAAATAAACGTTAAAGGAAGGCATCAGAGAAATAGGATATTGAAAAACATAACCTGAAGTAGTTTTTTCCCTAAGCCCATTATCACTGATATGAATACATAATGCACCTATTTACTTTCATGTTCCAGCAAAAGCGGGCGTAAGTATAATGCAGCAATCTATTTGAAATATTATTTAAAGAATTTAAATCCTTTTGCGTTTTGTGTAATAAACCGTCACTGAAGAGATCAATTTTTTTGTCTCGCTTTAGTAAACAAACAATAGCTGCACTTGCACGGAGAAGACGACTAAAATATTGACAGATCGCGCGTAAAGTGGGAATCGATGATATGCGAAACACGAATGAGAAATGGTGATATGTCACTTTAAATTCAGCACAACGTTACGAAGTGGAGGTAAATGATGCCGTACATGTCTTCCGTGTCATGATTATCATGTTTGGATGCATTGTTAACCTTCGTCATCTATTCACGTCACGCGACACCAAATTTACTATACGTGGAGCTGTTGGAGCTGGCGAAACAGCCACGAGCACGCTATAAGCGTGGTATGCTGTCATGTTCTTACATGGCACGCGTGTCAAATTTATCTTACGACCTGCCATATACTTTGTTATCTATTGACGTCACGTAACACCAAATTTAGTATATGTCCAGCTCGGTAAACGGCCGGAAGCGCATCATGAAGGGCCCAATATACTCCAATATAGCGTTGACGCGCACGCACTCTGGGCACAGCGGCGCAACGTTAGCAAAAAAAAAACGCGACCACTCTATTATCTGACGCCAGGCGTGACCAGCGTCTGTCTGCGCGACCTGACGGCAACTGGCGCAAAATGCGACATGATGCATTTCGCACCGATTCGCTCCCTCTTTTTGTGACGGAGAGACGCCGGAGCTCCGAAACGCGCATGCTTCAAAGCAACGTGGTGCGTGCCTGCGAGTATATGTCAAGATCACCGCTTGGTGTGGTAACACCGGCGTGACGTGACGAAAAAAACGCCGGCGAGCAAGCGCACTGCGTTGCCCCACCATGGTGGTCTAGTGGCTAAGGTACTCGGCCGCTGACCCGCAGCTCGCGGGTTCGGATCCCGGCTGCGG